>QEOY01008245.1:437-70664 GCA_003123805.1 Juglans sigillata | reverse complement strand
GGATCGGGGGGCTTCGTCCCATTAAACGGGGGCAGAACGGAAGCAAGGTGGGGCAGCTGGGGCGGGGCCCACTGCCCACCCCTAGTGCTCTGCCCCGCGTTTGAGATGTTGTTGCTTGGTTGTGGTGGTAAGCACTTTTGAGTGGCTCGGATAATTTTTCTTAGCCAGGGGTGCAAGCACTTCTTCAACCGTTTCACTCACCCTGTGAGGACTTTTGATCAAACCAAGCAAAGTGCTCGCCCCTTAATGGTTTTGAACTTTGTTCCCCTTCAATGTAGTACCCGGTATACTATTCATGCTCATTCTGTTTCGTACCAAATTTCAGCCCACTCCGACCCATTTCGGCCAATTCTGGATTACATTCCATTCCAAATTGTTTTAATTGCAATTTTGAAATTTTTTTAGTTTGGATGACATTTTTGTAAATTTCAAATTTAAAATGGCATTCAAATCTAAAAGAGATTTATATAATATTTTTTTTTTTTGTAACTTTATATATGTCTTCTCATGTTATATATCAATTTGTAAAATTATTTTTATAAAATTTCTTTATAGCTGTAGCATTCTATTAGATAATACTACCTTGTGCAAAGCCATTTACCATGATCTTAATTGGAACTCCTTTGCAAAGGAAACTTCAGGCAATATATTGATTCATAGTAAGATGTTAGGTTTTGTCACCTCCACAATTAAAAATCCAATCCACAAAATAATTAACATAAACCAACCAAATTTGTAGCTAAACATTTCCGAAGATTATAATCTCAATTCCTCTCAAATAAATAACTGATTCAATCAGTAATAATACAAAATCCATAATCTTTTATTGTTCTAAGGTCATATTCTGATATGCTGAATAGAAGTATCCTCTGCCCAGCTAAATAAATACTATCTGGAATGCGAAAAGCTTGAATAAGATAGAAGCCTAGGGTAATCAAAAGGGATGACAGTCTCAATCAAAAATCTATTTTGCAGGACCATTAGTTGCATCAGCAGATAGTCCTCCAGACGAGTTCTGCTCATCCCATGCTTCAATCCATGTGACCATGGCATCAGCCAGCTTGTTAAAGTATTCATCCACCTTACCAAGTTTAGCCTTGACTTGCTTGGAGATTTCAATGTAGCATTTCTGCACGGTGGTGCAATCCTTTGAAAGGGTAACAGATTGGAAGAATGGAATCAGCTCTTCTTGCCAGTAGATTCCTTTGTATTCCTTCTTAAGGTTCACAAAAGGGTTGCTTGCTTTGCTGTGCCAAATATAAGGTAGACCAGTCTTGACTCCATATCCTAAATGATCGCATATAACCTACACATCATTAAATCAACTTGTTTTGAGCAGCTGAGCATAAGGAAGAGTGAAGCTCCAATGACAAAGAAGAACATTCAAAAAGCATAATATATGAACAAGAATGGAATCAATGAAGATAGAGGCAATATTAATAAAAGGTACATAGATACCTTCATGCACCAGCCAGCCCACATATCATCGTAGCGACCGATTGGCTGGCCATCACCCATGAGTCCGAAGTACATAGCAGGGCCAATCAACTCGCGATTGAATGCCAGATTCATACCACACATGGGGAATAGGGTTCCCTTTGGTATTGTCATGACTGCATCCACATACCTAACAAAGAAAGGCTTCAGATAAAGAGTTCTGTGAACAGGCAACACATATATTTCTTAATGCGCAAAGGATCTTTTATACCTCGTGTTTCTCTCAAGTGGCTTGACAAGCTGGGTTGGAGCATCATAATCTGGGATGTTAAGCCAGAGACCGTGTGAAACAGCTGTTGGGGCACCTTCACGGAGACTAAATGGATATCCGCGGACAAAATCGGCACCTTCTCTGTATGGGTCATACAGGGTGTTGAAGAAAAATGGCGTTGATGGAGTCAGAAGGTTCTTTATGTGCTGCTCAAGTGCATTAATGTCCTTGCCAGATGGGTTTTTAGCAACCTGAAATCATACAGAATTTAAGCTCGAGAACCAAGTGATGTCAAATGAAACTGGAAAACACTAGAATCATAATAACCTAGAGTAATAAAAAAACAATGTAGCTTCTAGGATAACGAGGAACAAATCTAAAACACACTGTGATTGTAAATCCAAGGATAACATGCAACAAAGATCTCAATAGGTAATGCCTACTGGAAAGATTCAAAATTTGAGCCCCAAGTAGCCAGAAAAATGTTGCATCAAGTAAAAAACGGGTTGATATAAAGTAGATCTGGAGGCAGTTAGAAGACAAAGAAACACTATCTCAAATTCGCTACATCTCATTCACGGTTCAACTTAAATCAAACAATCTAAAATGATTAAATTAGAAAGTAATTCTAATAAAAAGAAACGAATCTATGAAAAAAATAATAGATAGTAAGGAACAAACGATCTAGAAAGGTATTTGCACGAAACATAACTAGTAGAATTTCATCAACAATCTAGAACTCTTTTTAACAAACAGATCCGTACATACTCGCATCGCCCGTCAATATCACTATTAGAAAATACGAAACAATAAAGGCCGCTTTGATCCTGTCACAAGATATTTCATCATAGGAATGTAATCAAAATCAAAATACAACAAAAAGTAAATCTCATTTCAGACTGTGGCAGATTCAGTTTATAGTCCACCCCATAGCGGATCCGTAACCCCCAATCAAAATAAATATCAATTATATCTTGTACCTCATGTAATTAAGGCAGGAGAAACATCACCACCAAACCGAAACCGAGCAAACACTCAAATTATTATCAAAACCCATAACCAATCCACTAGTCAAATCATAATCCAACTTTTCAGAACAGGGCCAAAACCAAAAAAACAAAAATTCAACCAATATATTCAGAAGAAGATCCAAACTTCCTATCCCTAATATCCGAAACCCACATCCAAAACACTCCCAAAAGAAAAAATCATCACAGAAATTAAAATTCGAAGGAAAAAAGAAAAAGAAAAACCTAAACAAATACTTACAAAGCAATCATCATCGATGGTATAGATGTACTTCTTCTTGGAGACCATGTAACCGAAGCAACGGCAGGCGGAGTCCTTGAAAGAAATGCATGATGCTTTGGGACCCAGGATCTTGTTGATATCGTTGCGGTTGTAGAGCTCGTAGTCGAAGCCTTCGGGGACCTTGATGGTCTTCGACGGGTCACCGTCCTGGACTATGATCAGGTGGTACTGCTCGAAGAACGGCCTCCACATCTCGAGGAAGTCCAGGTTCCGAATCGTGGGGATCACGATGTCGAGCTCATCCTGCAGTAGAGGCGTCGGAGAGACCTTCGATCCAGCAGCCAGCGTCAAAGGGAGGAGAATTGAAATGGGGAGAGAGAGAGAGAGAGAGAGAGAGAGAGGGGTTTGAAAATTGAAAGACAATGGTATTGCATTTACAGTTTAAATAAGGAAAATTTGAGAGCCTGTGGTGCGTGCGTTTCACGTGCTCTTTGTGTGGAAACTGAAGAAAAATCCGTTAAAGCAGCAGAGGAGTGAAAACTTTTACTGTTAATAAAGAATTTCAGATATGTGTAAAATAATGTAAATAATCGTAAAAAAACAGTTAATAGTAATAAAAAAATGGTGAATAATTTTGAATTAATAATAAATTATTTATAAATAATAATAAATAATAGTGAAGAAATATGATAACGAGCACAGCCTTAAAAAGGCTAAAGCAGGTTTGGATTAATATGAGAATTTTGTGTTTTATTTTAAAGTTTAAAATATTATGTTTTAATATTATTATTGTTTTGAAATTTAAAAAATGTGTATTGGGATTTGAAAAAATTAAATTATTTATTATATTTTATATGAGAATTTGAAAAATATGTAATGATAAGATGAGATGAAAATTTTATATTTTATCTTATGTCCCAAACCTGTCAGAGACCTTTTGGGTCTATTCAAATTAAATTTATAATAAAAAACATATTTATATTTTGATTAGTGTTCAAATTTTATTTTTATAAAAGTTTTCTGATCTCAAATATTTTTTTATTTATTTTCTGTAATTTGTTTGTCATGGCACAAATACTATTTTGATTAGTTTCCTAATAAAATTTTCTCAAAAATAAAGGTTTATCACATTAATTAATATCTTAATTTTTATATTTCAAAATAAGCAATATATTCATACACAATCTATACAAATCATAATTAATTTTAAGCTCTATTCCATATTTTAATTTCTATAGAATCTTCATTAATAAAGAAGATTGTCAATATATAAATTTATTGCCAAAAATAGGATATAAATTTATATTTGCAAATGATGAGGAGAATATCCGGATGATTTTGCTCAACTCAGAAGGTCATTGCTCTTTTTCAAATAAAGAATAACAAAAAATCTACACAACTTCTTACTATTTACATAATCTCCACACAACACATTTTTTTTAATTTTTATTATTTTTTCTTTTATCAAATATTTAATATATGAATAATGAATAGAAAAATTGAATTAGTTTAAAAAGAATAAATACAAAAAAAAATTTTAAAATTTTAAAATTTTAAAAAAATATGGTATGTGGAGGATAGGAGGTTGAGTAGTATTTTTCAAATAATAATGAAGTGAAAATAGAATGAAAATAAGATGTAAAAGTACCGGAAAAAATCTACACAACCTCCCATCCTCCACACACCATATATTTTTTAAATTTTATTATTTTTTTCTTTCATCAAATTTTTAATATATGAATAATGAATAGAAAAATAAAATTATTTTAAAAAGAATAAACTCAAAAAAAAAATTTTAAAAAATATTAAAAAATATAAAGATTTAAAAAAAAAATAATATGGAAGTTAGGAAGGTTGTGTAGCATTACTCAAAAGTACTGTGCGTTCGTCCAAGAGGCAATACTATAGGACACGGGATCACGGCGTGAATTGAGGAGATGGGGAGAGCGCGACGTACGTGTGGTGATGGTGAGGCTCGTGACTCTCGTCTTTGTGTGGAGGTGTGGGGGGGCGACCCCTTCAAAGTCGCTGCCTGCCTCAGATTTATGGACCTAGCTAGCTGGCCCGGCCCCAACCCAATTTATTTTTTATATATGATTTCTTCATGGGTCCCACCGGTTCCGCGTTTCCCACCGACACCCGACTGTAGTTTCTTACCGTTGGACTAGGCGTGTTGACTAGATCCAGCTCCGTTTCGTCCGCCTGTTGAATCCATTTGTCGGTCATTGGTCAATCAGACTTTTACGAGTATTAAGGAAACAAAGTTCTTCACTGGCAGTGGCAGTAAATAGAAACTCTAAGGTCTGGTTGGTTACCAAATTTGTTGTTCCTGATAAGTACCATATACTTAGATGAGGATATAGTCGCAACAACTTTTTTTTAAAAAATGTGAAGTTTTTTATTAAAAATTTATTTATTTATTTATTTTATGTGAATTATTTATTTATTTATTTATTTTAAAATTTGTATTACGTTTACATACTCTACGATTGAAAATGATATTTTCAATTTGGCAGTCCCAATGATATTCTGGATTTATATTTTATAGGCAGGTTGAACTTTGTCTAGTTTGTTTTTAAAGATGAAATGAGATGGAATGAGATGAATTAAGATTAAAGTTAAAAAGTTAAATAAAATATTGTTAGAATATATTTTTTAATATTATTTTTATTTTAAAATTTGAAAAAATTAAATTGTTTATTTTATTTTATGTGAAAATTTGAAAAAATTTTAATAATAAAATAAAAAAATTTTAAAATTTAAAATTTTAATCTTGAAAGCAAATCACGTTGAATAATGGAAATGCATTAAACATAAGTTATAACCACTATTGATTTCACAAATAATCATTGATTGATATGAAAATTTTTATACAATGTTTTACCTCAAATCAATGATGTTCATCAAAAGTTGTAGCAATTAAGGTACGGGCCAGAATAGATGTGAACAGTGCATGAACATTTGCTGTTTTTTGGGCTCCATTTTTCTTCTTCCTTGAACTTACTTACCCCACGCATTTATCACTTTCTTTTTGCATTAATGACTTTCCCTTTCATTTTAAATGGGGGACAAGTATCGAGGAAAATGTTGGTTTGTATTGTGAGATGAGACGAGATAAAATGATTTTAAATGAAAATAAAATAAAATATTATTAAAATATTATTTTAAAATTTAAAAAATTTAAATTTTTTATTATATTTTGTATAAGAATTTTAAAAAATTATAATAATCTTCTTTTTGCATAACACTTGACCAAGTTCGCTTCTTTTTGCATAGAAAGAAGGAGAAATCAACGCGTGAGGAACATTGTTTGTGCAAGAAACCTATATGGGAAAGAAAAGCATATTGGTGAATGTGAGTTGGATTTCAACTTATCATGTACCTAATTCATCAGCCGTGGTCGTCTTCTCTTTAGGCCAATGAGATATTGAGCGCAATATAAGAAAGGGAAGATCTATGGAAATAACCTAAACCCACATGTGCCCGTGCTTGTTTCCAAAATTGAATCGAACCAAACTAGCACCATTCCATTGACCAGTTTATTTGAAATCAAGACCATCGATCCGGTTGTTTCCTATGTCTTTTATCAAACAAATATCTGATCCTCTTTATGCAACACTACTACACACACCATTTTGCAGCCATCACATCCAACACTATTTATTTACACATTATGAATAATATTGGATTATTTAAATACATTTTTTGAACAAAAAAAACATGTTATAGTTTACACAAAACTAAACTATTTTTTCTCACGTAATCATTATAATTTTTCTAAACTCTCACATAAAATATAATAAACAACTTAACTTTTTCAAATCTTAAAATAAAAATAATATTCTAACAATATTTTATTTATTTTTTAATAAAATATTTTATTTTATCTGAACTGCGTAACTAAATGGGACCTATGGATCAAGTTGTCGGGTTGAATTGATACGTTTTTTCCCGACATTAGATGAACGAAGTAAGGTAAAAAAAAAAAAAAAAAATACATGAACTAAAGATTGCCAAGACACCTATTTTTTTATGAAAAAAGATATTTGCAACCGTGAATTGTGCAATCGCCGCGTAATCATATTGAAAAAAGTGAATAAAATATAAGATTCACATAAAAAAAATATTTTTTTAATAATAAATCTTACTTTTTTTCAAAATAATTACGTGATATTTATACACTTTATGATTATATATAGAATTACTCATTTTTTATTAGAGGCACATGATTAAGGATTTTAGTGAGGGGGATTTTAACATCCTAGATTTGGTTAAGTTCTACACTGAGTGGATGAGTTACGTCCAATGGAGGGCCTAGTAGACCCACATAAAGAATGGGCTGAGCCCACTGACATAAAGGCCCATCGACTAGAGGTTAGAGGCTCACGAATCAGTAATTAGAAGCCAGAGCCATTGCGAGCCAACACAACATTCAAATCCCATCATCATTAATCGAGAATTAATGACATAACGGGCTTCTCGGTGTGATCTCTGCCCACGATACTAGGAGTGTCAAATCATGTTAACGGGTCGTGTTCGTGTCGTGTCAAAATATGTACATTACACTTAACAGGTCAACACGAACATGACCCGTTAAGGATTTCGTGTCAAAATTCTAAACTCGAACACGATACGGTAAGATAACGGGTTGACATGACACGACCCGTTATGACCCGTTAATGAATAATAAATAAATTGACACGANGCCGCGTAATCATATTGAAAAAAGTGAATAAAATATGAGATTCACATAAAAAAAATATTTTTTTAATAATAAATCTTATTTTTTTTCAAAACGATTATGCGAAATTTATATACTTTATGATTATACGTAGAATTACTTATTTTTTATTAGAGGAACATGATTAAGGATTTTAGTGAGGGAGATTTTAACATCCTAGATTTGGTTAAGTTCTACACTGAGTGGATGAGTTACGTCCAATGGAGGGCCTAGTAGACCCACATAAAGAATGGGCTGAGCCCACTGACATGAAGGCCCATCGACTAGAGGTTAGAGCAGAGGCTCACGAATCAGTAATTAGAAGCCAGAGCCATTGCGCGCCAACACAACATTCAAATCCCATCATCATTAATCGAGAATTAATGACATAACGGGCTTCTCGGTGTGATCTCTGCCCACGATACTCACCCAAGGTATCAATGAGTAATGCTACTCGTCATCTCAACTTCTATCAATCTCTCATTATCTTATTATTTGTCATTAGATGATTGAAGATTATTTATTATATTTCACTTATAAACTTATGATCTAATACTAAATCATAAGATGTTGAAAAGATAATAGAAGTTAAGATAATGAATAGATTTTTTCTTTCTCTTAAATTATTATATACTGGCTTAGGTATCGAAAGTGTCCTTAGACACATCCAATCCCATCTANTATTATATACTGACTTAAGTATCGAAAGTGTCCTTAGACACATCCAATCCCATCTATTTTCTGATTGCAGGTTACCGAAAATCGTTGTTAGTGTTACGAAACACGTCCGCAACATCCAACATTAGATCTTAACTAGGTCAAATTGAGTTTTGTAATGATTTCCTTGAGCTCCAATCATAATATTTACTAGTCGCGCTTATGTAATTAACACTCAGAATAATTACAAATGATTATTTATGTGTTTTCATTGATTATCCCTCTTGACCATGAAACTTTAATATTGCCTCATCTCACTGGCCACTGGCCAGCCCCAATTTACTATGAATTCATATATACTAAGAAGCTTTGGGTTGTACTGACATCTTACCCCTAAAACACAGCATTTTGAAGTTATTAAACTAGAAGAAAGAAAATGAGCGAAGGTAAATTTTTTAGTAAATTGAATACGAAATATATATAATTTATAAAAAAAAAAAAAATTATATAGAGATGAGAGTTAATCGAAAATGAAAATATTTTCTAAATTATGGAAAGTAATATTTTTTATGTTGGGGAACCTCTCTAAGGTAGGATCCGAAGGACCCACTCTTGCAGAGTAAATCCTGGTCTTGTGTACTTCACCCTCGAAAGCTTCCCTACACGGAACTGGTTAAATCGCTGGCTTTTCATCGGGGGGTGTGATCCAAAGAATTGTTTGTACTTATGAGATATTGAACCTTGGACCTTGAAGGGAGTGATACCTCAAGGCGTTCACCACTTGGGATTATGAGAATAATCATATGAGTCTGACATAAACATGCTGATTGAAGCATTTGTCTTGTGATAAGATCGAGTGGCCCCGATAATTAAGACATGCAGTTGCATATCAGCCACTTTCTTTCTGTATATGTATTAGGTAAATGGTAAGAAAAATCTATCAGATGGAGACAGACAATTAACTTGTCCTAGAACCTCCCATTATGGGAAACTAGAAGGTCCAATTCCTCCCCCCCTCAGTATATCCAATAAATAATATATATTCCTGAAACCAAAATCCCATGAAGTGGAAAAAGAAAAAAGAAAAAAAAAATGGTAATTGCATGCTGCAGCCCGCATGGTTTTTGTGAGCCATGTAAAAAAAAATGAATAAAAAAGAACTTCTCTAAGCAAGGAAAAATTAAATTAAATAAAATTACAGTGTGCAGAAATCTCTGCTCAAAACCTGATCTCTCAATGCAAAGAGATTTCATATGACCAACAGTTGAAAGTATTGAGATGGTGGACAATTTCAGATGAAGTAACTGCATTATAAATTAGCATGTTTCAGAAACTCTGATTCCATATGAAACTAAATTCCTGGGCAGCTTGTGTTTCTATTCACCATGATCATCAATACAGCAGAATGCAGATGGTAACCTAATACCAGATTGGCTGTCATCTTTTAGCAAAATATTATTGGGTTATCAATTAATATGAATGCAAAGAAATTAAACTTGGGTTGATCATTCATGCATCTCTGATAACCTGTGTGACAGATAACTGACCCATGAGCTGTTGTGTTCAAATGTCTCAGAAATCTCTCTCTCTAAATAGATAGGCTGTGTCTGCATTTGAGTGAAAAGGGGAATCCAAAAGATATAAGATGGGATGAAATAATCATATGTACGTACCTAACAACCAGTAGGTGAGACATCTTGAGGCACTCACTTTCAATTAGAATCTTGTTTTACCCTTTTAAAACATGGGCACCACAAGATACTTCTGTGGGTTATCCTGAGGAATCTTGTGATCGGAGACCTTGATTCAGACCATGGAATTCAGCAAACATGCCTACCGTCTGGCTCAGGATACTCGTTATGAGGCCAAAGATCATTACCAAAGATGGCAATGCTACTTTGTCCCAGTGCTGAAGTTCAGACTCTTGGCTGCTTTGTTTGTCTTGATGTTCTCCCATGCAGGTAAATTCTTGCTGACATTCCAAAGTTGAAAAAAATACACCTCCTTTTCTTTTAATGGCGTCATTTATATATATATATATATATATATATTCCAAATAATAAAAGATAAAGAGTGGCAACCGGAGCTAACCTCTCTTATTAGGCATGACCATAGTAGCTCCTTAGCTACTAAGAACTGGACAGAAAGGGCCTAGATAGAAGGAAGTCGTGGTCCCGCAAGTTGGATAATCTGAATCATAGCCTAGACTTTAACCCTACTGAGGAATTCAATAAATTTTTGAGACCCTAAGACATAGTACATACTTATCCACATGGAAGTAAGCCAAGGAACATTGAGCCTCCATACTCGGCGTATGACCTGATTTGTATATTTGTTGCATTTATGCTTCTGTTTCTGTCATTGTAGCGGCATATGATCCGTTGGATCCTACTGGAAATATAACAATCAAATGGGATATAATGTCTTGGACGACAGATGGTTATGTGGTGAGTATATCTCGTCAACTTGATAATTGTTTTCTTCATTAAATAGAAGTCCCTACGATTGCTGATCCCAGTGCTACTCGAAGTACAACTTTCCTGGGGAATTTTTCTCTTTTTCCTGTAAAACTTGCTTAAAATGCAGGTGCAGAATAAATTTCTGAATTTTAACATCCGGCTGATTTATCCAACTTTTACCAAAAGAGTCCCACTTTTTCCTAGAAAAAGAAGAGATATCAAAGTAGTAATTCGCACAAAAACAATTCAGTTTAAGCCAGCATGAGAATTAATTACTCCTGTAGCAGATACATAGTAATAGATTGAAGAGGAGACAAAAAAAAAAGCTCATTTCCTTTTCACATATATGCCAAAACCAGAGAGCTGAAAAGAGAGAATGAAATCAATACAAGAAGAAAGACTCAAGAAGACAAATCTTCTTTTTTCGGCCATAATTATTATCATCATATGTTATTATCTTAAAAAGAAAAAAATTATACCAGGCTACGGTGACAATAAACAACTTTCAACTGTATCGAGGCATCGCCAGTCCCGGGTGGATTCTAGGATGGAATTGGGCAAAGAAAGAGATAATCTGGTCGATGGTAGGGGCTCAAGCCACAGAGCAAGGAGACTGCTCCAAGTTCAAAGGAATTGTACCCCACTGCTGTAAGAGGAATCCCAAAATTTCTGACTTCCTCCCCGGAGTTCCTTACAATCAACAGTTCTCAAATTGTTGCAAAGGAGGTGTGTTGGCATCATGGGGACAGGATCCCACAACTTCAGTCTCTGCCTTCCAGGTGAGTGTGGGACTTGCTGGTACATCTAACAAAACAGTGAAGCTGCCAAAGAACTTCACTTTGCTTGGTCCTGGACCAGGCTACACTTGTGNCCAAAGAACTTCACTTTGCTTGGTCCTGGACCAGGCTACACTTGTGGCCCTGCCAAGAAGGTGCCATCGACACTCTTCCTCACAGCCGATCGGAGGCGGAGAACTCAAGCACTTAGTGAGTTTGTTTGTATCTATTTACCTATGGAGGTTAATTTTCTGGGACAATTTCCTGATTTTGTTTTGTAATGATCTCTTTGTATGCAGTGACATGGAATGTGACATGCACATATTCTCAGTTCCTTGCCTATAAGAATCCCAGCTGTTGTGTTTCCTTTTCATCCTTCTACAATAACACAATCACCCCATGTCCATCTTGTGCTTGTGGTTGTCAGAACAAGAAAAATTGTATCATGTAAGGTCCCCCATCACTTGATCATCATGCATACATAGTCACGAGCAATGCTACTCTTCATCATAAATCCTATCATCCCTGTTCACACATGATGGTGTGTCACACTTTCATTATTGAATTCTGGAAATACAGGAGCGACTCAAAACTACTACACCAGGCAGGGATAAACACTCCTAAGAAGGATAATACACCATTGCTGCAGTGCACGCATCATATGTGCCCTATACGTGTGCACTGGCATGTGAAGCTCAACTACAAGGATTATTGGCGCGTGAAGATTTCCATCACTAACTTTAATTACCGCTTGAACTACACTCAGTGGACTCTCGTGGCGCAGCATCCCAATCTCAACAATGTCACCCAAGTCTTCAGCTTTGAGTACAAGCCTCTTCTCCCCTTTGAATCCATAAGTGAGTCTGCTTACAACCATAAAAGAAAAATATAATCCTTGTTTAGTTTTAGGGTATTTGGAGTTCAAGAAATTATATAAAGATATAATCCACTTTTGTGCAGATGACACTGGAATGTTCTACGGCATGAAGTTTTATAATGACCTGCTAATGGAAGCTGGGCCACTAGGAAATGTCCAGTCTGAAGTGCTGCTGCAGAAAGATAAGAACACATTTACATTCAAGCACGGATGGGCATTTCCTCGGAAAGTTTACTTTAATGGCGATGAATGCATGCTTCCCCCACCTGACTCGTATCCATTTCTCTCAAACTCTGCTTTTGCAAATCCAATTGCAATTTCGACGGTGGCAGCCTCTGTTTTCTTGCTAGGGTTGTCTTTGTGGTGATCACACTCCTATAGGGGATATATATAGACACAGTCGTGAAATTTTGAAAGGCGGATGAAGCAAGATGGTTGTGACTTGTGTGGCTGGACCATCACTGTGAAGAGGTACATACACCATATATATCAGTACAAGAAGATATGCTTTGAAGTGCAATAATGAAGTAGATTGTTTAGATTGGATGAAAACTTCAGCTGGAACTCCCTGCAAAACTGTCCCATGATTTTTGAGTTGTGACAATGGTTCACCATTCTAACTGCTGTTTCCTTTTCTTCCATGTAGCATAAAATTTGATCGTGTTTGGAAGTCGGTAATGAATGTTGAAATACCTCCGAGATAAAACTCAAAGTATATATATATATATACGTATATGTATATGTATATGTATTATACATCATCTGTCATATCTATGTCATTTTCCTTATTGTATTGAGAACATATTTTTACAATACAAGAGCTAAATCTACATAAAAATGGCAGCAAAATGTATTCCCCAATACATAAAACAAGTAACAGAGCGGAATTTTGCAGTGAAGATGCAATAATACATCTGAACCCAACCCCACTATGCCTAAACTTGTAGCACTAACACATCCAACCCCATCAGCATGACTACCATAAGCTTTGCTGCGATCCAAACCATATGACAAATTCTAGATTGTTCTAGAACAACATATAGTCTTTTTTAGTTTGCCCCAGGCGTAACTCACTGTGCAAAAGCCAATAAGAATACCAACAAAGACAAGATGGTAAAGGCTGGATAAAGTAAAGAGACAATAGGCCGAGAACCAGCATTTGGCAACCATGGGTATGCATCTGGAGGCGGCATGACACAGTTATCACCATTGAAATAAATCCTCCGAGGGAAAGCCCATCCTTTTTCAAAAGTAAAAGTTGATTTGTCCTTGCGGAAAAGAAGCTCTGATTGCACATTCCCGAGAGGGCCAGCTTGCATAAGCAGATCATTGTAAAACTTGACTCCCCACAACATGGCAGTATCGTCTGCAAAACCAAAAGCCATATTCTCAAAGAAACATTAGTAATAGTTTATAAAATGATGAAGTTGCTACTTTACAACTAAATTTGGCAAAGTTATAACTTACTTAAGCCTGCATAAGGAGTTAAGGACTTGTAATTAAAGCTGAAAATCTTGGTAAGATTATCAAAGTTCGGGTGTTGCACAACAAGATTCCATTGTGTGTAGTTCATTCTATAATTGAAATTTGTGATTGTGACCTTCACCCTCCAATACTCCTTATAATTTAGCTTCACATGCCAATGGACTCGGATAGGACACATATGGCTGGTGCACCGAACCAGAGGTGTGTTACTCAATTTTCCTGGACCTGATACTGCTGAGGCTAAATACGGAGATTCTGGACTGTATGCATCACCAAAAAGAAAATATATATATCTCAACAAGTTGAGCAAAACAAAGAGATAGAACAAGGACACAGAGAGAGAGAGAGAGAGAGCAGTTTGAGATATCCAACAAAAAGATAAAAATGAGAGACTTACTTTACGCAGCTCCCAGGTTCTGTTACATTGTCTTGACAGCCACAGGTGCACATGGGGCAATTCACTATTGTCTCATTATAAAAGGAGGAGAGAGAAACACAACAAGTAGGTGTCTTCTGAGCGAGGAATTGTGAATATGTACAAGTAATATTCCAGGTCACTGCCACGAGAGATGAGCAAGGTAAGGTAAACCTTGATTAATTTTTTGCCGTACTCAGAATTTTTAATCCACAACAAACAACTGATATAATTGTAATTGTATCTTAACTCAACTTTTGGTCAATTGGTGTTACCTGATATTCCTCCACCACAAGTGAGGGCTATTTATAAAATTAGAGGGTACTGTCCTCTTTGATTAAAAAGAAAACTTTTGGTTAGTTGGTGAAGTTGGTGGCACTTCCCTCCATCAATAGAGGTGGTAGGTGCCCTTATGTGGGTTTCAATCCACCACAGCCAGGGGGAATCATGCCCCCAAAAAAATGCCTAGAATTAAAAAAAAAAAAGCAGAAAAAAGGATACCACATTTACGTATAGGCTTAAGATGGGATATCATGGTACGGGCTTGCTTACAACAATCCAGAAAGAGATGCTGCGCTTATACACCTAATAAACATTACCGAACCCTTTAACTGCTAACTTACTCAAAGCTTGAGTGACTCTCCGTTTATCCGCTGTCACAAATTTACTTGGCCTCACAATCTTTGCAGGCCCGCAAGTATATCCAGGTCCAGGAGCTTTCAGAGTGAAGTTCTTAGGTAATCTGACAGTCTTGTTAGTTGTTCCAGCAGCACCCACACTGACCTGGAACGAACTTGCTGCATTGGATGGGTCCTGGACCCATGAGTTTATCACTCCCCCTTTGCAGCAATTAGCAATCTGCAGGTTGTATGGAGTTCCTGGCAATAAATCCACAACCGTAGGATCCTTCTTACAGCAATGTGGAATGTTCCCCTTAAATCTTGAACAATCCCCTTGCTCTGTTGTTTGGCCTCCCATCATGCCCCAAATTACTTCTTTTTTCGCCCATGTCCACCCCAATGTCCATCCTGGTACTTGAATATGGCGATATTGCTGGAAGTTATATATTGTGACAACAGCCTGCCCAAGCCAAAGAGAGATATTGTTATAATGTGCCAAAACATCCAGTAAATCCCATACTGAAGAGAAGTAATAGAAAATACTACGATCATATAATGACATGCAGATAAGAAAATTAGTAAATTGCAGTTGGAACTTTATATAGTCTTTGGGATGGGGGGGGCGCTCAAGCCCATTGCCTCGTAGTGGTTCTCTCATAAAGAAGGGGGGAGGGGTAACTAGAGTGTGGGAGCACCATTGGGTATATTCGGTCCTCCCATGAATACTGTGGTAACTCTTTTGACTGTGGCAATACCATTGGGTGTATTCTGTTTACGAGAGTACATTGCATATGGTTTGTGAGAGTTTAGAGTTTTTGAACGTGTTTGTAATAAAGGTTTGATGTGTTACGTACATGTGTTTAATTTAATGTTGATAATGTGCTTCAGCTGGCCCTAAAAGCTAACAAAACAGTATCTGTGATGACAAATATAACTCTATGAAGGAAACTTAAAAGTCTTAAATATGTAAATTTTTTAGAAAGACTTCATTGAAATGAATATGATTGCTTGGAGCACTACCACGAATATATATATGTATATGTATGTATGTATGTATGTATGTATGTATTTATGTATGTATATGGATAAGAACAGAACTATTACGAATATAAGTAAACCAAAAGTATCACAATTATTGAACACTTGCTACTACTTACAACATAGCCATCAGGTGTCCAGCTCATTACATCCCATTTGATTGTGATATTTCCAGTTGGATCAAGTGCATCATAGGCTTCTGCAGAAACATCAAGGGGATAAAACCTTAAAACTTGAATTCTTTGGCCTACCCACAAAATAACTTTAATATTTAGACCAAATCAATTCCTTTCCATGAATTATACCAAAATAAATTCATAAATTCAATTCATGTGGATCATTACATTTCTCTGTCGTTCTTTATGAGATACCACCATAGCATTAAAGATGAAATTGACTTCTGCTTTTTTCCCCTCCAGAAATTTAGGACAGATGGATTTCCTAGCCCAGTTATTTGGCCAAATACATGAGAACTGCTGCTCTTCTTGGGGTGAACTAAATTTCAACTCCATGAAGCAGGAAGTCTAGGTTTTTAAGGTCCTCACTCCACCCAGAACACAATAAAAATGGAAGGAGAAGAACTAAATACTACAGTCCTACATCTCATATTGCAAACCTAGGGTATTTAGCTTACAACTGCTTGGAGAAATCTTTCTCATTCCTAGATTATATTGGAAACAGGAACTCAATTTATCAACTTCGCTCTCTCAGCCTCTACACTGACTACAGTAACCCAACTAAAAAGAATTGAATTTCAAACCTTTTTTTTTTCCGAAAAGAAAAATTGTCGAAATTTAAAATTATCCTAATATGCCACTAAAGCATTCATAAAAAGGAGAAGAGGGAGAAATATAATGCATACATACATATATAAGACTAATCGAGAATCAGACAACCTCGATTACTTAATAGCAAAGATAACATTTCCTTTTTCTTTTTTTTTATCACCAGTCAACTAATTCCTGGAAAATGGAGCACATCTCCGGCAGCTAACCAATACCCAGAAACAGAAAACAAGAATAAAAGCTTCCAAGACACTAAATTGGTAATTATGGGCAAGAAAGACAGCATCTTGGTGGCACCCACCTGTAGAACTAAAACGGGAACAAGAAAGCAACAACACAAGCAGAACAGCAAAGCTGCTGAGCTCTGCCATGGATTCAAAGGCTGATGAGGAGAGAGACCTCATTTCTTGGCACAGATGTTGGAATTGAATGTGATGCTTAAGCTCTGGCTTAGCTTTCAAGATCAGCTCAGGGAACGGAGAGAGAGCGAGAGACGTTGAAGCGAAAGGCTGAACTAGTCTGTTTCCAATGGGAAGAAGGGAAATCGTGGGTAAACAGTGGACTTCTTTATAAAGTCTTTGGAATCACTGTTTTGGTAATGCGGCAAAATCATTGTTGTTAACTTGTTAGTCACTTGCATGCAATATCATATTACAACTATACCCTTGTGCGTTTAACTGAAAGAAATAGTTTACATTGAAAAATTAGGGGTGCATCGTGGGACAATTCTGATCCACATGTCGAGAATTAGATGGATAATCCCAAATATTCTTTTATTTTTTTCTAAGCAAGCAAGTATATTTTATTAGAAAAGATGATATAAGAGGAAGGGGTGTAGTTCCCCAACAAACATTTCCTAACAATAACAACAATGTAAAGTGGTGGATAGAAAAAAAAAAAAAACGGATTTTTAAGAATAATTTCTTGGTCATCACTCATGTTCTACAATGAGAATGCCGTCTTAAAAGACGGAAATAAGTTGTTCGTAAAAAGTTACGAACAATAGAACCACTATTGGTACAATGAGAGTGGAGGGTGCACTGTTGCTTGTTGTCTTGAAATAATTTTTAGAGAGATCTTCAAACCCTTCTTCGAGATCATGATTTAAGAAAAACGATAACATAGTGAAAAATCTGACATCGAGTGGATTGGCATGCTGATCATTTGCATTTCCGTGCTTCTTTGATGGCACATGGCAACCACGTACCGATGGGATGGAGACTAGGGCTTCGTTTGGTTACTAAACATCTCTCAACTCATCTCAACTGATCATTATAACTTTTTCAAATTTCAACATAAAATATAATAAACAATTCAACTTTTTCAAATTTTAAAATAATAATAATATTAAAAATAATATTTTAATAATATTTTATCATCTCAACTTAACTCAACTCAACTCAACTCACTTTAACATCCAAACGCAAACTAGGTGGCCCCGATCTGAAAGATGTAAGCGAGACAAAGCTATTGGTACGGTGTGTGTAGCTGTTGGAAGTGTTGTTATGCAGCAGCGTGTGGGAAACAAGCACGAAAACAAGTCCCGCGTGAGAGCCACGTACAGACCTTTTTGGTGCGACTCCATGCTGTCCCAATAAATCGGCAGCTATAGGATAATCCCAAATATTCACTTCAAAACTTCTTAAACTTTTTTTTTTTCAAATATAAAAATATGTGAGATGTCAGCTTACATGCTGCCCCAAGTCTTCTACTAATTAAAATTAGGAAAAAAAATTGCTAATATTATTATTATTTGACCAATCATTTGGGCCCCCCCGTTCACGCCAAGTTTGGGACCATTCTCATTCAATTATTTGTTTATTGTATTTTTATTAAGCATTTTTTTCATGTATGGACCAATTCTACCGAAAAACATATTAATATGTTTTATTAATTATAAAAGAAGAAACATCTTTCATTTCCTTTGCCTCAAAAGAGTATCCAAACGGGTCTCAGTCTAATTCAACAATTTTATCAATTTTCTATATAAAATATTATAAATAATTTAATTTATTTAAATATTAAAATAATAATAATATTAAAAAATAATATTATAATAATATTTTATTTAACTTTTAAATTTTATTTAAAATCATCTCATCTCACTATTCAAACACATGACCGAATGGTTTTTTTGTCTATCACCTAAATGAGCACGCTTTATCTGAATAAAGTCACTTTCATTTTGCAGGCTTAAAATTTTATTTTTATATACTCAACAAAGTTGACAAACTCTCCATATTTTAACAGATTGTACTCAAATAACCCAGGCTCTTTTACTTGACACCAAACTTTTGACCCTAAAGTAGTTATTTTTTAATGATAAATTCAGCATCTGAAAAGATTAGATGACATTATTTTAATTTTTGTGAATGCCATGGTTGTTGTCATGAATCTTTTAATGAATTGTGTTGGATTTTTTATTTTTTTTTATACTTTGACTGTTCTTGCCATTGCCTTGCCTGAATTGGCTCTGTGGTTAGGACGTAGTAAGGGTGAGAGGCACCCCTAGCTGTCTCTACCATCTCCAAAAAAATAAGAAAAATGATAATTACAGTCTTGAGTATTCAAATATCGTGTAATTATTTTAAAAAAATAANGGTTAGGACGTAGTAAGGGTGAGAGGCACCCCTAGCTGTCTCTACCATCTCCAAAAAAATAAGAAAAATGATAATTACAGTCGTGAATATTCAAATATCGTGTAATTATTTTAAAAAAATAAATAAATACAAGACTCATAAAAAAAAATTAATTTTTTAATAACATATCCTACTCTTTTTCAAAACAACTACACTGTGCTTGAATACTCCACGATTGTATGTAGCATTACACATAAAATAATTTATAGTTTATTTTCATTTTTGTGATCATAAAAGTCAAAAATTCATTTTTCCTCATGAAATTACATCATCAACTATTTCACTATATTATTATTATTATTATTATTATTATTAAATTATTTATAATTTGTCATTAAGTCAAACTAGTAGAAAAAGACTATTTCCAATTACATCTCTAGTGTATTCTATGAAGTATGAAACTTTGCTCTTAAAAGTACAACATCCACTATCTTCTTATATTATTATTAAATAAAAATTATTCTTATAAAATTGGGTCATCTACTCACCAATTTTATTATTATAAAGAATAAGTAAATAAAATTTGTAATTTGGTATACATATTAATACACATAACACACTATTGTGAAAACCTTCATCGTTATCTATAATAAAAAGTACTGAGATTTTAACTTTTGTTATAGCATTAGTGGGTATCCCTGCAAGTGCTAAAGTTAGAAGGTTGGAGTTTTTCTCTTGAGGGTTCCCCATAGTACCACTATGACCTTTATGTTATGTATGCCATATCTCTGGGCCAAACATCACCCGTCACATTTTTGCCACTTTGGTCACGTAAATTTACAATCCGTGAACTCTAATATAAAAAAGTTTCCAATCAAACACATTATTTTCCACGTACCCAAATAACCACTTCTAATCAAACTCGACACAGATTTGAGAGATTCCTTTATGGTACAATGCATTTTCCTTATACCAAATTTGAGAGACAGAAATTCAATATTGACCAACAACGCCTAAGGTTATGGGTCTCATGTGTAAGAAGATTTTGAGTTGAAATGAATTTAATAATACGAGAGTTAGGTTTCTAGATGTTAGACTCAACTTAAAATTAAACTGAACTTAACTTAGCTTAACTGAGTTTGGGAACTAACATAGCCTCAAACTAATGAACCCACAACTAATTTCACACAATCGATTGCTTTCCAATCCAAATGGTAACCAAAATCAAAACCCAACCGCAATGCATCTTTAAGCCACCCAAATTTTCAGAAGTCGAAAATCATCAAGGACTAATTTTCCCTTGTTTTCACAAGAAACGCTTCATCTGATTTAGTTTGGTTAATTGGTTCGAAGTAGAGGGAGAGAGGGATACCACTAAATCAGTTGGCTCAGCTCTGAATTTTGAGACTCTGACACGGATCTTGGTCCCCTCTTGATTTCGAAAAGAAGGTGTAAATGGACACAAACCCAAATAATGGTTGTAATATATCAAAGCTGAAAAATACATCAACATTGGAATACAAATTTGAAAAAACTTGCTACTTAAAAAAAAATAAAAAAATGGAAGATTTTGACCCAGTAACAGAGTTACCAAACAAAAATAGAAGAGAACATAATTAAAGGAGACAATATTAAACAGCCATGTTCATAAAAGAGAGGAGGAGAATAAGGTGTCGTGAATGAAATAAAAAAAAACATTCAATACAAATGATAGAATAATGTTTTACACCTTGACCAAATTGAAGTTAAACTCGTTTCCAAACTAGAAAAATAGTCTTGAGGTGTATATAGACATGAATAACTTCATTGTCTGATGATTTATCAAAAAGATTTCATAAAGATGAATTTCTCAAGTCTCAACTTTTTTCTTAATTTTTAGCGGTAGATAGTATAAAATGAATACTATCTACAAGATATTTTAAAATAAAAATATTTTAAAAAGTATATATAATATTTTTAATTAAATACCTTATAAAATTTCCATGCATGAGGCAGATTTGCGACTATTGATTGCAGTGCATAAACTCGCTAACAGTTAGCAATATCCAAAGAAATGTAGGGCAAACCTTAATCTTCCCGGGCAATATTCCCTGGTACAAGACATAACAATATTGACAAAGTTGTACACAAATTTCCCTTTTATGTACAAATACAGATGGTAAAGCAAGAAGAACATACATGATTGTTGGTGCATGTATCAATTTTTATGCTCATTAGCAGCCTCCTTTGCACCAAGAAAGTAGAGGTCAGAACGGTAGAATGTGCTTCATAATAACATGGAGCATTCATCTCGCATTCTTATATCAGAAACATTCAGAAGGCAACCAGGTTTTAGCCCCCACAGTTAACTTACAATAGCCTCCTACTTCATGGAGTGCCTTATTCTTCCAACGATATTAGCCATTTCAATGAAGCAGCGTATCGTCAATTTTCCTCTAAGCAGTCAATCCCAACAATGGGTTGGCTGCATTCTTCATACTCTAAGAAGAGATTTGCAGGTGTCCAAAAATGAAACTATCAAAATCCACGCCTGTAAATTCCTCTCTCTTGCAAAATATGGTCTCACAAATGCAAGTTTCCTTTACTGTCAGGCACCAGAAGAACCAAAAGCATGGCATCAACAATTGTTTTACAGGTTAAAAACTTTTTCGTTTAGATAATGACGAAGGATTCTTAATGAGATCTCTCTCTCTCTCTCCTCCCTTTAAACCAACAACTCCATGAAGCACTTCATATTTTTCACCTCCTCTTTGGATTCTGAATGCCTTTGTGGTTTGAAGAGCTTCCACAGACCAACTGGATGTCGGCTTTTAACTTCCACATCACCAGACAATCTGCCATACATTTTCTCACACTCTGGATATGGCCTGACATAGAGATTGTAAAATCTAAGCCTACTTGGCTTTATCAAATCTCTCAATCCCACCTCAAAATGAAGCCCACCATTTGCTCTCAAATACTTGATCACATTGTATCGAGGAACAATCTGTTTTTCAAAGTTTACACCCAAATAATTGGGAACATCAACCAAGCAACCAATATTGAATTTCATCCTATTCACCAAAAACTCAATCTTCTTCTCAATATCCTCTATCCCATATAAAATCAGCCTTGGCTCTTTCCACAACACTTTAAAAGCTTCCCTACGAGTCAACCCGTGTTTGCATAAGCAGTCAATTCTCAGTTTCACATCAAACCCAGCTCTAAATGCTCCTTCAGTAAAAATCTTCCGCTCAATTGGTTCCCGACATTTCAAAGTCTTCAGCAGCTCCAAACACCTCGAAAGTTCCCCCAATTCCATACTGAGAATTCTCGGTTCCCTAACGATCTCTTTCCTAACCAAATTCTCACTAAACCCCAAATCTCTAAACTCAAAAAGCAAAGGCTTCAACCTATCTTCGACCCCAAATCTTAATACACTTGGAAACAAACAAAAAAGACGATCAATTTCATTCCTTGAAAGCCCAAGTCCCATAAAAAATAAAATTCTATCACGAGTTTCCCTCTCATTCATCATAATTATTCTAGGAAAGCCTTCTAAAACCCTACTCACAGTATCATCACAAAACCCTAAACTCCTCAAAATCTTCACACTCCTAGCAAACCCATCTGGGTCTAACTGGAATCTCCTAGCAAGTTCCAACACATTACGAATGATCAATGGGGAAGCACTCAAGAAGTCCAATCCTAGAAAATCCATTTCCCATTTCTTGAGAAACTCAAACTCCAAGACCCCAGGACAGTCGGATATCAATGAAACCAAAGACTTCTGAGGAATTTTCAGTTTTGTTAGAATACGCAGAGACTGATCAAGCTCGTGCAAGTTGGATTTCTCTACAAATTTGTTTTTGTTTAGGATATTGTGGAGTTGAGATGCTGGGAAGCCATATCGTTGGAGGAGATTGGCGAGGGAAATCTGTTTCCTGTAGTGAGATGGCTGGGAAAATCTGGAAGGAATTGGGTTTGAGGAATCAACGGTGGTTGAAAAGGACTGGATTTTTTGTGTTGGGGAAATTAGTGATCGTTTGGAAATTGATGTGAGGCGATTGAGCATGCTTCTAGATATAACCTTCATGGCCACTTGCGGATGAGCGGGTTTTTAAGCCAGTAGTCTTTAAAGTACTTCCTCATAAATTGAGACTCCGCAATGCTCCATAAGTTCATAACATAAAAACAGCAACATTAGCTATAAAAAAGCCATCAACTATGCCATCACCTATGAGTCCTCGGAACCACGATCTCCTGGTAACAGGAGAAGAAAACTTCATTGACATAGAAGAACTTACATAATAGTCAAGTCAAAAATTATATAAGAGGAGAAGCGAGCCTACCCAGTGATGAATTACAATAATGCAACCCACCCAATTTTTATACAAGAGAATTGATATCATTGAAGACAGATCTACTATCAATGTGTAAGATCTTAAAATGAGTAATCTTTCTAAAGAACAGACTGTAAGTGAGGAAAAAAAAAAGGTCAGCACACTGAAGTGCCCCAAGAAATCAAGTAATGTAACACTGAAACGTCATATTTTAGGGGCACAAAAGATTGGGAAAATCCTGTTCCTTTAAACGTGAACATCGACCCATTTATCGACTGAAAACTATGCCCAATGTTCGATTTCTTCATTTTCTTTTTTCATTTTCAAAAAGAGAAAAAACCTATGCAACAACTTTAAAATAGTCTTGATATCACAAATCTATTTTAATATAATACCAATTTCAGATAGAAAAAGAGTGTTCACATCTAGTAAACTAGCAATTTGATTGCGAAGCCAAGACACTGATATTTTCAAATTAAGAAATTAGCCTTTGTAATATATATTATCAAAACTCAAATTCTGTAACATACGAACCCAAATAGGACTCAAAATCTATTATTTTATTTTATCTTCAAAACAGGTTAACAGATCAGATTAAACAGAGTTTATATCTCATTAGGTTGCTTCCCTTATCAGCATTTCCTTGTAGTTATCCCTTAGGTTCCAGTTTAAATAAGATCCCTAAATCGAAACCAACTCCCAACTCCAAACTCTATCCAATCTCCAGAAGACTCACGTGATTCCCTTCCCCTTATCTATAAAAACCCCACGAGACCTCAAAATTAAACACACAAAAAAAATCAGGAAAGAACTCACAATCGCAGAGGCTTTGTAATTTTAGCCCAGCCACCGTCGGCCGCCACAAGGACGTCGGAGCACCACCACGGTGCCCAGAAACTGCCGGTCAGCCCAACTCCGTCGAACCCCCCACAATCCGGTAAGCCCACAGCCGTCTGCCACCCTTCTCTCTCTCTCTCGCTAGTGTTTCTCGGCTTGTCAGTTTCTCTCTCTATCTCTCTTAGGCTGTGTTTGGGTGACCAAGTATCCTCAACACTTTTCAAGTATTCTCGTATTTTTTAAAATACTTCACATATCAAACAATTTAAAATACTCTAAATGGGACCCACAAACTAACTTCAATCTCTACTTATAACTATTCACAAACATTCTATAATACTTATCATTATTATATATAAATAAAAAATAAAATCATTATAATATTTATGGGACGCACACATTTTTCAACTACTTACTCAAAAGTCAACGACTCAACATACTTCACACATTCAAACAACTTAAAATACTCTCAATCGGATCCACAAACTCACTTCAATCTCTACTCCTACCTATTCACAAACATTCTATAATCCTTATCATTATTATATATAAAAATAAAATCAAAACACTACAATATTTATTAATAGTAAAAAATCATTATAATAAAATCATTATAATATTTATGGGACGCACACATTTTTCAACTACTTACTCAAAAGTCAACGACTCAACATACTTCACACATTCAAACAACTTAAAATACTCTCAATCGGATCCACAAACTCACTTCAATCTCTACTCCTACCTATTCACAAACATTCTATAATCCTTATCATTATTATATATAAAAATAAAATCAAAACACTACAATATTTATTAATAGTAAAAAATCATTATAATAAAATCATTATAATATTTATGGGACGCACACATTTTTCAACTACTTACTCAAAAGTCAACGACTCAACATACTTCACACATTCAAACAACTTAAAATACTCTCAATCGGATCCACAAACTCACTTCAATCTCTACTCCTACCTATTCACAAACATTCTATAATCCTTATCATTATTATATATAAAAATAAAATCAAAACACTACAATATTTATTAATAGTAAAAAATCATTATAATAAAATCATTATAATATTTATGGGACGCACACATTTTTCAACTACTTACTCAAAAGTCAACGACTCAACATACTTCACACATTCAAACAACTTAAAATACTCTCAATCGGATCCACAAACTCACTTCAATCTCTACTCCTACCTATTCACAAACATTCTATAATCCTTATCATTATTATATATAAAAATAAAATCAAAACACTACAATATTTATTAATAGTAAAAAATCATTATAATAAAATCATTATAATATTTATGGGACGCACACATTTTTCAACTACTTACTCAAAAGTCAACGACTCAACATACTTCACACATTCAAACAACTTAAAATACTCTCAATCGGATCCACAAACTCACTTCAATCTCTACTCCTACCTATTCACAAACATTCTATAATCCTTATCATTATTATATATAAAAATAAAATCAAAACACTACAATATTTATTAATAGTAAAAAATCATTATAATAAAATCATTATAATATTTATGGGACGCACACATTTTTCAACTACTTACTCAAAAGTCAACGACTCAACATACTTCACACATTCAAACAACTTAAAATACTCTCAATCGGATCCACAAACTCACTTCAATCTCTACTCCTACCTATTCACAAACATTCTATAATCCTTATCATTATTATATATAAAAATAAAATCAAAACACTACAATATTTATTAATAGTAAAAAATCATTATAATAAAATCATTATAATATTTATGGGACGCACACATTTTTCAACTACTTACTCAAAAGTCAACGACTCAACATACTTCACACATTCAAACAACTTAAAATACTCTCAATCGGATCCACAAACTCACTTCAATCTCTACTCCTACCTATTCACAAACATTCTATAATCCTTATCATTATTATATATAAAAATAAAATCAAAACACTACAATATTTATTAATAGTAAAAAATCATTATAATAAAATCATTATAATATTTATGGGACGCACACATTTTTCAACTACTTACTCAAAAGTCAACGACTCAACATACTTCACACATTCAAACAACTTAAAATACTCTCAATCGGATCCACAAACTCACTTCAATCTCTACTCCTACCTATTCACAAACATTCTATAATCCTTATCATTATTATATATAAAAATAAAATCAAAACACTACAATATTTATTAATAGTAAAAAATCATTATAATAAAATCATTATAATATTTATGGGACGCACACATTTTTCAACTACTTACTCAAAAGTCAACGACTCAACATACTTCACACATTCAAACAACTTAAAATACTCTCAATCGGATCCACAAACTCACTTCAATCTCTACTCCTACCTATTCACAAACATTCTATAATCCTTATCATTATTATATATAAATAAAAAAAAAAATTAATAAAATATTAATTAATAAAAAATAAAAAAAAAAATTATTAAAAATATAAAAAAAATATTAAAATATAAAAAATAATATAATAATTAAAAAATATAAAAAATAAAAAAATAAAATATGATGAAATTAATCGGCTCACTTTTTCGATGGCAGGACTCAAAACAAAACTATGACAATCTGTCCTAGAAAGAAAATTTAAGGAAAATGCTACATGCTCCGTTGGGGCTCTTGTTGGGCGGTAGCATTTATTTATTTATTTATTTTAATTTTTTTAGTTATATAGATATTTTTAATTATTTTAAATATTTTAAAAAATAAAATAAAAAATATAATATTATTAAAAAATATTTTCTTAATCAAGAAGTAAAATAAAATTTTTTATAAAATTTTATTTTACTTCATGATTAAGAAAATATTTTTTAATAATATTAAATTTTTTATTTTATTTTTTAAATTATTTAAAATTATTAAAAATATCTATATAACTAAAAAAATTAAAATAAATAAATAAATAAATGCTACCGCCCAACAAGAGCCCCAACGGAGCATGTAGCATTTTCCTTAAATTTTCTTTCTAGGACAGATTGTCATAGTTTTGTTTTGAGTCCTGCCATCGAAAAAGTGAGCCGATTAATTTCATCATATTTTATTTTTTTAATTTTTATATTTTTTAATTTTTATAATATTTTTTAAAAAATTAAAAATTTATAATATATTAAAAAAATAATTTGTATAATATTTAATAAATATAAATAAAAAAATCATTCAAAACACTTTTTAAATTGCGTCAGATCTAAAGTATTTCTCTTTTGTTTTTATCCATGTGGGCTGATTTCCGTATGTGGGGCGGGCTTGAGGTTAAACAGACATGTATTTCTAAGTTGGGCTTGAGCTTATTATTAGACTTGCCTGTGGGCCGTGTCTTAAGTATTAGAAATTTACATAGTAATTTCTCAAGGGTCTCTACGTTAGAGAATTTCCATCCAGTTTTTTAAAAGGGATTTTTTCCAATAATTTGAGAAAAATTTTTGGAATTTTGTCTAAATCCTTATTTTAGGAAAAAATTTTAGGGCTGAACAGTAATTCTCTAAATATAGAGAATCATTATTCATCCCTTAAATTATTTTTTATTAATATTTTATTTTAATAAATAAAATAAATTCTTCTTCCAATCGTCTACACTTTTCTTTCATACTCATATTTATTATAATTTTAAATAATATTTTTAAAAATAATTTAAATTTTTGTTTAAAATATTCACTAGAGTAATAGTTCAAAACATAAGAAAAATATTGAGTAGTAAGTTTGTAAATATAAGTGAGAGAAAAAAAGTGACAAAAAAAGAATAGAGAAATATTATTTTAATAGAATAGAAAAAATGATAGGAAATGAGATGTATGTGGTTTTTGAAAGATAAGTAAAATTTAGAGAAAAATTTTAAGAAATGTGGTTTTTAGCTAAATTATAGGAAATTTTGAATGGAACCAAATGAGAATGCTCTTAATAAGTATAAATTTTACAAATCATTTTATAGCAGCAATTTTATAAAGGGTTAAATTTTAGATTTAAAACAAGTGAACGTGATTAAACCTTCTATCTTAAATTAAGAGAAGATATTATGCATATATTAATTTTACAAATCATGCATATCTAATAGATTTATATTAATCATATTTTGCCCTATTAAATTATAATTTTAAAGTTAAGATGTGATACTAGTACTTTAGCAATTATATATTACTACTATCTATTAAATTATTCAGTTGTACTGAATAATTTATTAGATTAATTGTCCTAACGTATGGATAAGTAATTGAGCTAAGAGGTAAGTAGGATGATCATAATTGCATGTGTACTAGAAATATTATAATTATGTATGAAAATGTGATGGTTACCTACACTACACTACGTCTCAAGTGTGGTTCACTATATGTTAAATGAAATACGGACTCAAGCGTGCTTTATCATATATAATAAGTGAAAGACAAAATGAACCAGTCATGTATAATATTGTTAGGAAACACATATAGTTAGTCACTTATGCATTCATGTTACATGCTGCCATGATTATGTATGATTCCGTTCATGATGATGATGGATTGATATGCTATGTGAATCTTTAATGATATATGTATGTTATGAAGAGTCTTTCAAAAATTAAATCTATGCTAAGTCAAGTTATGTTTATGGTATGATGTGCTATTTACTAAGTCTTTGACTCATATTTATTTGTTTCTCTATTTTATTCTATGTTTAGCTGTCACAAATGATGATTGTGAGGACGCAGAGCTAGAGGGCAAGAAATAGATCTAGTGCAAAGACTTAGAAAGGAATAAGTGTTTTTTACATAAGAAATTAATTTAGTTTATGTTTTTATTTTACGTTTTCAGTTTCATGATTCAAACATAGTTACGTTCAATTTAGTTTACGTTTTCCAATCAATGAGGTATTTTTCATGACTTCGAATCTCCTCACCAGGCATCATGTTATGAATGTTCGTAACGTTCCTAACCTACATGAATGGATGTTCAAATTGGTATCAGAGCTAGGTTGAGAGAGTCTATAGACTTTTAAATGAAATAATTCTAGGATAGAAAATACCTAGGATGACTCCTGGCCAGCACAAAGTTCAAGATAAGTTATTTACTATTATTTATTTATCATGTTCTTGATTGATTGCATGATTGATGGAATAGTTGTACTACTATTTGCTCATTTGCATGAACTATATTATTTAGAATGACACCGACTACTAGGAGAAACGCGCACCTTGATGGGTCTGTAGAACCAGAACTGAACGAGCTTGATATTTTGGCTATTGCTACGACTAGAGTTCTCCATTATCTTGCCGACGGTCAAAGCATAAGAGCCAAGACTCCCACGGCCGGCTACACCTTAAACCAGTTTAAAAAGTAGCATCCTCCGACTTTTGACAGCAAGGTAGAAGCACTCGATGTGGAAAGCCAGATCAAAAGAATGGAGAAGATTTTCAAAGCTCTTTTCTGTACTGATGAATAGAAAGTGGAGTATGCCACTTATGTGTTGGCAGATGAGGCAGATGAGTGGTGGACTTCTACATGGGAACTACTGCAGCTCAAACTTAGCAAGGGGGTACCCATCACTTGGGATCGCTTCAAGATGGTGATTTTGGACCCATTTCCCCCCCCCCCCAAAACTCTGTAAAGCAAAAGCTAGGCAATTTATTGATATAGCATAGGGAAGCATGATGGTGGAGAGCTACGCTGCGACGTTTGTGGCATTATCGCGGTTTGCAAGTTATTTAGTTCCAAATGAGGAAAAGAAATGAAAAAAGTTTGAATGGGGCTTACATCTAATAATTCAAAGTCACCTGATACGCTTAAGCATCCGTAACTTCACCGACTTGGTTACACGAACCACTTCGATAGAAGAAGAAATGAGGGCGAATCCGAAACTATTCAATCAAAGAACACTCCAACAACCACTACCTGAGCCCAATAGAAACAAGAAACCTGCTCCTAGCTATCGGCCACAACCGCCTCAGAGTATTCCAATGAATCCAATTTGCAAGAATTGCTGAAAAAAGACATCCAGGAAACTGCTTAGTGGGCCAGAATGCTTGCTTTAGATGTGGGCAACCAAACCATATGGCTTGAGACTGCCCAAGAAGGAATGCGCTGGCTTCAGCTACAAAGAGTGGCCAGAGGGCTACCGCACCAGCCAGAGTTTTTGCCCTTACCCCAGGAGACGCTGAGACATCTAATGATGTGGTTACAGGTACCCTTTTATTATTTTCTTGTTATGCTAACGTTTTGTTTGATCTGGGCGCCACACACTCTTTTATAGCACGTGCCTATGCTTGTTTGGATGTAAGAGTACCAAAGAGTCTTGATTGTTTACTATATGTTGCAACACCTACCGGTGAACACATAATTTGCGATACCATACTTAGGAATTGCCCCATAAAAATTAGTGGGAGACACCTCCCAGCAGACCTGGTGATGTTTGAGATGTTGGGATTTGATATAATCTTGGGAATGGATTGGTTGTCNTGTTTGAGATGTTGGGATTTGATATAATCTTGGGAATGGATTGGTTGTCTCGAAACTATGCCTGTGTTGATTGTTTGAAAAAGAAAGTAGTTTTCAAACCCCCAGGCAAAGAGGAATTCAATTTAGGAAATGCCCACCTCGATTGATCTCGGCTTTGCAAGCGACCAGATTACTAAGACAAGGATGTTCGGGATTCCTAGCTAGTCTAGTAGTGCCACCTGTAGAGGGACCTGGAATTGAAGTTATTCCCATTGTCAGGGAATTTTAGGATGTGTTTCTAGAGCATCTTCCAGGATTGCCACCAGATTAAGGGATTGACTTATCGATCAACCTTCTGTCAGGGACGACACCAATATTGAAGGCACCATATCGTATGGCCCCAATAGAGCTAAAGGAGCTTATGGAGCAATTGCAGGAGCTTTTGTATAAAGGTTTTATTTGCCCTAGTCTGTCGTCATGGGGTGCACTAGTTCTGTTATTGAAAAATAATGATGGTTTGATGCGACTCTGCATTGATTATCGAGAACTAAACTAGGTGACAATTAAAAACAAGTACCCACTATCTATAATTGATGATTTATTTGACCAGTTATAGGGGCCAAATTTTCTCCAAGATTGATCTACGTTCAGGTTACCATCAGCTTACGATCAAGTCTGAAGATATCTCGAAGACGACATTTAGAACACGATACGAACATTATGAGTTTCTTATCATGCCATTCGGGCTGACAAACACCCCAGCAGTTTTCATGGACATGATGAACAGAGCTTTTAGGGAGTATATCGATCAGTTTGTTGTTGTCTTCATCGACGATATCCTTATCTATTCCAGAAGCCAAGTTGATCATGAAGGACACTTAAGGACTTTGTTGTAGTTAAATGGGCCAAGCCGACCAATGTAAATGAAGTAAGAAGTTTCTTAGGTCTTGCAGGATACTACATGTGGTTTGTTGAGGGATTCTCTAGCATAGCAGCCTTGATGACTAAGTTGACGAGGAAGAACGAGAAATTCCTGTGGACTGAAGGCTGTGAAAGGAGCTTTCAAGAGCTGAAAAAGAGATTAGTGGCAACACCCATGCTCACCATTCCATCAGGCAAAACAAGATTTGTTATTTACAATGATGCTTGATAAGTGTGATTTTTATTACTCTTTTATTTATGAAAAGTGTCAGTTTTCCTTCAATTCTATTGATTTTATTTTAATTCTCGTTCTTCCTCGTCAGCTTAGTCATCGGGGCTGCTATGCTAGAGAATCCCTCAACAAACCTCCTGTAGTATCTTGCAAGACCTAAGAAGCTTCTTACTTCTTTTTCACCACTGCTTCAATTTTAGCCGGGTCTACTAAAATTCTTTCCTTCGAGACAACATGCCCCAAAAAGGTACAACAAAAACTCACACTTCTTAAATTTTGTGAACAACTATTGTTCTCTCAATAATTGCAGCACAGTCCTCAAGTGTCCTTCATGATCAACTTGGCTTCTGGGATAGATAAGGATATCGTCGATGAAGACAACAACAAACTGATCAATATACTCCCTAAAAACTCTGTTCATCATGTCCATGAAAACTGCTGGGGTGTTTGTCAGCCCGAATGGCATGATAAGAAACTCATAATGTTCGTATCGTGTTCTAAATGTCGTCTTCGAGATATCTTCAGACTTGATCGTAAGCTGATGGTAACCTGAACGTAGATCAATCTTGGAGAAAATTTGGCCCCTATAACTGGTAAAATAAATCATCAATTTTTGGTTGTGGGTACTTGTTTTTAATTGTCACCCGGTTTAGTTCTCAATAATCAATGCAGAGTTGCATCGAACCATCATTCTTCTTCACAAACAGAATTGGTTCACCCCATGGTGACACATGAGGGTGAATAAAACCCTTATCCAAAAGCTCTCGCAATTGCTCCTTAAGCTCCTTTAGCTATACTGGGGCCATATGATATGATGTCTTTAATATAGGTGCCGTCCCTAGCAGAAGGTAGATTGAGAAGTCAATCTCTCGATCTGGAGGCAATCCTGGAAGATCCTCTGGAAACACATCCTAAAATTCCCTGACAATGAGAATATCTTCAGTTCCAGGCCCCATTACAAGTGGCACTACTAGACTAGCTAGGAATCCTGAACATCCTTGTCTTATTAATTTGGTCGCTTGCAAGGCCTAGATCAATTGAGGTGGGGCATTTCCTCTCTCTACGCAAAAACTAAATTCCTTTTTGTCGAGGGGTTTGAAAACCACTTCCTTTTTAAAACAGTCAACACAGGCATAGTTTCAAGTCAACCAGTCCATTCCCAAGATTATATCAAATCCCAACATCTCAAATATCACCAAGTATACTGGGAGGTGCCTCCCGCTAATTTCTATGGGGCGATTCCTTAGTATGGTATCGCAGATTATGTGTGCATCGGTTGGTGTTGCAATATATAGTGAACAATCAAGACTCTCTGGTACTTTTACATCCAAACAAGCATAGGCTCGTGCTATAAAAGAGTGTGTGTTACCCAGATCAGGTAAAACGGTAGCATAATGAGAAAATAATATAAGAGTACTTGTAACCACATCATTAGATGTCTCTGCATCTCCTGGGGTAAGGGCAAAAACTCTGGCTGGTGCGGTAGCCCTCTAGCCACTCTCTATAGCTGAAGCCGACGCATTCCTTCTTGGGCAGTCTCTAGCCATATGGTTTGGTTGCCCGTAGTTGAAGCAAGCATTCTGTCCACTAAGTAGTTTCCTAGACGCCTTTTCCACAATTCTTAGAAACTGGATTCGTTGGAATAATCTAAGGTGGTTGCGGCCGATAGCCAGGGGCAGGCTTCTCGTTTCTATTAGGCTCAGGTAGTGGTTTTTGGCGTTTCCTTTGATTGAATAGTTCCACATTCGCCCTCATGTCTTATTCTATCAAAGTGGTTCGTGTAACCAAGTCGGTGAAGTTACGGATCGTCAGGGGTATCAGGCGACTTCAAATTCTTGGATGTAAGCCCCGTTCAAACTTTTTGCATTTCTTTTCCTCATCGGGAACTAGATAACGTGCAAACTGCGATGATGCCACAAACATCGCGGCGTAGAGCTCCACCGTCATGCTTCCCCATGCTATGTCAATAAATTGCCTAGCTTTTGCTTTACAGAGTGCTAAGGAAAACAAATCGGTCCAAAAATGCCCTATTGAAGCGTTCCCAAGTGATGGGTACCCCCTCGCCAAGTTCGAGCTGCAGTAGTTCCCATGTAGAGGTCCACCACTCATCTGCCTCATCTGCCAGCACATAAGTGGCATACTTCACTTTCTGTTCATCAGTACAGAAAAGAGCTCTAAAAATCTTCTCCATTCTTTTGAAAATCACATGCCGTTCAAGTTGGTCTTCTCACCTAAATCTCATCGGCTCTCTTTAGATCTCGTTGTCTCTTATCGGTTTGGATCTGTAGTCTTTTCTTTTGTACTAAAATGCTCTCATTCCGCACTAAATCTTCTCATTCCTTCAAATCCAAGAAAATAAAGAAAAATATATAGAAATAAAATAAAATCAATAGAATTGAAAGAAAACCGACACTTCTCATAAATAAAAGAGTAATCTTACCTTTTCTCATTCTCTTCTTTGGTTTTTCTTTCTCTTTCCCATTGAGGACGATGTGTTATTTAAGCTTGGGGGAAGGGAGTTTGTGTTTAAAAAAAAAAAAAATTCTTTCTGTTTGGTTCGCTGAATAAAAAAGCTTATGATAAGAACATGATTGAAATTGATTAATACTTTTGTCAAGGGATTGGGTTGTGTTTTAATGCTACATGGAATGATTATTGTTTCTCGACAACTCAAGAGTTACGAGTATAATTATCCAACACATGATTTAGAGTTTGCTGCATTTGTTTTTGCATTGAAATTATGGAGACACTATCTCTATGGGGAGAAGTGCGAGATCTATACGGACCATAAGAGCCTAAAGTATTTCTTCACGCAGAAAGAGTTGAATACGAGATAGCGTAGATTGTTAGAACTTCTGAGGGATTATGACTGCAACATCACCTACCATCCGGGTAAAGCTAATGTAATGGCAGATGCCCTAAGCCGAAAATCATCCTCTGATACCCTTGCTACTATGTACACCTCACAAAGGCATATGTTATTGGATATGGTGCGTGCAGGGATAGAGATTATTATGGATACACATGGCTGATTGAGTAGCTTGACTTTGGGTTCATCGTTAATAAACTGGATAAAGGCTGCCAAAACCAGTGATTCAAATTTAGTGAAGATCAAGGGAGAGGTACATGAAGACAAAAGTCCCGAATTTATAGCATCTGAGGATGGCACTCTGAGATTCAAGGGAAGAATATGCGTTCCGAATGTTTAGGTGATTAGAGATGTGATCTTAAGAGAGGCTGATCTCTCACTCTATATGGTTCACCCAGGTAGCACTAAGATGTATAGAGATTTGAAGCAACAGTTATTGTGGAGTGGTATGAAGCGTGAGATAGCTAGCTACGTGGCTCAGTGTCTAACTTGCCAACAGGTCAAGGCAGAGCATCAGAGGCCTTCCGAGTTAGTACACCCACTCCCTATATCTGTTTGGACGTGGGATGAAATTGGTAATAAGGTAATAAGGTTATAGAGTGATCATGGTATTTGCTAGGTGGTAGACCTTGAAGCTCTCCAAACATATCTGAAAATTCCCCCAATAGTCTTCTAACAGGTTCTGGAATTTTCTTTGATTCCTGGGATTTTTTGCTTCTATAAATTGTAACCATACACCTCTTTTTTTCAAGCTTATCTTTATAGAGGCCCCCCTCTTCAATACTGATGGAGGGACATAACCCTTTTAGCAAAACTTCTTTGTCCCCTTGTTTGAAGCCCATTGTTAAGTCACCAAAATTTCACAATATTGGTCTCAGTTCTCTCAACCACTGCACACCTGAGACCATATCATAGCCTGCTAGAACTAGCACCTGCACTTCAGTAGCACATTCCACACCCTATAACCTAATCTTCAGCTTTGGGCCCCTTCCTTGACTTGAAATTTCTTCTCCTTGGCCACCCTAACCTTCACCCTTTCCTCTTCAATTATTGAAGTATTTTCCCTCCTAACAACTGAAGGGTCTAGAAAATTATGGGTGTTGCCCGAGTCTATAAGAACTTGACTCCCCAGCTTATCCTTGATCCTCATTGTTTTAGGATTTTGTGAACCCACTAAAGCATGAAGGGATATTTCTTGTTGGGTGTCATCCTCCCTCACTACTTCATCAAACTACCTAGTTTCCATAGAATTTCCTTCATCCACTTCTTCGATTAAAAACAGCTTGGGGTTAGGATATTTATGGCCATAATCTCACTTGGAATCAGAGGAGTAGCAGAGACTTTTATCCCTTCTATGTTTCATTTGGGATTAATTAATCTTTTGCACTGGGACTAGGGCTTTTAAGGGTCCTTTTGGAACTGTAGGATGGGTAACAAGTTGGTGTTTTGAGAGCCCTTGCTCAGGGAGAGGTAAAATTCCCTTAAAACTTCTTTTGGTCACTCCCAAATGTTCTTTTTGAATTTTTGTCAAACTATACGCAGTCAATGAATTTTTAGGTTTAAACATTCTCACAGGTAACCTTATGTCATCCCTCAACCCACTGAAAAAATAGCTGAGCTTATAAGATTCAGATAACCCTCTAAGTCGTTTTAAGAGAGCCTCAAATTTAGACTTCTATTCTTCTACTATCCCAACCTGTTTCAACTTTGTCAAGGTTTCCATAAGGTCATCATATGAACTAGGGCCAAACCTAGTGATAACAGCTTGGGTAAATCTCTCCCAACTTGCCAAACCTCCCGACTCCTCTAAGTCTTGAAACCATACCAGCGCTTGGCTTTCAATGTGGAAGGAAGCAAGCCTCATGGTGGGGAAGTGTGCTATAAAATGCAAAGAAATGGTTAGCTTTATAGAGCCACCAAGTAGGGTCATCCCCATTAAAACTTGGAAAGTCAATACGTACTAATCTTGAAAAGCCAACCATTTCTTGCAGATTCATTAGACTCGTCCCTTTGAGGGTGTTGGTTTGAAGCTTCCCCATCATATGAGCGTTCATTTTTCCTTTGTAATTCAGTAGTCAATGCTTCCATTTGCTGCATCATGAAATTTGATTGCCTCTTCAAGGCCAAATGCTCAGTCTCTGCCATCTTGAACTGGGAATTCGTGGATCTTGTGAGGTTGGCTAAACCCTCCTGCAGCTGGCTCATGCGTGCACCTTCCGCCATGGTCACAGTGTAGAGATAGAAATCTTTAATACCAAATGTAACAATCACTAGAGAAAATAGGACAGAAATTGCACACAACTCAGTTAGAGGGTGAGTAGCCTTCAGGAAATGAGAGAGAAGAGAGAAATTCTAGAACTTTGATTCAAATAATTCTTTAGATGCCTCTACAGGAGTGTTGCAATGGATAATAAACGGAACCCCTCTAAAGGTTTTCCACAAAGCAATAGCTAATCACTAGCCTTACTAGCTACAGTACAAAAAAGGGTAAAATAGTATTAACAATTACTATTAATGGCCATGCAAGGCCTTACAGGAAATAAAAGACATAGAATTCCAAACAACTAAATAGCCTCATGGCCCATAACCCAAATGACGTCTGCCTTTACTTTCAAACCGAGCCCACTTCGTGTCCTGGTCCAAGAATGGCCCAATGCGTGTGACAGGGTAGTGCAAAACTGGTAGATCTGGTCGGTTTCTACTAGGTTGAGGCCAACACTGGATCTGTAACTAAAGTCTTTTGGTAAGTTCCAGCCGCTGCTCACGGTGGTGACTACCACCGATAGATAGTCGATGGTGGTTGCCACCCCGAACAATGTTGGATTAGTTTTTTTTGTGATGTTGTGGCAGTCACTCGGGGTGGCAGTGGCAGCTCCACTCCGAGTTGGAATGGTGTTTAATGATTGTCTTAAAATAGTTCGCTTTAAGTTTTTAGAATTTCAAGATTTATATTTTAGGTTAGGTTTTGATAGTGTGTTGAGATGAGATGAAAGTTGAATAAAATATTGTTAAAATATTATTTATTATTATTATTGTTTTGAAATTTAAAAAAGTTGAACTGTTTATTGTATTTTGTGTAAGAATTTATGAAAGTTGTAATTCTAAGATGAGACGGGTTGAGAGCCCCTCTCAATCCAAACCAAGCCTTAAAGTTTTTTATTATTTAAAAAAAAAAACCAATCTGGAGTAGTAGAGCTTATTGTAAAATTCATAAGATGTAGAAGTGGCACATCAAGATTGAAGGGTGTAAAACCTGCCTAATCCTTATAGCAGCACCTCAAAAAGGCTAATTTAATTAATGAACCATACCGAATGGACAATCGAAAGGGATTTGTTATTTTATACTTGATTTTTTATGAATAAAAAATAATCTTCATTAAAAAAATTCAAAAAAGTGCAAAAACAATTTTAAAAAAACGAAATTACCATTCAATCAAGAACGTCAGTCCATAGCCTAGGTGAACCCTTGATATAAAACCCACAATAATAAGAACTTAAATACAAAATGTCTTTCAAAATCAAATGTTTAAAAAATTCTTCCAAACAAAAATAAAATAAACACTGGCAAAATTTCTCTTAACTCAGACAAATCCACTTATGTCAACTGGCATTTATCTTACATTTATCCTATAATTTTGTCATATTCCATCTATGAAAATTGTGACAACCATCAAAATCATCTGAAAAAAGAAAAATAGTGGAGGTAAACGGGTGAATCCACTAACTCATTAAATGGCGAACCTATATAGTAATGTGTAAACATGAGCCAGTTGCAGAATGTAAAAACAACCATTTCTAAAAAATAGCAGTGATATTTTCATTAGCATTTTATTACAATAATAATATAGACAAAAGACCTTAAGCACAAGCGTACTGAAACAACATCAGAAACATAGGCCATATTTACTCCCGTGGCAGGATTGTGCATATGTCTGGTTAGCCAAGTAGAACATAAATCACCTTATTACCAAAGTGAGAGCACTCAAAACTGATGCCACTATTTTATCATGTGGTAGGGCCAAAGTAGAGGCCACTATTATATCCCGTGGTATGGTAAAAAATAAAGGCACTATTTTATCCCTTGACAGGGTCAAAATAGAGGCCACTATTACAACGCCCTTAACCAAAGCAAAATAGAATCTTATGTCTTGGATTTTCATATACAATGTTGTAATAGAAATGAACACATAATATCTTAGAATCAAATGAAAACTTCATATTTCATATTTACATTTCATGGAGTAGAAAAATAAAGCACAAAACTGTTAATGTCTACACTAGTCATGTTAAATATATGATTTCAAGGTTCAGATACAAAGACTAGTGTAGAAAATAAATGAGTTTGCTTACATAACAAAATATGCAGGTTCTTCACAAAATCAACTTTAGCAAATTTTGGACAAAGTCTAGCCTAGGAGCACCACTTACCTAAATTTCTAAGAGTACTATATCTAAGCCTTGCATCCGAATCGTATAAGTATTACAACCTAATCTAGAAAACATCACTAACATATTAATAACTCATACAAGTTAAAAACTAATCTAACTATCAAAATTCTATAACCCTCAATGTGAGGCCACAAACCACTCATGAACAAAATAGTCCATCATGATACCTTGTGTTTACAATGGCCCAATTACAATGTCCACCCACTACCCCACAAATAGATTAGCCCAACTTCTTTGGATTTGTTTAAATTCCACCACAATGCACATTGCCTTTTGCAAACATACTCTTGATACGTTGGAATGCCAACCCACATTTTTACATCAATTCCCTCTTTTGGTCATGACATTACAATAGAGACCCTCCATATATAAACCAACCATGCAATTTATCAATCTACAAACTTCTAGTTGGCACCAACCATAAAATTCACGAAAATTAAATAGTGGTTATGAGGCTAAAACTTGAATACAAATTTGGAGCGGCAGTTGGTTGGATTTGGGGGCATGGAAAAACTGTCTAGAGATGATTGAGATGCTCTTGGTGGTGTGGGGAGGCACATTGGCTCCTGTAGCCGTCGTTGGTTGCCATGGTTAGCCTAAAATAGAGACACAGTGTGATGTCGAGAGAGAGAGAGAGAGAGAGAGAGAGAGAGAGAGAGAGAGAGAGAAGGAGAGGAAGATGGAGTAACTTACCGATGTCGGAAGCCACAAGTGGGAGGCGGCGAAGTTGGGTGCCCTGCAGAGTGTGAACACAGAGGAGAGGAGAGAGAAGCCGCTGGAGAAAAAGGGGGAAGATAGGGGCACAAGAGAATGTTGGAAGAGATGTGAGTGATGTAATAGGCTTGCTTACAGAATGGCATTATAAAGAAAATAAGTTGGCAGTTCGAGGGGCCAAGCCTTCTGCTCTATAACTCTAATGCAAAATTCTGATGATCATTTCATTAAGCAACAATGACTTAAATACAAGTGAATCTCATGATATTAGGCATAGTCAAGTAACAAGCCAAGATAATAGGTTCACTCATTGACCCAACAACATTTCCTACAATAACGCTTAAAGACTCTTAACAATCCAAACCAACATACCCAACTAATAAACCCATAAGCAGACCAAGTCTACTCTGACCTACTACCTTCTAGAACAAGAATGCAAAAGACAGATAAGAAGATAACAACGACACTTAATGAGAACTGATAGCTGAAGTAAGACATCTAAGACTCTATTGCTTCACATGGATTACTTGGAGTCCAACACATAACACAACCATCCTCAAAAGATCTTGCCCACAAGGTCTAGATATTTTCACTCCAACTCATGCAGACTTTCCCAAGTGGCATCTTCTTCTCTTGCTCCCTTCCACTGGATTAAAGCTTCAGTTATGGCATGCCATCCTTTTTCCTCATCCTTCACAAAATTACCCTTTCTGGCTCTAGATTGAGGGTTCCTTCATTGGTGACACTGGGTAGACTTTAGATGGGTTCAACCCGTGCCGCCAACTCTTGCTTCAAACAAGATACATAGAACACTGGAAAAAAGACTTGGAATTGGGAGGAAGGTCCAGCTTGTAAGCTACACTACCAACTCGTTTAAGTACTTGGAATGGACCATAATACCTTGGCGAAAGCTTCAAGTTCCTTCGAACAACAAGGTACATTTGCCGGTATGGTCTAAACTAGAGGTAGATCCAATCTCCTACTGAAACCCCTTTTTTATTCTCTTCCTATTTGCATATAATTTCATCCTTTATTGTGATTCCTAGAGATTCTCCCGTATGAGCTTCAAAATGTAGTCTCGTGTCTTTAACTCTTCAACTATTGCGTGTACTCGGTACCAAAGTGGTACCAAGCTCATTTGACATCTTTTTAGAAGGGGGATAACCAAATACATCCTCAAATGGAGTAACATTGGTAGAGGAATGTAAATGGGTATTGTAAGGCCACTGTTCTAGAGCCAACCATCGCATCCAGTCTCAAGGTTGATCTCTATAGAAGCTCCTCAAGTACCCTTCTAAGCTCTTATTCACACTTTTAGTCTGCCCTTTTGTTTGAGGATGGTAAGCTGAATTAAAAAATAGCTCAGTACCACTCAATCTAAATAACTCCTTCCCAAAATTACTTATGGATATCAAATCTCGATCACTGAAAATTGATTGTGTTAACCCATGCATTTTGAAGATGGGACAGAGCTATAAAGTGAGCATATTTGCTTATACGATCTACCATCACCATGATCTCACTTTTACCAGCCGATGGAGGAAGTCCCTTGAAAAAATCCATACTAATTTCAACCCACATTTGAGTCAGAGTTGGTAATGGTTGGAGTAACCCTGGAGAATGGAGAGTTTTTGTTTTGTTACGTTGACATGTATCACATTCACAAATTTAAGTTCTGACATCACCTCACATGTTAGTCCAATAAAAATTTTTCTTCAAGCTTGACTATGTCTTCAGTTACCCAAGTGTCCTTTTAAGGGACTATGTTGAAATTGCTTCAAAACTTGTTGTTGTAACTGCCCTAATGTCCCCAAATGGAGTTGGTCCTTATAGAAAAGAAGCCCTTAGTGATAATTCTAATGCACAGGGTCAAGATTGCCTTGTTGGTATTGTTGGATTAGCTCTTGTAGCATTAAGTTTCCTGAATAAACCTTTTGTAGTTTAGTCACCCAAGTAAGTGTAATGGTGCTGATAGTCGATAATTCAGATTGTAGCGTTATATTCAATAAGGAAGTTGAATGCTAAGAGTTTGGCTACCCATTTGTGCTAAGCTGGTGTGCATATCTTTTGCTACAAGAGATATTTGAGAGCTTGTTAATCAATTTTAACCTTGAACTGATGTCCCACAAGATAGTGTCTCCATCTTCCTACAACCATTACGAGGGCTAAGAGTTCCTTCTCATAAGTAAACTCTTACCTTTGAGAGCTTGACTAAAATAGGCTAAAGGTTTCCCTTCCTTCATCATAATAGTCCCTACGGCTTTTTCGGAAGCATCACACTCTATCACAAACACTTTTGAGAAGTCAGGAAGTCCTAACACATGTGGTGATGTCATTGCCTTTTTAAGTTTGTTGAATGCAGCAGTAGTAAAGTCTTCTGTCCAACAAAAGGACTTCTTTCTCAGGAGGGTTGTTAGGGGTGCTGCAATACTACCACACCCCTTAATGAATTTCCTGTAACAACTTGTGAAATTTAGGAAGCCTCGCAAAGCTATTGGATTCTTAGGTATTGGCCCGTTGGGCATTGCTGAAATTTTGGCTGGGTTAGCTTGCACTCCACCTCTTGAAAGGAGATAACCAAGATAAGCCACTTCAATACTCCCAAAAACACACTTAAGAAAGCTTAGCATACAATGGGTGTTGTTGTAAAGTCTAGAGGATAGCTTTGAGATGGCCAATATTCTCGTGCAAGCTTTTCTTGTATACTAGGATATCATCAAAGAATACCAAAAGAAACTTCCGCAAGTATGGCCTAAATATTCATTCATGAGGCCTTGAAAAGTGTTGGGGGCATTGGTGAGGCCAAAAGATATCACCAAGAACTCATAATGTCCTTCATGAGTTCTAAATACAGCTTTGGAAATGTCATCAATATTTATGTAAATCTGGTGGTACCTAGATCACAAGTCTAATTTAAAGAATAGGATATCGACATTTAATTCATCAAGCAATTCATCAATATTAGGTTTGGGGCACTTATGTTTGATAGTATCCTTGTTGAGAGCTTGGTAGTACACACTCATCCTCCAACTCCCATATACTTTTTGGACCAATAACACATGTGATGAGTAAGGACTTTGACTAGTTCAAATAATCTCTGCCTCTAACATTTATCTAAGCAGCTTTTCAATTTCATCCATCTATAATAAGAATATCGATAGGGCTGAACATATGTGCACTTAGTTATTTATGGTCGTGGATTTGGGAAAAGGGGTATTCCCTTTTGTTCTCGAAACACCTCTTGGAATTCTTCCAATAGCTCTTGAATCTTAGGTTGTTCAACATGTCCCTAGTTTTCAGGCAAGTTCTCCATTTCCACCAATTGAAGCCATACACCTTTACAATCATGAACTTTGTTGAACTTCTTGCCTTCCATGACAGTTATCTGAGGGGTTCAAGCCATGCAACTGCACCTCCTACTCTTGTTGAAAGATCATGGTTCATGTCACAAAGTTCCATAGCACAAGTCGAAGGGTACTTTACCAATCCACCCTCAGAACCAAGTCACACCCTCCCAAACTCAACGAAAATAAGTTGGTGACGAATTGATTGCCTTGTATGTGTATGCATACTGTTGGACAGCTTCCTAAACATCATAATGTATCTCCATTGGTGATCTTAATTGACAATTGACTCTTTTTTGCCTTCAACTGTATCTTTCTTGCAATGTGGGGGTTCCACAAAACTATGAGTACTCCCTGAATCAATGAAGTTAACAACTTGTTGATGTTTAATTCTACCAATGAATCGCATGGTTCTAGGAGCATTGGCATATGCAATGGCATGTAAGGAAATCTCAAGCAACTCTCTTCCTTCATACTACTTTCTCCAAGTTTAGGGGCACTATGAGTACGTATGATCTTCGCCTTCATGACTTCTTCAACCTCTCCCACTTCATGTCCTACAAGCAAATACAACTTTGGGCTACGTACAATGATGGCCAGGTTGATATTTCTCATCATAGTATAAACAAAGCCCCTTATCTATTCTTTCTTGCATATCATTTGTGGTAAGCCAATAGATAGTTAAAGTCTAGCGGATGAGTGGTGTTTGTCAATTGGTGTGTGATTCAGCAATAAGTGGCGGTGCAAGGAGTCTAGGTAAAGTAAGTGGAGCTGGTAGTCTAGGATAATTTGGTTTGGAAATGGGGTATGGTGACGGGTTTAAGGTGAGTAGGCTGGGGTGTCTTTCATTTCTTCTCAAGACTTCCTCCTCTTGCAATCTGGCAAGACAAAAAGCTATCAATAAAGTAGTTGGTTGGAACATGGTGTCCACTATCCACACCTCATCTTTGAGACCACTAAGAAAAGTACTAACTTTAAATTCCCTAGTTAGGCCACTTATTCGATTAGAGAGTATCTCGAATTGTGTCTGATATTCCTCCATAGTAGTATGTTGTCGAAGCTTGGTGAAAGTCCCAATAGGGTCCTTATACGTAGAGGGACCAAACCTGGTTTTCAAAGCTATCACAAAGTCCTCCCAATTTGTAATAATAGGCCTTGCATCCATAAGCCAATGATACCAAGAAAGGGTCTTGCCTTCCATGTGGAACGATGCAATCTGTACTTTGTCATATTCAAGAGTTTTACAATAGGAAAAGAATTGCTAAGCTTTAAGGATCAAATGAGTTGGTTCGATACCATCAAACTTGGGAAAATCCAAATAGGTGGATTTGGCCTAAAGACCTCCTTAGACCTTAAAGAGGGGGTTGACAAGTTGTCTCATATTGTCCACTGAAAAACCTTCTTCGTTTGAAGTCCCCTTATGGAGTTTCTTGTAGCTGGTAGCTAACTTATTAACTTGCCGCAGAATGGTTTCCAAAAGATTATGTTGCCACTCTGTGACTGCTTCAAGCCAGCCGTGTCTTCTTGCAAGGAAATCAATTCTCCTTTAAATTGATCAAAAGCTTCTAAAAGTTGGTTAATACGAGTTCCCTCTACCATTGCTAGGAATGTGGCTCTAGCTACCACTTATAATGGGCTTGTTTACAAAATGGTATTGTAAAGAAAATAAGTTGGCAGTTCGAGCAGCCAAGCCTCTAGCTCTATAACTTTAATGCAAAATTCTGACGATCATTTCATTAGGCAACAATGACTTAAACACAAGTGAACCTTGTGATATTTGGCCCATAATCACGTAACAAGCCGAGCTAACAAGTTCATTCATTGACCTACCAACATTTGTAAACCCCAAGCCTAGACCAATTCTCACCAAAGGGGCATTACGGCGTCGGTTTCAGGTAAGGCTTTAAGCCTTTGTTTTTTTTTTCTTTTCCTCTGATGGTTTCTCCCTCTCTGATTTTCAATCTTGCATTTTCCGAATCTCATTCCCGCTTTTTCATCAACTTTTCAACCGCATCTTTTTCCTTTCCTTCACTTTCAGAAATCTCACTCTCATCAGACTCTCTCTCCCTCTCCCTCACATCAGTTTCTCACCCTCACCCCCAAAGCCCACGGTCCCAAACCATAAGGCAACGCAACTGCCGCGAACCACCTAGCACTGAAGCCCAACCTCCTGCCAACCAGCCGCCTCTCAACACCTCACCAAACCACTACTAGAAGCCACCAGTCGTGCCTGGCTACAGCAAGATGGTACACCCCCATGGGCTAGCGCCTTCGTGTCCTCAAACGAAAACCACCTCACGAACTTGCACCACCCAGCCACTGCCTTGTACACACCACCACCTTGCAAGCCTTCCACGTTCCCTCGGTTCCAGCCACCACTTCATGAAGGGAGCTCCACAGTGCCGCCACCCTTCACCGTGAAACCCAAGCCACCATCACACGTTAAGAGGTCTCTGTTTTCACTTGCAAAAAACAGAGCATGCTTCCCTTCAAACTTCGCCTCCATGTAAGTCGCCCAGTCACCTGCAGTCCGGGCGCCATAGCCCAGCCGTGAATCTGTAAGTGGAGCCACTGCAGATCACGAAGCAAGATTCCATGGTCGGACTGCAGCCCCCGTTGCATGGTCCGTAAGTCCCTCTTCCCCATTCTCTCGGTTTGCCCAGACTTTATCACACGGTTTGTATTTCTCATGTATTTCGTCTGCATTTTCATACGTATTTCTATTTCTAGTTTTTGGTCCCTACCTACAATTTTGTTGAATAGTATAAATAAGTCACTTTAATACTTTTTCGTATAGCATTTGTAAGCAAGGTAAAGAAATTGTTTTAAATATATTTATAGTACTACAACTAGTTTTTAAGTCAGTATGATTTCTTGCCATTTGATGTTTATTTTTAATATTGAGTTTGATTTATTTGAGATGTTTCATGTGGGTAATGTTTAGCGTGAAATTATAATTTCATATAGATAATATTTAAAGATCTAAAATTTTTGTAATATAGTAATAATAGTTATAACTATTTTTCAATAGTAAATAATAAGATTTTAGCATATTATTCTAAATGCTTTAAAATCGATTTAAGTATATTTTACTAAAATAGTTTTTCATTGTTTATATTATTTGAATTCAGATATTTTAAGAATTAATATTGTTTAAGAAATTTATGATTTCCTACTAGATTATATGTTGGCAGTATTAAATTAGTGTTTTAATGATAGTTTACAGAGATATGAGTTTTAATTATGATTATGTTAATTTTCGAAATGAGTNTTTTTATTATGATTATTTTAATTTTCGAAATGAGTTTGAGTTGTTTTGCCATATTTGATAAAATTATATTATAATAAGTTAAGATTATTTTTTTTAATGATAATATATCTATTAGATTTCTAACAACTATATAGTTATCAAATCCATTTCCATTGTATGAATTTATGTAGATGAAGAGTTTTAGCAGTTCTTTTAGAAGTTTAGTAACATTTAGTATTCCGTATAAGTGATGATTGGTATTCATTTCGGCAAGATTGTGGAAAGATTCAGAAAAGCTAAAAAGTCCAGGTAAGCGGGGTTCCTATGCTAGGCTTTACACGAATTATTGAGATTGAGGTTAACTTTCTGAAAATTTTGCATGTTTTGTTATGAAATGAGAAGTTGAGAAAAAAAAACAACCTCAGTCACTTATTTGCACTACTCATGAAATCTTAAATCTGAGAAAGAGCGATATTGAGAATCTGAAAAATGGTGCATTTATTTACAAAGATGCTCCGACTATTGTTTTCAGTATGTGAGAATGATCTAATTATGTTTTGGTACTCTGTTTTATTTTGATATGACATCTAAAAACCTTTAGCATGGCGTGCTGATTTTGTATCTGACTCTGTCTCTGCTCTGTTATGCTCTGCTCTGTTTGGGTTGGTACCAACTTTTCTGTCTCTGAGTGCACCCACTTTGAAAATAAAGTGGTTTTATTGTGGTCTTTCCTGTGTGCACACTTAGGGCTCCGAGAAGAATAAGGAAAATATTTCAACTCTGTCTCTGCCCGGTTTGGCCACTGGGGTTAGCACAACCTTACCACGGGGGTGAAAGATAGTCTCTGCTTTGTGAGATGCTCTGTTTTGATGTGATGATGATGCTCAGGTCATGTTATGCCAAAGTACTTTGGGCATGACTTGTCTTAAAACCATCGCTCTGTTACTTTTGAAATCATATTTTGTTCTGCATGATAACTCTGTAAAATATTTTGTTCTGCATACTATATTTTGTAAATGCTCATGTTTGCACGCTAGCATATGTCTTCTGCTTACTGAGTTGTTGATAACTCATCCTCCTTATCTTCATAATGTTTTCAGATGATGTGGAGAATCCAACTGAGGAGAGGATGTCGAGTACCTTAGGGTACTACCGTTAAAAGAATGATTTCTTTTGTCTTTTAGATTTAATTATGTTTTTTGTTTAATAGGACTTATGGATTTATCAATTTGGTATGATATGACTACAGGAGATTGTGGACCCCTTGGTTTATTATTATTGCAGTAATGACTTTGTGGAGTTTATAATATGTTTATTTAGAAGATATAAGATTGATTTGTGCTTATGAAGTCTTTGGAGAATTTAGATGTGTCGGGAGACATATTTATAAGTGACAGGTAGTAATTCTCCAATCCATCTGGGTATGGGGTGTTATACAATATGCACCAGGCCTTACTCCTCATCTGACTCCTTTTAGAAATCCCCTCAAGCCCTCTCCACTAAGAGCTTATTGTTGCACAATCAAACAATTGTCTTTACTGTTATCAGTTGACAATTTCTATCCCTGTCAAAGGAATGCCTTCATGAAGTTGAAGAGCTTGCACTTGCATTGAATTCATCTAACAAAATCATTAAAGAAAAACATACCCATAAACAATGTTGCATATAGGCTTCAAATTCAAACATATAATGGTCAGAAGGGCAAGGATAAGACTTGTGCTTGAGCATAAAAGGTTATGTGTGTGTGAGAGAGAGTTTTTGACAGTGAAATGGATTTTGGCATGACATTTGTGTCAATGTGTGTGTGTTGGTGGTTCTCATTTATCATCTTATCCAATCCCATGCAAGGTTAATTGAGCATGGGTCATAAATGGGTCTCAAAATAATAACACAACACTTTAAGCACATTGGCCCAAATAAGAGAGAAAATGCAGCATCAACTCAGATTTTTCCTAACCAAACAATTAAGAGGTTGAGATTGCTAGAGGGAGAAGAGGATTTCAGAAACATCATAGTTATGAAACTTGATTTATTTTTAACTTTTAAACTTAAATATCTGAAGATTTTGGGCATGAGAGCTACATTGAACCAACCTAAACCCCATAATATCCAGTCTAAGCTTAACCAACACAGAAGCCAAGTCTTACGTATGTAATCCCTTAAAAACAAACAGTAAATATTAACCAACAAGCAGAGTACAAATGTGTGAAAGACAAAGAACAGGGACATGAAGTTGAAACTACTTGGTCTTAAAAATTGCCCAAGAACTTTTATCACTATCAATAAACTTTAACGTTTCTCCTCGAAGCCCAAGGCTCAATCCTCTCTTGCTTTTTTTATTTATTGTGGACAATGAAATCAGATTGGCATTTGTAGTTTAGGAAAACTTCCAAGTAAAATATTATATATAACATATTTGGAGAAACCAAGGTTTGGGCTTTCTTAGCAAGTATTTAGTGCATTGAACCACAAAATATTATTGATGGCTAGCATATCGTAAGATTACCATGATACAGTAAGAATGGCTCAAGTAGAATTAGGGGTGTATAGTTAGGGGTGTAGAACCGAACAATCATCCGCCATTATTGACTTGTCTCTTATCAAAAAGACAAATTTTGCAAAAATATCTAAGGGTAAAACCTTTTCAGATATTCGGCATTCCAAGGATATTGTTTTTCCCTTCCCTGACTATCCTTGAGGAGGTAGGAACCCAGTCTGTTGCTGGCGACATCCACGTAAGGTCTTTCCCATCTTGGGCCGAGTTTCATCTCGTCTTGGGTTGTCACTCCCGTTTCCTTAAGTACTAAGTCGCGTACTCTAAAGGACCTAGGTTTGACTCATTTTTTGAAGTAGAACTTGGCTTTCCTTTTGTCGAGAATGGTTTAGATCTCTTCTTCCCCCCTCCTAGGAGCTCTTCTGCCCATTCTCTCTTTTTGTCACTAAGTTTCTTCTTTAAGATCCCAAGCAGGGGTTTGTTTATTGATTCTATTTGTCCATTGGCTTGTGNTTATGACTACCGGGAGATTGTGGACTCCTTAGTTTATTTCGTTGCGGTAATGACTTTGTGGAGTTTTCAAGGTGTTTATTTAGAAGACATGAGATTGAGTTTTGCTAATAAAGTTTTTTAGAGATTTGTTTTAGTTGTGTTGGGAAACATGTTTATAAGTGACAGGTAGTAATTCTCCAAGCCATCCGGGTTTGGGGCGTTACACATTTCCTACAATAAGTACGCCTAAAGACTCTTAACAATCCAAACCAACAAACCCAACGAATAAAACCAAAAGCAGACCAAGTCTACTCTGACCTACGACCTTCTAAAACAATAATGTAAAAGACAGATACGAAGATAACAATGACACTTAATGAGAAACTGCTAGCTAAACTAAGACACCTAAGACTCTGTTGCTCCACGTGGATGCCTTGGAGTGCAACACATAACAAGTGATGTAAGAGACCCTTACCGACCGGTAAAAAGACACAAGGAAGAGACAAAGATGTTGAGGGGGGATTTGGGTTTTCTTTCTTGAGAGAATTTAATAATAGAAATGGATGGCAGGTTTTTAGAAAGTACAAGCCTTTTTTTAAACAAGTAGAACTAATATTCAAACATATTGAAGATACATTGTCAAAGACCTAGATTAACATACAAATTATAAGTCCAACTGTGGTGGATCTTTCCTACTATGAAAATCAATAGCAGGCTTGCGGGGACTCAAACAAGGGAATACTTCCATATATATTATTGGAAACTACTCATTGCACAATGGAATGCATGCATCGATTAGTGTTTCATTGTAGATTTTTTATTTTCAGCTTTCAAAGGACTACAAGAAACATCTGGTCTCTCTACTATTGACTCTATCACCCAATCTGTCGCTTTGTATGGCTAAGCAGTTAGGATCATTACTTTAGATCTCTTCCAGTTACAAGCTTTTTGATTTGTTGAGCTTGTGCTTCTTATACTCTTATGATGCGAATAAGGCTTCACCTTGATTTGGATTTCAACTACGTATGAAGTTAGATACAGCAGATTTTAAATAGCCTTCATTTGATATGCAGATTGCAAATATTGTCATGCATGTTGATCTTACAACTACATCAAATATTAATGAGAATTTATCTTTGGGTGCAAGATTCCAATTTTGGTTGCAAGTCTGTTTTTATTGTTCCGTTCTGGCTCAAGACAAATGAAATCATGAATTACATAATTTATCAAAACCCAAACATTATTCATGACCAATGTAACCAACAATTGAAACAAATGGATGTCATCAGTTGGAAGGATTAATGAAATTGATGGGAACATAATCCTTTTGACCTAGTTGGTTATTCCATGTTTAGCAAAGTAAGAGATCTTTAAAAGCCATAAGGATTGTCTCCACAGGATCAAGATAAGAGAGCAAAAGTACTTTTGCTTTTAATCGTATTAGTTGCGATATATGGGGTGGATATCATACTTCTTCACTTTGTGGTGCTCATTATTTTCTTACCTTAGTTGATAATTTTTCACGCACTACTTGGATCTATCTCATGCGTTATAAATCTAAAGTTTACACTCATCTCATGCATTGTTTTACACTTATCCAAAATCAGTTCAACACCATGATTAAAATAATTAGAACTGATAATGGACAAGAATTTCTTTCCCACAAATTTTAAAACTACCTCCATGACCACGATATCATTCATGACCGTACTTGTGTTGAAACTCCACAACAAAATGCCATTACGGCACGTAAGCATCGGCATCTCTTATATGTTGCTCCTAGTCTCCATTTTCAAGCTCACTTACCTTTGACTTTTTGGGGTTAATGTGTCCTCACCGCTGCTTATCTTATCAATCATACCTCAAGTCGTATTCTCGATAGCAAATCCCCCTTTGAAATTCTCTTCAATATTCCACCCACCTATGATCATCTTCGCGTGTTCGGCTGTCTATGTTATGCTCAAACCCTCCATGCTTCCCGTGACAAATTTTTTCATCGCGCTTCTAAATGTGTCTTTCTTAGCTACCCTAGTAATCATAAAGCCTACAAGCTTTATAATTTCAACACCCAAATCACCTGCGATTCACAAGATGTTACCTTCCATGAACACCAATTTCCATTTCAAGACATTCCTGATCTTCCTCATACATCTACACCTGTCATACCTCTCCCTGTCCCTGAGCCTATCTTACAATCCACTTCTCGCACTCCTTCCATTACTACCCTTTATCCACCTCCCCCTCCCACTTCCATTCGTCCTCGTCGCACCACTATTTGACCCGCATATCTCTAAGATTATGTCTGCCCGACCCTACACAAAGAGCCCACGACATCCTCACCTGCTGCACAGACCTCAGGTACTGCTCATCCTTTATTTGCTTTTCTTTCTTATTCTCATTTCTCACCTTCTCACCTTACTTTTTTAACTGCTCTCACTACTTCTATTGAACGCTCCTGCTATTCCGCTGCCCTTCGCCATTCCAATTGGTGCGAAACTATGTCTGCTGAAATTAGTGCCCTTGAGCCTAATTCCACCTAAACCCTTGAGCCACTACCTCCTGGTAAGAAACCCATTCGCTGCAAATGGGTATTCAAAATCAAGCTCAAAGCTGATGGTTCCGTCGTAAGATACAAAGCACGGCTAGTCGCCAAAGGCTATACTCAAGTTGAAGGCCTTGACTACCATGAGACCTTTGCTCCCATTGCCAAAATGAATACAGTTCGGTGTCTATTGGTTGTTGCTGCTACTCAACAATGGATCATCCATCAACTTGACGTCAATAGTGCATTCTTGCATGGTGATCTTGATGAGGAAGTTTACATGACACCACCTTCCGGTTACAGTCCAAAAGGGGAGACCCGTGTCTGCCATCTGTAACACCCCGTATTTTAGTGTATTTTTATTGAAGGATTATTTTTATTTTATTCAAAAAATTATTCTCTTGTTTTAAAATTACTGGATTTTAATTGGATTATTTATAGGATTTTTAATTTGGTGAAAATTAATTTTTATGTGCTTTCTTAATATTTATTTATTGTTGTGCATTTAAATTACTTTTCATATTTAATTAATTACTGTGGGATTTAATTATTTCAATTTGACTTTACCATTACGTTTAAATTATTTTATTTAACTTGAGGTTTTGAAATCGTTTCCGTTGGATCATTTTTGTGACCCAAGTTATGAGGATTGGACCTCATTTCTTTTCCCTCTATTTTTCTTTCCTCTCCTTTTTCTTTTCTCTTTCTTTTCCTTTTCCCTTATTTTCCCTTTCGGCCTATCTCCCGCGCGCGACCAGCCTCCCTCTCTCTCCCCGTGCGTTTCTCCCCTCCACCCAGCCCGCCACCGTGAGCTGGCGGTGACCGTCACCGCCAGTCCCATTTGGTTCCCCAGCCGCCGGCGACCTTACCCCACCAACCTCACCTCCATTCGCGCCACCGTTAACCACCAGTAGCCCTTCAAAGCCGCGGCGTCACTTTCGCTCCAGCACCGCCGTCGCACCACCATTGGCCACCATCTTCACACCACTTCATCCTCGACCTCTTGGCAACCCATTGGACCCAACCCCACCTCCGATCTGTCATCGGTGAAGCTCCACCATCCACATTTCCGATTTGGGTATTTTGGTCTTCTACCGCCCATTGCGCCGCCACCCACGGCCAACCACCACCACCACTAGCTTCACCGACCTCCCTAGGCCCTACTCTATCAATTTTGGGTCTTCGTTTATCTCCGTTGAAAAGTGGGTATCTGTGACCCACAGCCACAGTGTATTTTACACTATTCTGCAGCTGTTCTTCCACTTCTTGCAGCTTCGTGATCCTCCAAAAATTTATATATAGCGTTGTAAGTATTTTCCAAAGAATTCTTGTGAATTTAATGTATTTTTGCACTAACACATTACACTGTATTTGAACTGTTGATTGGTTTGCCGGACTGAGTCCGAGGAGTACGGGGGTCGGATGGTTTGGTGATTGGAGTTGTTTGGTTGGATTTGTTTGGGTTGGTTATTGATGGATTTTGGATTGGTGATGGTACATGTGCATTTCATTATTTCATGCATGATCATGTTTGTAAAGGAAAACTGGGTTTTCATGTATTGCATTCATGTTCATGTGTTTATGAAAACTGGGTTTTCATATGAGAATGGAANAGAATTTGAGTGCGTGTGTATCATGACCCCAAGCCGAGATGGGGCATTATCTCGGTGGAGCTCCTCTGGTTACTCGGGAGCGGAATATACTGAGTAACGTCCCCTGGATTGTCGCCGGGCGACAATGGGATCGGACGAGAGATTCGTGCCAACTCCGTGGTCCTTCTGCTGGCGGGGACTAGAGGATGTCTGGCCATGTACGCACTAGGCGCGGAACTGGGCATCGCTCGTTGCGTAGTGGGTGCTCGGCCATGAACGCGCTGGGCGTGGAACTGAGTATCGCTACGAAGCCAGGACGTGCGGATGGTCCCTAGGGGAGGCCATGGTGCATAGGGTATTAACGGATTAATTGGCTATTTTCTGGGAAAATAGTGTGTGTTGAATTTTGTGTAAACCATTTTCTGGTAAAATGTTTTACGGATTATTTTTGGGCCAAATGGGATTTTGGCGTGTGTTGGAAAATTATCATTTTCGGGAAAAATGATGTTTTGAGAAAAATGCATATTTCATCATATGCATGCATGTTGATTGCATTAAATGCATTTTATTCCTGAGGATTATTTGGGTTATACTTACCTGCGGTACCATTCTGTGGTAACGCAGATTTTGATGCAGATGAGGAGGAGGAGGGCAAGANTTAGATGACTGTATAACTACTTTTTAAAACCTTTTTACTGATGTTTACTTGTATTTAAATTCTGGTACTTAGTAGAGTTAATTATCCGCTGCGTTGTTATTGTACACTGTCGCATGTACACACACTTGGTACTTTCGTTGGGATGCGTGACCGTGTTGTCATCATCCCGGCGTCTCGATTTCCGTGTTTCCTTACATGGGAGTCGGGGGCGCCATACCATCTCCGCAAATCCCTCTACGGCCTCAAACAAGCATCTCGCAACTGGTTTTTTAAACTAACCGATGTGCTTCTTGATGCAAGTTTTTCCCAATCTGAGGCAGAATATTCTTTATTCACCTTGGTCACTTCCACCAGTATTACTATTGTTCTTGTCTACGTTGATGACATTCTGGTTGCTAGCAATGATCTCACCCATATTAATATCTTCAAAGATGTTCTCTCTACAGACTTCAAAACCAAAGATCTTGGTCCTCTCAAATATTTTCTTGGTCTTTAAGTTGCTCGTTCACCTCAAGGCATATTTCTCAATCAACGAAAATATGCTCTTGATATTCTATCTGATAGTGGACAACTTGGTACCCAGAGCACTCCCTTTCCCATGGAACAAAATTTGAAACTCACCAATCATGATAGAACTCTTCTTCCTGATCCTTGTGCCTATCGACGACTCGTTGGACGTCTCATCTACTTGACCATAACCTGCCCTGATATTGTTTTTGCAGTGAACATCCTCAGTCAATTTATACATGCTCCTCACATGCAAGATGTGTTCTCCGATATATTAAAAGCAGTCCAAGCCAAGACATTTTTTTCTCTTCCTCCAGTAGTTTACATATTACTGCTTACACTGATTTAGATTAGGCTAGCTGTTCCACCACTCATTGCTCCACCACAGGCTACTTCATCCAGCTCGGTTCTAGCCCTATTTCCCAGCGTACAAAGAAACAAAAAACAGTGGCACGTTCTTCTACTGAAGCTGAATATCGTACCATGGCCGTCACCACTTGTGAACTCACCTGGCTGAAACAGCTCCTCACTGATCTTGGTATTTCTCATCTCGAGCCTTTAAGCTTACATTGTGACAATCAATCAGCCCTACACATCGCTCAAAATCCTGTGTTTCATGAACGCACAAAACATATTGAGATTGATTGTCACCTCGTTCGTGACAAAATCCGATCAGATCTCCTCATAGCTGTTCATACTTCCTCTCATGAGCAAGTCACCAACATCTCACCAAAGCCTTAGGACGGGAACTCTTCCACCATTTTCTCCGCAAGTTGGGTATTAAGGATCTACATGCGCCAACTTGAGGGGGTGTATTGACAGAATCTTTCCATATTAAGAGCACAAAATCAGCAATTCTTGATTCTTGTAATTGTTCCATATTTTTTGTAATTAGCATATCATTTCCTTACATGCACAGTTTCCATATAGAATCTAGCCTAGTGTAGCTATATATTTGTAACGAACCTCAATGTAAAATTCAGATCACTTGAATGAAAAGTTTGAACATTTTCTATATTTGACAGTTATGGTACCAATTTGAATTCAAACAACATATGGTTTCAATACTCGAGTGGGTATTACTCTTATTCGAACACCCTATCATCTCTTAGAATGATTGTCAAACCATTCAAATGTAAAATATATTGTTCAAATAACAACCTCACATCCGAATTGTTTGAACCCATGCACTTCTTTGTGTGAATGTGTCATTGGACATTCGAATGGGATTTAGGGATGAAATAATTTCTTCCTGAAATGTTTTTCACGTTCAAACTTTCGTCGAATGGGTTGGGCTAATTTCATCCCAAAAAATATTTTTTAGAATGAAATCTCAGTTTTCATCCAAAAAATATATTAGGATGAAAATATCACTTTGGTCCCAAAAAGTGATTTTTGTTGTAGATATGTCTTTTACCAACAGAAGAATTTAAAAAAAAAAAAAAAAAAAAAAACTTATATGTTATATTCGGGTGGAGGGTACCAATTGTACCCACATTTTATACCCATACCCGCCCCCAGGAATGGGCTTGTAGGGAACCCGCTTATCGAGCCAATAACTGCCTGTATGATGAACCCTGGTTCAGACCAGACTAGCTAGGAGGAAACCCGGCCAGGATGAACGGTGCTAGATTAACAATATATATAGTTTGATTAATTGTTAATTATTTGGAAGTATCTTCATACTACTCACGTTTCCCAATTTCTGAGAATTCAAATTCTAATCAGTAAGTGGAAGTAATTGACCGGGAATCTATATATAGTAATCAGTATAAAAACTTCTGCTACAGAACAGACTATAAATTGGAAATTTCTTGGCCAAAGTCTTCTGTAGATCAGTATCATAATTCATTTTAAGTCAATGTTTCTTCAAATTAAACCTTATTCAAACTTTGTCTAGCTATTCAAACCTAACATCATGCACGTGTCCAGTACACAAATCTGTCTGGGTTGATATTTAATATGATGTAAACAGACAGAATAGAACACTTTCGTTTGGTCGTAGCTTTACCAAACTCGTGTTCATCTTTTTTTTTTTTAAAAAATGCAAATACAACTGGAATTTTCATGTATTCAACCAATTTTTAATATAACCTAAAGCATTTCTGTCTGTTGACCTACTACTGCTAAGCCTTTCTTCTGCGTCCTGTAATCTTAAAAATGCTTTACAACTAAGTAGATCGCAGGTGGTCGGTTACATGTTCGATATACTTCCTACAACACATAGCAATAGTCAGGTGTGAAATGTAAACCCTAACTTTGAAAGGAATTGTTTAATCCTGATCTCTAAAACTGAGAATAATTTTTACTTTCCTCCGAGTGGGTTTTCTTTGCTTTGTTGGTTCAAAGTTAAAGAATTGAATACGAAACAGTACAAGAATCAAGACTGTATTATATTCCTTCTTTAGAATATATATATATATAAAAGTTATTCAGCAAAGACAGCAGATAGACAAAATCTGAACTGGTCTTTGAAATGTTGGGCAGTTCGATCGTACTCGCAGCTAGTATTGGTCATTAGGTCAAACAAATTTCTCAACTACGTAAAACCATCTTATCTGTATACTTATTACTTGGGTACACCACAGAATCCTCTCTCTCTCTCTCTCTCTCTCTCTGTATGTGTCAGGGTTGAATATACTATTGGATATAATACAAGTGACATGCATGAACCCTACGATTATATATGATATTAATATCGTTCCTGCAGAAGCCTCTATATTAATATATGTACATGGCAGCATGCATCAGCTGGATGTTGAACAAAGCCAGGCCAACACCTAGTTTTGGGTCAAGCAGACAAGATCTTTGATCACCAGCTCAAATTGGTGGAATCATGGAGACATTTACGTGCATCTCAAGTCTGAACCACTTTAGCACAAGACAATTTAATTAAGGTAATTACGTCATATACGAGTAGACGAAAAGTATATATATATATATATATATATATATATATAGAATATAGTGCCACATATATAACGAATTTCACTTCATGTCTTGATCATCTATTTGCTCAGTGCTGCGCGCAGTTTTTATTCTATTTGCATGGATTGAATTTGATTAGGCTCAACAATATATATTGAAAGGATGTGTGAATTTTAAGATATTTTTTTGTTCAAGTGATTGACCCATGATACGAATATTTGAGACAAAATGATTCGGAGAGAGAATTTTAATTTATCCCTTTCCGATCTTTTTAATATCCCATGGGCACTAACAATTAATAGTGCAGTAGTCAAATCAATTAAACATCCGATTGAACCATATAAAAAAAAAAAAACTGGTAATTTTCATCGATCATGCTAGCTTATGCTAGCTAGTAGCTAGCTATAGTACTTAGGTTAATTTAGTCAAATCAGTTTTATTCATTAGGATGACATCTCAACTCATCTCAATTTATTATTACAATTTTTTTAAATCTTAATATAAAATATAATAAATAATTCAATTTTTTTAAATTCTAAAATTCTAAAATAATAATAATATTAAAAAATAATATTCTAACAATATTTTATTATCTCAACTTAACTTATCAATTCAATTCAACTCACTTTAACATCTAAATACACTCTAATTTTAAGCCGGAAGCTGCATGCTCCGTACTACTCGATTAGCTGGCCTGTAAATAAAATCTTTTACTATATATTAAAAGGGAAATTAATGCTTTTTCTACAATGGCCATCGATTTTTTTTTAATTTTTTTTAATGTTTAAGTAAATATTTTTAAATGAATATAAGATTTTTTTTTATTTTTAAAATATATTTAAATAATTTTAAAAAATGGTGAAAGTAAAAGTTAACTTTTGACTTCACATTGAGATGTTTGGATTCGAAGATGTTTTGAGATGAGCTGAGATGAGCTGAGATGGATTGTGAATAGTAATGAGATGAGTTGTGAATAGTAGTAAGATTTATGAGTTAAAGTTGCTGAATAGTAGTGAGATGAGTTGAGATGAGCTGAGATGAGCTGAGATGAACTGAGATCACTTACGAATCCAAACGAGTCCTTTTCATGTGATGTGATCATATATATATATATATATATATATATCATGGTGTAGTACTGTTTTAAAAAAATAAATAATAAACTATATTTATTTGCCATTTTTATAATAAAATTTATAGAATGATAATAAGAAGCTGTACATAGAAATATACAAAAATCAAATAAAAAATGTATAATAACCAATTAACTGTGTTGATGTTAATATTTGTAATTGTAATGACATCTAGAATACAACCATATAGCTGGGACTTGATCAATATATCCACAGTAATGTTAGTTAATTAGGTGACTGATCAATATCTGTGACGAGTTATTCACAATAATAATAGACTTATTTTAGTAGAAAGTAGTACTTATTTTTGTCGTAAATAACTGGATAGTGACCACATAAAATCGTTTCTCTTGCAGTGACATGATCCACATATTATCATATTTTAGATTGAAAAGAAAACAACAGTTTTAATTAATTAATTGGTTCCACGTACATGAAAGTTTGAAATGCTAACTAATTCCTATATGAAAGTTTGACATCCACATATGATCATATATTTTGTCGCCGTTATAATTAACAGTACTTGTTTAATTTGCTGCGTCGACAGAACTTATTATAGCGACGTGTACCACTATAATAATTAGTTAAAAGCTAAATACCCCAGCACCGTATTCATTAAACACCGCATTCATTTCTCCACATTTGTTTTTGAGAGAGAGTGTTCCAGATTTCCTCCAACAAAGTGATCAGCGCCAGATAGAGAGAGTGCCAGTTAGATCAGAGAGTGTGAGACATATATATATACACACATATATATACACACACACACATAGAGAGAGAGAGAGAGAGAGAGAGAGAGAGAGAGATCAGGAAATGGTTACTTATTGTGAATGTTAAAAGAAAATGTTTCCCGCATGCAGCTGTGTTCGATTCTAGAAACTGAGTATAGACCGTTCGAAGGATATAATCACTAAACATTTGAATGTGTCTGATGAGAGACCATTCCAACGACCAATATAGTCGTTCGAACAGTAACACACATTACAGATAGAGAATATAAGATAGAAATGCTTGAACCTCTAAGAAAAAAAAAATTTAACAAAATCTATCATATATATTATATTTGAATAAATAAAGTGAACAAACTAAATTCCTAAAGATGATTAATTAGTAAACAATAGACTTTAAAAAAAAATCACATTTGTTGTTGTTAAAAAAGAAAAGAAGAAAAAATTAAAATAACTACCAACATAATTAATTAAGAAAATATATACTTTAAAAACATTACTCTTTTATAATATAAAGGGAACAAAAGAATTTTAAAACTTTTTAAATATTTTCTAACTATCATTTCCTTCGTTTCTACAATAAATATGACTTTTTTTGCTTTTAGATCTAACAGTACAATCCCGTTGAAGTGAAGGCACTACGAGAGGTGTAACATGGAAAAAATATCATAAAATAGGTAAGATTAAAGTTAACATTCATAACGAAAATAACGAAGGTGAAGAAGAACTAGAGGCTTGCCTTGCTTCGCATATGAGTATTCTTACACGAACTTATGCACCTTAGGCTACGAGTTCATAGCATAAAGTCTCTCAAGATGTCAAATACCTTACCAAGAAGTATTGTTTGGTAATGTTTAATTGATTTCTCAAATTATTTAATGCATATACAAAATATAGAATATGCAAGTGATTTGTAAGTGTATATATATTTTTAATGATGACTTCAAACTAAATTTGATCAGAGAGACGTAAGACTGTTGACGAGGTTATGTGTAATGTATTTATAAATATAAAGTAAGATGTCATGAGCATTAAATTACAATATGTTCGAGAACAAGCACGAGGCATGCTAACATCTTTTTCAAGATGTCTGACCTTTCAATTGGAAAAAATTTTGTTGCATGTCTGAGGGTCCTACATATTAGGTAAATGACTTATTTTCCATGTTATATTCTATAATTTTCTCTTGCTAGTATTTACAACTTTTATACAGAAGCGAAGTTCTATAAACAAAACAAATAGATCAAACTTAAAGATTCATCATCATGTAGGATCAAGATCTTTCCATCGCATCTCTAAGAAACTGGTAATGTTATTTTATATAATGGATTGTTCAAATTTATTGTTTGTCGTATTCTAATGACTTCATATCTAAAAAATATGTGTCTTGTAGCAAGCGTCATATACCAATTACGAATTGACAAAATTATATGTTACATCACATACTGATCGTAATGGAGAGTAGACTCATCCTGATACTCGTGAGAATTATGTAAGTATTATTATCTGTTTTAATTAAACATGTTTGTATATTTTTGGCGATATTAATTATTTCTCTTATATAGGAAAAATGGTTGCCTTGCATGCTAAATCTGTATCTAATCAAAAGTCTTTAACACGTGATGTTGACATTTTTACAAAAGTTCTGGGGCTACATTCGGGATATTTGAGGGATTTTGGTAGTTGCGTGAAGCCTTCTAACTCGTCCTCATCATCTAAAAATGCCTCCAACACTTCTAGAGTGTTAGAGGAAGCGAGGTGAGTTCGAGAAATTGAGGACAAGGCAGCATGAGTTAAAGGCTCAAGTGGCACAACAAGCAGACATGGAGATGCAACTCCATGCATATGCTTATGCATGCAACAACTCAAGCCTCCAAGCAACTGATTTAATTTATACAAAATTTTCAACTATTTCTATATGATAAACGTTACTGTTTTATTTATTTAACTTGCACTTATGAGACTACTTTTATGTTTATTGAACAAATTCTAATGCATTTTTTAAGATGTTATGTATGTGTAGTTCCTTTTTCCTTATTGGGCTAAGAAAATAATGTATTGTTCGAATGTCCAACAACCATTCAAACAATAGATCAATCTAACCCTTCAAATGAGAGCAGTGGACATTTGAATGCCATTCGTAATCGGCGTTCGAACAACAATTGGACATAATGAACTCCTGTTCAAACGTTAAAAGAAAGGTTCAAACGTGGAGTTGACAAAATTGAACATTACGTCAACGTTCGAAGAGAGCACTCAAACATCATTCCCTATTAACACGTTCAAACGTGTATTAATTCAATCGAACAATCAACGTAATGCGTTTGAACATATATAGTTGTATGGTCAAACATAAATTGTAATGTTCAAACAATTTCTTCGTGACAATACGTTCGAACGAATTTACTTCAGTCAACCACTCAACCCAATATGTTAGAACATATGTTTACGGTCGAGCAAACAATTTTGACCATTCGACCGGATATCTAGGATGGAATTAAATCATCCCAAAAAAAGTTTCCGTTCAAATGCTATCAAACAACATTGTTTAATTTTGTCACAAAAAGGATATTTTTAGAACTAAAGTCAAGTAATTTTCATCCCAAAAAATCTTTTGGGACAATGATATTATTGGGACAACCTTAGGAATCCCAAAAATCTTTTTAGAACGAAATCATAATTTTTTGGGACTTGATCTTTTGTTGTAGTGCAACTTGTGAAGATGGAATTTTTGTTAGTATAAAATACAAAACAAAATAAAATAACAAAGGATTCCTATAGAACGGCGCCACATATTCCTCAAGTTCTATATATATATATATATATATATATATATGTGAAGCGTGTAGATCATGAATTAAGATGATATATGGCCCACGTTGATTTTTTAAACCGGCATTATAAATATAGCATGCACTACCTACTAGTTTGTTTGACGTTTTATATAGTATATTATACTATGGATCATGTTTCTTGCACTCCCTTTGGTCTTTCCAAATTAATTCAGAGTCCACTTATTAGGATGCAAATTACTCATGTGCTGTTGAGACATTAATAATTGTACGTATGGTGCTATATATGGCCGAATCCTAATTAACGAGGATCATGATCACGCATGCATGTCGATGATCAAGGATCGATTTATGTGCATGGTGAAAATTATAATGTTGCATGTGGCATATATAATATATATGTACGTGACTAACATTCCATTATAATTAGATCTTAATTTGGTCATTCAAAATAATAATTAATATTTAATTATGATAATACTTATATATATTTTTTCTATGTGTTAGTTTTATTATTGGTTTTATTGTTTACTATTCACTATTATTATATATTCTATTATTTTTATTATGGTTCTATCATATATTAATTTTTTAAAAGTCGTTATTCAAACTTAATTATAACATCTATGTAATTTCACATGATTTTAAGGTTGGATATTTTATACAATTTACTGAAAAAAGTGTATATATATATATATATAGTCGAGTAGGACTATAAATTGTTAATAATTTTGATAAATATTGATATGTTTCTCTTTGATCTCATTATAATAATTTAGACTATAAAAGTTAGTGGCTTAGCCATTCTTTAGTCAAAATTTGACTAGGAAATTCATTTTTTTTTAATTTAGCTAGTTATTTTTTAACAACACCAAATAATAAACTCTCTACATTTACAACTATTTTATTAAAATATTGGGTCTTCGAATCTATTTCCCTCCTCCCCCAGCTACCCTTGAAATAAGATAAAGGAAGGAAACTCATGATCTCTATATATATAAGCTAGAAAATGCGAACTACTTCAACCAAATTTTTTTTTCATATTTTAGCCAACAGAATCGACAAATCAAAAGTACAAAAAGATAAAATTCTCTCATAAGCTCTTACTAGTTGAAAGTTTTCTTTCAAGGATCATAAAAATATACATAGACCCAATTTTTTTTATCGGTATGTGTTGAGGAGCTAGAAAATCAAAAACCTAAAAGAAAAACCCAAATCACTTCTCGATCTGCCACAGCCAGTTGAAATCAATAATCAAATCAACAAGCAGATCGAAACATGGTTTTGGGAAAAAAAAAAGAACAAAAACAAAAGAAAAAAAGATCAGAATGATTTTTCGATTTTGAAAATCCACAATTGTCGAGAAAGTGGGCTTACCAGAAGGCGTTCGGTGGCAATGATGTTCGTGGAGGTCGACAGTGGTAGACGGAGAGTTCAGTGAGATTTCTTGCTTCATTTTGGCAAAACACAATGCTCATCGAGATGTGTTGATCAGGAGCTATGTTCGTGGAGAAAAAGCTGATGAGGTGTGTTCACACGAATAATGCTTTGAGTGGAAAGAATATATTATTGTGAAAAAAATGATTTGGCTAGTAATTTTGACTGGCTACATTTGGCTTGTCAAAAACATTGGAGTTAAAATTATTGTATATATGTTGAGTTTGATAGGAATGCATTTTAAGCAAGCAGCTAGTCAAACCTGACTAAATTTTAATTATGCCTACTAATGCTCTAAATTAGAATTCCATGCATAGATTTAATTAATCAAAATCCATATATGCCAAAGAAGGAGGATAAAATTAGCCATGCATTTGTTGTTTTTTTTTTTAGGAAAAATCTTATTGCAAACAAGGTTGTGCACTAATTCATGTACCAATATTGATATATAATATATATGTTTAACGAAACGATGTGAATTAAAAATAAAAATAATTTTTATAATATATGAGATTTTCTTCTTCTCTTAAAAATTTTTTTTAAATAAAAAAAATCATTGGTACGCGATATGGTACACGAACTCGCTTGTATCTAGCAAAATCCTTTTTTTTAATATAAGATCCACGGGATGACCGGTACGTACGATCTATTCAACTTATCCATGGATCGAACTCGATGCACTACAAAACCTGAAAACGAAGGCTAATGTGAAATGCCTCCGTATGGCTACTCTTCGTAGTATCCAAAATCCTCTCTCTCTCTCTCTCTCTCTCTCTCTCTCTCTCTCTCTCTCTCTCTCTCTATATATATATATATATATATATAAAAGTGGCATGCAAGTTGGAGTATTATCAATTATATATATATATATATATAATATATATGTAGGGTAGAATCGAAGTGGTTTCCGTAGAAAGCGACCACCCAATGACCAAAGTAAGAAAGTTGATTCTTCCTTGCTAAGAAATTACAACTGTGATTAATGAAGGATAGATCTTTGATTAGCTAGCTAGCTTAACCCTAGTAAAATGTAACAAAGTAAACACCGTGTTTAACCTCGGTTAATTCTTAATTCTTTGTTCCTGTTTTTTTCTTTTTGGACCACCCAACCCCTTCCATTCCATTCCCAATCAAACTCTCTCTATATAATCTCTCTCTCACGCACTTGATATTTCACGATTTCTAGGCGCTCTCTCTCTCAGCTTTGCAATTCAGTGATCATCAATCCCTTTCTTCCTCCCCGCTCAAAGGTTCTGTTATTTTGTTTTCGTTTTGAAAGTGTTTTCAGTCTTCCTTTCTCACGTATTCTAAGCAACCAAACGCCCCCCCAAAAAAAACAATAACAACAACCAACCAACCAAACATGTCATCTGGCCAGTACTCCTATCTCTTCCTTTCTCTGGCTGGTTCTTCACCAGCCCTCAGCATCGAGCTTTTCCTATGTGTGTTTCTCTTTGTCGCTGTTTTTGCTTTCTGGCTCTCACCCGGTGGTCTTTCTTGGGCGGTGTCTAAAACTCGTGTCGGTGTCCAAAATCAAACCGCCATTCCTGGCCCTTCTGGTCTCCCTTTTCTTGGAATGGTTTTCTCTTTCACAGGGTCCTTGACACATAGAGTTCTCAGTAAGCTTGCTGAGGCTTTCAAAGCCAAGCCATTGATGGCATTTTCAGTAGGGTTCACTCGGTTCATTATCTCAAGCCATCCAGACACGGCTAAAGAGATTTTGAACAGCTCGGCTTTTGCTAACCGGCCCGTTAAGGAGTCGGCTTATGAACTTCTCTTTCACAGGGCAATGGGTTTCGCTCCCTTCGGCGAGTACTGGAGGAATCTGAGGAGAATCTCAGCGACCCATTTGTTCAGTCCAAAGAGAATCGCTTATTTCGGGGAGTTTCGCACAAGGATCGGGCTCAAAATGGTGAATGAGATAAGGGCTTCGATGGACAGGAATGGTGAAGTTGAGATGAGGAAAGTTTTGCATTTTGGGTCCTTGAATAACGTCATGATGAGTGTGTTTGGAAGGAGTTATGAGTTTGGTGAGGGGTGTGGGAATGATGGGTGTGAGCTCAGGGGTTTGGTCAGGGAAGGGTATGAGTTACTAGGGATTTTTAATTGGAGTGACCATTTTCCTCTATTGGGTTGGTTGGATTTGCAAGGGGTGAGGAAAAGGTGCAGGAATTTAGTGGCAAAGGTGAATGTTTTTGTTGGGAGGATTATAGAGGAGCACAGGACGAGGGTTGAGAGGAAGGGAGTAATTTCTGGGGATCATGATGAGAGCTCTGCTGATTTTGTTGATGTGCTGCTTGCTCTGGAGAAAGAGAATAGGCTCAGTGACTCTGACATGATTGCTGTTTTATGGGTATGTATCTTTCATTTCCTTTCATTATTCTCTCTTTAAACTTGTACGGTAAAGTCATTGTAATACAAATTAATTATTAATACTAACTCATTTAGGGTTTCGACTGAGAAAAATTTTCTGGATATACTCTTCTCATTATTTGGATTGCATATACATGCTATATTTTCTGTTATATATTTTCTTTTCCATGCAAACACTGCCTGGTAAATTCTGCTGTTCTTTCCCCTTGTACTCGAGCACATCTTTATTTATTTACTTGCTAAAACAGATCTCATCTTTATTTGTGAATATTTTCGTATGGTAGCTTTGATTGTTTTGATGCATCTACTTGGTCCTTTTTGCTTTGGTTTTTCATCTTTTCTGTCTTGTTAGTTTCATGAAAATCATATGCTTGAATAAGGATAAGGTCTCTCTCTCTCTCTCTCTCTCTAGGTATCCAATGATATTGAGAATCCGAATACTTTTCTTTTTTCTTCTCTTTTCTTGGCAACAATATTGTACCTCTTATTCCTTTTTCTTGTCTTGCTTCTGATGCTTTACGGTAAAGATTTCTCGAGGTTTCCTTTCCGTCCATGTAGTCGCTATTTTTTCCTCATCTATATAACTGAAATTCCAACCCTTGTCTTAAAGATTTTTCTATATTAATCTCAGGAAATGATCTTCAGAGGGACAGACACAGTGGCAATCCTCCTAGAGTGGATTCTTGCGAGAATGGTATTACACGCAGATATCCAAGCCAAAGCCCAAACCGAGATCGACAACATGGTTGGCATGAGATCAGTGTCAGATTCAGACCTCCCCAACCTCCCATACCTCCATGGAATCGTAAAAGAAACCTTGAGAATGCACCCACCAGGTCCCCTCCTCTCCTGGGCAAGGCTTGCCATCCACGACACCAACGTAGGCCAGCACTTCATCCCTGCCGGCACGGTTGCCATGGTTAACATGTGGGCGATCACTCATGACGAGAATGTCTGGTCCGAGCCCAGCAAGTTCAAGCCAGAGCGTTTCATGCAGGAAGATGTAGCCATTCTGGGGTCAGATCTTAGGTTGGCTCCATTTGGATCTGGAAGAAGGGTCTGTCCTGGAAAGGCCATGGGAATGGCCACTGTTGAGCTCTGGCTTGCGCAATTACTCCAGAATTTCAAATGGGTGCCTTCTGAACATTCATCACGTGGTGTTGTTTTGTCGGAATGTCTAAAGCTTTCATTGGAGATGAAGCACTCCTTGGTCTGCGGGGCAATCCCTAGGGCGCCTAGGGTTGCTTGAAATTATATAATGATGGTGGGCTAGCTTAATTTGTTGTTAATTACATGAGCGTGATGTCATAATTTCCATGATTTCCGGCCAACATATGATCTATCTAGGCGGCCGGAAATTAAGGATCAAATAAGTTTGTTTACTTTCCATGATGTTCTGATCTTTGTTTCGTATTAAATAATTAGGTTTTTGTTATAGGGTAGGGTTTTGATCTGGGTTTTGGTTATGTTCAAAAAAAGAAAAAAAAAATGTATTTGCATGAATTAAGGGTTTGATTCTAAATGATCAGGATATCATGTAGGTAGGCATGGAACTTTCATGCCCTACAGCTTGTACACATTTTGTAATGAATCAATATTATTGCCTTAAATATTATCAGTTTGTTAATGTAACAATATTATTAATTAATTGTGCTTGGAAGCAGAGTTTTTCTATATATGCCTATTAATAATATCTCTCCATTTGTCAGTGATATTTTGAGTTTTGAATTTTCATATTTTGATGTGAATATATATTTACATTTTGCTCGATCGTAGGCTTAATTTTAGACATATTTATTGCATGTGTTGGAGTATTGCATCACATATATATAGATAATATGGAATTAAAGTCCAAAGTCAAAAAGGCTATGGTTAAAATAGTCAATACAATGTAATTAGTTAATTCTGTTAGTTTACATTTTCGGTATAAATATGATGTAATAACAGACTTAGTTCACTACTTCTTTTCATTTTACTCTTCAATACAATTCAGAATTCCTTTCCTTTTTATTAGTTTTCAAACTCTCTATACATTTGATCAAGTTCTTGTCATGGTATCAAATTAGAAAATTCCGCACATTGATTTTTTGGAATTCGATCCATCGTCTTTCATCTTTTAATCATTTTCTTTATATTTCTTTTCTTCTCTGCGTTAAAATTTCTTCAAGATATTTTTTCTACACAGCTTTATCTCTCTCGAAGTTTGTGATTCTTAATCTTTCTTTCTTGAAATGGCTTCTGAAAGTTCTATCGATTCTGTCACCACAAATCCATCAGATATTTCATCAAGTCCATACTATCTGCATCCAAGTGATAACCTTGGTGCTCTTCTCATCTCAGAGATCTTTACTGGAGATAATTATGTTGCTTGGAGACGCTCGATCACCATTGCTTTATTTGTCAAGAATAAAGTGGCGTTTATCGATGGTTCAATTCGACCTCCAAACATCTCTGAATCTGTTCTTCACACAGCTTGGTCGAGGGCTAATAACTTGGTACTTTCTTGGCTTATAAACTCTATTTCCAAAGATATTCGAAACAGCCTGCTATATGTAAATTCATCTCTTGATCTTTGGAATGAATTAAATACTCGGTACTTAAGAAGTGATGGACCAAGGGTTCTTCACCTTGAAAAATCTTTGAGTTGCATCAACCAGGGTTCTTCCTCTATCACTGAGTATTTCAGTGCCTTCAAGACATTATGAGATGAATATGTCAGTTTTCATCCCTTACCAACATGTACTTGTGGAAAATGTCAAGATGTACATGTGATATTTTCTCTTTTCTGCTACAAAGGCAACAAGCAGATTATGTTCTAAAGTTTCTGGTTGGTTTAAATGATTCTTTTGCATCCATAAGAAGTCAGTTGCTTCTTTCAATTCCATTACCACCTATGACCAAGGTTTTTTGCTTATTACTCCAAGAAGAAAGCCAGAGACAACTAACCAACTCAGTTCCTACTGAAACTCATGCACTGATGGTTAAACAGTCGAATCCTATAGCAAACCAATATAGATTTTCAAAAGAAAGATCCAAGAAATCTACCCTTCATCGTACACACTGTGGTATAATGGACATACGGTGGAGAAGTGCTTCCAGCTTCATGGATACCCTCCTGGGTGGACTGGCCCGAAAGGAAAAAGAACTCATTATGTTGCCCATGCTGCAATTGCAATTGATGAAGTCTGTAATCAAAATAGTAAATGAGCCTCACATGGTTCTTTGACTACTGAAGATTTCAATAAACTACTAGCTATTGCCAATTCCTCTCAGTCATCTCAAAATCCCTCAAACACCCATAATACATTAGCTTGCAATCTTGTTACTTCCTCTCAATTTTCTAGTAATTCCTCTTGCAACTTAGTTTCTTCTACTTCAAAATCCTTAGATACTGGTGCAACAGATCATATGATCTGTCCACCCCTATTCCATTGTTTTCCTCCTAAACCACTACATGCATCTATAACTCTGCCCAATGGACAGATTATACCAGCTACACACATAGGAACAACTTGCATTTCTAATAATCACTTCTTGCAAAATGTCTTATGTGTACCATTATTTACCTTTAATCTTTTATCTATTTCTAAGCTAACCAAATATTCTAATATTTCCTTGTCTTTCTTTCATACTCATTGTCTTTTACAAGACCAATCAATAAAGAAGATCATGATTGGGATTGCATTTGAGAAACAAGACTTACATTACTTCAATCCTGCTTATGCAAATTTTAAGACTAATCCCACTCAAAAGTCATTGGACTTATGGCATTACAGATT
>QEOY01008220.1:31917-47598 GCA_003123805.1 Juglans sigillata | reverse complement strand
ACAAAAAATCACTAAAGATTTAAATAGAAATGAAAAAATCTACCGACACAATTGTCAAACTAAATAGCCCAAACCTAAAAAGTCTTACGTTCTAACATAATGTAAAATTTAAAAAATCAGCAACTCAAGAAATTTATATGTAGTATAGAAAAAGTCAGAAAAATCACAACATTCAAGCAAATAACATACAAAAAGAAAGCATACAAAAGCAAAAAACAACCGAACACATAGAGAGACATTGAATCATTGAAATTATACAATCACATAAGCGCTCGGCATCTATGTGAAATATTTCTGAAGTTCAACATCCAATGTCATAATCCTTCGTAAGAAAGGACCTAGGTAGGACCCCATTTGGGTGAGACCAGAACTGAGTAATGACCCTATTCATAATAAAAAAAGGCCAATGCCAGAAAGTTCAACATCTATGTGAAATATTTCAAAGCGATAACCATTAAAAGGTCCTGACACATGTAAATAGAGCAAATAATATTTCAAGGTAATAAACATTAAAAGGTCATGAGACGTGTAAATAGAGCAAATAAGATCAGAAAATGCCAGATCTTAATGATTCTCCTATAGTTATAATGGTATATAGATAAGATAAAGATGAAACTCGAAACGAACAACAGAACATATCTCTCAAACACAAACAGAGTTCCATCCAATTACACAACCAAAAAAAACCTTCGACGCAAAACATGCAAATCTATAGGGAAAAAAACCCATCAAACATAACAAACAGAGAACCAAAAAAAAAAAACATTAAACAACCAAAAAAAAGTATATCTTTTAAAATAACGAAATGAGAACCAAAAAAACTGAGTCCATAAAACAAAAAAATGTGAAAAAAAAATCGGAAGACAAAACTCACAACATGCAAACCTACAGGGAAAAAAACCCATCAAACATAAGAAAAAAATATAAACAAAAGCAAAAAATATAAAATAGACAACTCACGACATGCAAATCGAAAGGAGAAAAAAAATCAAACAACCACAAAAATTCTATCTTTCAAAAAATCTGTAAATAATGAAATGAGAAAAAAAACCGTCAATGAAATGAAAAACACGAAAAAATAAACACCCAACAACATAAAAAAAAAAAACCTAACAAACCCACGAAAAAATATATTTTTTCACAAAAAAAACAAAAAGCCACAACATGCAAATCTGAAGAGAAAAGTTCATTTTTTCGCAAAAAATCAATGGTTATAAAAAACCCACAACATGCAAGCCCACAACATGCAAATGTGAAGAGAAAAGTTTATTTCTTCGCAAATGAATGGCAGCCCAACATGCAAACCCATGTAAAATCCCCAAACGAACGCCACCCAGAAAAAAAACTCAACAAACCCATGTAAAATCCCCAAACCAACAACACTGGAAAAAAAAAAAACAAACCGCAAAAAACAATCCAGAGAGAGAGCGTCACTTTCGGAGATAAAAACCAGAGAGGGAGAAAGCGTTTCGGAAACATAAAAGACAGAGAGAGAGTTAAACACAAGGAGAAGGATAAAGGTAGAGAGAGTTAAAACAGAAGAATAAATATCAGGAAGGGAAAAAAGTAAAAGACCAAAATACCCACAGTTCGGACACAAAACGCTAAAACAGAAGGATAAAAAGGAAAAAATACACAAAAAATGGACTGCAACACGGAGGACGACATAAAATATTGTTCATGGCTATCCATACTTATTATATATAGTTTAGATATACACATATGTATGCACGCACATATATATGTGCATATATACAGAATATATCCAAAGATTACTATATTTTTTTTAATACAAATAAATCAAACGATCAGATAAATGACATCTTTCTAATTATTAAGTACTCTCAAGTTAAAGATTATCAAAGAACTAATATCATTAAAAATTGGTAATTAAGAAATGGAATAAACTGAGTATGCATGATAAGCCATCTACAATTTTTTTAAATTTATTTGCCACTTGAATATTTGACTTAATGAATAGTAGAGGTGAAACCGGTCTGATTTTTGACAAATTTTGGAAACGAATCGATATATACTGATTTTGAAAATTTAAGAACCGATACAGACCGATTCATCACCGAAACCTGAACTTTCAATTTTTTCGATCTCGGTCCGGTCCGGTCTTGTTTCCGGTTTGCTGTTTATACATGTGGCACTATATAAGTTTAGTATTATAACTTTTTCAATATTAAACTTAATTGTTAAAACTTAGTATTTATTATTAACAATTATTAATTTATTAATGTTCAATTATATTATTATAGTATAAGTAGTGTCTAGCTTATTAGTGAGATTAATAAACTTGAATAATAAGATTAAAATTTCATGTTATATTAATTAGTAATTTAGCATATAATATAATATATATAATATAATATAATATTTACAAGGTCAAAAAATTATGCATAGATTGTATTTAAGAGTCGTTTGGATTGAGAAATATTCTCACTCTATCTCATCTCATCTCATCATTACAATTTTTCTAAATTTTCACATAAAATATAATAAATAATTCAATTTTTTCAAATTTTTCAAATTTCAAAACAATAATAATATTAAAAAAGAATATTATAATAATATTTTATTCAACTTTCAATTTTAATCTAAAATCATCTCATTTCATCTCACTATCCAAACAACTAAATTAATATTACTTTTAATAAATAATTTTATTATTTTTAATCATGCAGGTTGATAGAAAATATTATCTAAAACTTGGGACAAATTTAAAATTACAAAATTTAATAGGGGAAGAACTATGAAGCACGACAAGGAGGGGTTAAATGCCTAATTGCCCTAAACGACCATTTTTGTCTCCATTTTGTGAGTTTCTTTGGGAGTAGAAACGACCTAGAACCTAAAAAGTTGCATCCTCTGGTGAATGATCCTTTTCCATTTCTTTATTTTTTGTCCCGATATTCCTAGGAAAACATCGCGATGTGTAACACTTCACACACACAGATAGGGAATTACAGGGGTTTCTCACTTCGAGGGTGAGGCCTCCAGATTCAGACGAGAGGAAGAAGATGAGAGAATTGAGGGAAATAATTGAATATCACCTTTTGCATAAAAAATCGAATATTCATGCATCTGCTTATACATACGGTAGAGGCCTTAATAGAATGTGGTCCCAACCAATAGGATGATCATAACTATTAAAGGGATATAATAGACAATACAATTGTAAATGCTGGTAAAGTAGTAAACTAATGATAAAGGACTTAAGAGTAATTTCTGCTACATAAGTAAGACTGGTGCTGCTGCTTCCATGTGTGAGCTTCATCTGCTTTCCCATTGCATGATCTAACGGCTACGAACCCACTGCACTTCACCAAACCTTTTGACCAAAAGACTTCAGATCAAACTTCTTCATCTCTTTGCTTTGTTCATTCTCGAGACTTCCCAAAGACTTTGCCTTTCCTCCCCCAACTTCAGTCGCCTGTGACAATTCCCCATCGTTAGAACACCTTGCCTGCAACGTTGGGATACTGGGTTTTCAACACTGTGTAAGTCTCCCAAGTAGCATCTTCTGGGTCTTGCCCTTGCCACCGTATTAGTACCTCCCTACACGGCTTGTTGTTCTTCTTCACTATGCGATGGGCTATAGCTTCCTCGGGCTCTGGCTTCAAGACCCCTGCGGCATCGATGGGTGGTAAGGTAGTTAAAGGAGTGACCTTTGCCCCAATTTTTTTCTTCAGTTGTGATACGTGAAACACAGCATGGATCTTGGCCGAAGAAGGTAGATCTAAACGGTGGGCCACTGAACCGACCTTCTGCAACACTTGAAAGGGACCGTAATACCTCAGAGTTAGTTTGAGGTCCCTCATTTGTGACATTGAAGTCTACGTATAAGGCTATAGGTGAAGATAAACCCATTCCCCGACGATAAACTCTATCTCTAATCTCTTCAAATCAGCATATTTTTTTCATTCGCTCTTGTGCCCGATGTAAGTTTAGTTTGAGAGTTTTCATCATCTGTTCTCTGGTTTTTGATTCCTCATCGACCAAATCACTGCTTATTGTACCGGGGATGTAGCTCCTGAGGCAAGGTGGGGGGTACCCGTAAAGGGCCTCGAATGGAGACAGCTTCGTTACCACCATTCGGCCAAGGAAACCCACTTGGACCAATTCCTTGGCTGATCTCTAGCAAAACAAGGTAGGTAATTCTTTAAAATCTTGTTTACTGCTTCCGATTGACCATCGGATTGTGGGTGGTAGGTTGTTGAAAAAGCCATCTGTACTCCCTGTAACTTAAAGAATTCTTGCCAGAAGTGACTAGTAAAGGTTGAGTCTCGGTTTGAAAAATGTTTAGGGGTAGGCCGTGTAGCTTAAAGATATGTTTGAGGAAGAGTTGGGCTATGTGTTTGGTTGTGTATGGATGGGAGATGGGTGTGAAATGGCTATATTTTGTGAGTCAATCCACCACAACCCATAGGTTGTTGTACCCTTCTGAAGTGGGGAGGCTCTCAATGAAATCCATGGTTATGTGTGACCATGGTTGAGATGGCACGAGTAGGGGTTGTAGGAGTCCAGCAAGGTAGTTGTTTTCATGTTTCACTCTCTGGCACACATCACATTCCCTCACGAACCTCTTTACATCTGCCTTGAGTCCCACCCAGAAAAACTCTCTTCGAGCCCTATGCATGGTTCTATCATAACCTGCATGACCTCCCAAAGCATTACTATGCACCAATTCCAATAGTTTAGTCTTAAAGGGCTCATCATTTGGTACATATATTCGGCCTTTGTACAACAACTGGCCATCTCTATAATTGTAGTAAGGTGGTAGGGGCTTGGAAATCAACTCCTGAAATTGTAAGTCCTTTTCACAGGCCATCTTCAATTCAATCAACCAATCTATTGTCCAAAAAAAGAGTAAACAGAGGACAGCTTCCTCTGGTTTTGTTTTCCTAGAAAGTGCATCAGCCACGCGGTTCTCCTTCCCTCTTTTTTATTCCACAATAAAGTCATAGCCCAATAGTTTAGTTAGCCATTTTGTTGCATGGCGGTGCCAATTTTCTGGTCTAGTAGATATTTTAGGCTTTCTTAGTCAGTCTTGATGGTAAAGGACTAACCTAATAGGTAAGGATGCCACTTGTGCATTGCTGAAACAAGAGAAAACAACTCTTTCTCATATGTAGAGAGTTGTAATGCTTTTCCTTTCAGTTTTGACTGAAATAAGTGATATGTCTGCCTCCTTGCATAAGTACCGCTCCCACTGCTCCACCCGAGGCATTGCACTTGATGGCAAAAGGTTGGGAAAAATCCGATAAGGCCAACACAGGTGGCTGTGTAACTGCTGCCTTTAGTTTTTCAAAAGACTCTCGTGCCTCACTTGTCCATTCAAAGCTGCTTTTTTCTAAGTATTTGAGTTAGAGGTGTTGCTATTCCCCCATAGCCACGAATAAACCTCCAGTAATACCCTTTGAGGCACAAAAACCCTCTCACCCCCTTAACTAAATTTGGAAGCGGCCATTGCAGCATGGCTTTCAGTTTATCAGGGTCTGCCTGAACCCATTCGGCTGATATTAGGTGTCCCAAATAAGTGATTTAACTACAACCAAACCAACACTTCGATAGTTTGGCAAATAGTTGTTGTTGTCGCAAGGTCTCTAAAGTCATTTTGAAGTGTTCCACATGCTCCACCTGACTCCTGATGTATATTAATATATCATAAAAAAAACACCAATATAAATTTCCTCAGAAAAGGTTTAAACACCTCATTCATGAGGCTTAGAAAGGTTGAGGGGGCGTTAATTAGCCCAAAGGGCATAACAAAAAATTCATAGTGCCCCTCATGTGTCCGGAATGTTGTTTTGGGCACATCCTCGGGTCTCATACGAATCTGGTGGTTTCCAGAATGCAAATCCAGATTAGAAAAATTTTTAGACCCATGTAGTTCGTCCATAAGTTCCTCTACCATGGGTATAGGAAACTTATCTTTGATTGTGACTTGATTTAGTGCCCTATAGTAGACACACATGCGCCATGTACCATCCGCTTTTTTGACCAGCAGCATGGGGGAGGAGAAAGGACTTTGGCTCGGTCAGATTACCCCCAAGTTGAGTAGCTCCTTCACTATCTTATCAATTTCATTCTTCTGAAAATAAGGATAGCGGTAAGGACAAACTGAAACTGGACCTGATTGGGACAACAGTGTAATTGCATCATCATGTGTCCTAGGAGGGGGTAACCCCCTTAGGTTCAGAAAAAACATCAAAATAGGTTTGGAGCAACTCCTGTACCAACCCCATTTCTTGTGGTGGTTTATCACTTTCTGGTTCATGTAGTAATTGTAACAACACCCCCTGGGTTTCCAACTTGTGCTTCTTGTTTCCATCCCCTTCCTCAATAAGATTAGAGGCTGCCAACCCTTTAATTTCCACCGCCTAGTTAAGGTGGCAGAACTTCATTGTGAGGTTCTCAAAGTTCCATTGGATAGAACCTAAGCCCCTTAACCTGGGATAGCCACCCTAACCTTCACCCTTTTATCGCGGTTAATAGGTAGCTGGCCTCGACGCACTACAACAGGATCAAGAAAATTGTGTGTTGAACTGGTATCAATTAAAATTATAGCCCACTGTGACCCAACCTTCCATTTGACCCTCATAGTTCTTGGGTTAAGGGAGCTCGTGATTGCGTGCAATGATATCTCTGGATTAGATTCTACGATAGAGAGATCTAAGGCAACAACTGGCTGTTTTAATTCTGGTTTTTCCCTCATTTCATTCTCACCACTATCTTCCCATACCTCTTCAAGGATGTATAACTTCGATTTTTGACACTTATGGCCCGAACCCCACTTGGAGTCGCAATAATAGCACAATCCACTCTCACGTCTATCTTTCATTTGTACTTGATTGATTTTTTGGATTGGTATTTGAGGCTTAACAACCCTTTTGGGTGGTTCAAAGTGCATAGGAGGGGGTGTTTTAAGAAGTCAGGGTAATATAGGGGTGCAGTGGTACTTTCTAGCTAGGGCCACATTCTCCTCTTGCAACCTTGCAAGACTATAGGCAGCTGTGAGATTGGAGGGGTTAAACATCCTAACCGGTACCCGAATCCCGTCTCTAAGGCCACTAAGAAAGCAACTCAGTTTCAGGGGTTCCATCAAACCTCTAAGCCGATTGGACGGGTTCTCAAAACTGACCTTATAATCATCAACTTAACCAGTTTGGAGTAATTTAGTAAGTGATTCCATGGGATCATTGTAGGCACTAGGGCCAAAATGCACTGACAAGGCACGAATGAGTGAATCCCAATCTGTGAAAGCTTCAATTTCCTCCATATTTTGGAACCACACTAATGCTTGTCCTTCCATATGAAAGGATGCCAATCTCAATTTATGCTGGGGTAAGGTACTATGAAATTTTTAAAAATGGTTTATCTTATAAATCTATCCGTTAGGATCTTCCCCGTGAAATGATGGAAACTCCCTGCGATTTTCATGGTGTTAATCAGTGACTAAAGATGATTTGGGTTCCTCATTGTACTGACTGTGTAATTTCTTTTGTAGCTCCATGGTCAACACTGCTAGTTGGTTGCTGACCTCCCTGCGTAAGGCAGTCATTTCCATTTCAAGTGCTTTGAATTGAGACCCTGAGCACTTCATCAGATTGGACAACTCAGACTCAAGGGCATGTTGCTGGGCGTTTGTATTTTTTTTTCAGGGCATTGAGCCCTTCTTGTAATTGATTATATCTAGTTCCTTTAGCCATTGATTCTAATCAAGGATCGGTGACAAACAGATACTACTTGTAACACTTCACACACATAGATAGGGAATTAAAGGGGTTTCTCACTTCAAGGGTGAGGCCTCCAGATTCAGATGAGAGAAAGAAGATGAGAGAATTGAGGGAATAACTGAATATCACTTTTTGCATAAAAAACCGAATACTCATGCGTCTACTTATACATACAGAAGAGGCCTTAACAGAAAGTGGTTCCAACCAATGGGATGATGNATCGCGATGTGTAACACTTCACACACACAGATAGGGAATTACAGGGGTTTCTCACTTCGAGGGTGAGGCCTCCAGATTCAGACGAGAGGAAGAAGATGAGAGAATTGAGGGAAATAATTGAATATCACCTTTTGCATAAAAAATCGAATATTCATGCATCTGCTTATACATACGGTAGAGGCCTTAATAGAATGTGGTCCCAACCAATAGGATGATCATAACTATTAAAGGGATATAATAGACAATACAATTGTAAATGCTGGTAAAGTAGTAAACTAATGATAAAGGACTTAAGAGTAATTTCTGCTACATAAGTAAGACTGGTGCTGCTGCTTCCATGTGTGAGCTTCATCTGCTTTCCCATTGCATGATCTAACGGCTACGAACCCACTGCACTTCACCAAACCTTTTGACCAAAAGACTTCAGATCAAACTTCTTCATCTCTTTGCTTTGTTCATTCTCGAGACTTCCCAAAGACTTTGCCTTTCCTCCCCCAACTTCAGTCGCCTGTGACAATTCCCCATCGTTAGAACACCTTGCCTGCAACGTTGGGATACTGGGTTTTCAACACTGTGTAAGTCTCCCAAGTAGCATCTTCTGGGTCTTGCCCTTGCCACCGTATTAGTACCTCCCTACACGGCTTGTTGTTCTTCTTCACTATGCGATGGGCTATAGCTTCCTCGGGCTCTGGCTTCAAGACCCCTGCGGCATCGATGGGTGGTAAGGTAGTTAAAGGAGTGACCTTTGCCCCAATTTTTTTCTTCAGTTGTGATACGTGAAACACAGCATGGATCTTGGCCGAAGAAGGTAGATCTAAACGGTGGGCCACTGAACCGACCTTCTGCAACACTTGAAAGGGACCGTAATACCTCAGAGTTAGTTTGAGGTCCCTCATTTGTGACATTGAAGTCTACGTATAAGGCTATAGGTGAAGATAAACCCATTCCCCGACGATAAACTCTATCTCTAATCTCTTCAAATCAGCATATTTTTTTCATTCGCTCTTGTGCCCGATGTAAGTTTAGTTTGAGAGTTTTCATCATCTGTTCTCTGGTTTTTGATTCCTCATCGACCAAATCACTGCTTATTGTACCGGGGATGTAGCTCCTGAGGCAAGGTGGGGGGTACCCGTAAAGGGCCTCGAATGGAGACAGCTTCGTTACCACCATTCGGCCAAGGAAACCCACTTGGACCAATTCCTTGGCTGATCTCTAGCAAAACAAGGTAGGTAATTCTTTAAAATCTTGTTTACTGCTTCCGATTGACCATCGGATTGTGGGTGGTAGGTTGTTGAAAAAGCCATCTGTACTCCCTGTAACTTAAAGAATTCTTGCCAGAAGTGACTAGTAAAGGTTGAGTCTCGGTTTGAAAAATGTTTAGGGGTAGGCCGTGTAGCTTAAAGATATGTTTGAGGAAGAGTTGGGCTATGTGTTTGGTTGTGTATGGATGGGAGATGGGTGTGAAATGGCTATATTTTGTGAGTCAATCCACCACAACCCATAGGTTGTTGTACCCTTCTGAAGTGGGGAGGCTCTCAATGAAATCCATGGTTATGTGTGACCATGGTTGAGATGGCACGAGTAGGGGTTGTAGGAGTCCAGCAAGGTAGTTGTTTTCATGTTTCACTCTCTGGCACACATCACATTCCCTCACGAACCTCTTTACATCTGCCTTGAGTCCCACCCAGAAAAACTCTCTTCGAGCCCTATGCATGGTTCTATCATAACCTGCATGACCTCCCAAAGCATTACTATGCACCAATTCCAATAGTTTAGTCTTAAAGGGCTCATCATTTGGTACATATATTCGGCCTTTGTACAACAACTGGCCATCTCTATAATTGTAGTAAGGTGGTAGGGGCTTGGAAATCAACTCCTGAAATTGTAAGTCCTTTTCACAGGCCATCTTCAATTCAATCAACCAATCTATTGTCCAAAAAAAGAGTAAACAGAGGACAGCTTCCTCTGGTTTTGTTTTCCTAGAAAGTGCATCAGCCACGCGGTTCTCCTTCCCTCTTTTTTATTCCACAATAAAGTCATAGCCCAATAGTTTAGTTAGCCATTTTGTTGCATGGCGGTGCCAATTTTCTGGTCTAGTAGATATTTTAGGCTTTCTTAGTCAGTCTTGATGGTAAAGGACTAACCTAATAGGTAAGGATGCCACTTGTGCATTGCTGAAACAAGAGAAAACAACTCTTTCTCATATGTAGAGAGTTGTAATGCTTTTCCTTTCAGTTTTGACTGAAATAAGTGATATGTCTGCCTCCTTGCATAAGTACCGCTCCCACTGCTCCACCCGAGGCATTGCACTTGATGGCAAAAGGTTGGGAAAAATCCGATAAGGCCAACACAGGTGGCTGTGTAACTGCTGCCTTTAGTTTTTCAAAAGACTCTCGTGCCTCACTTGTCCATTCAAAGCTGCTTTTTTCTAAGTATTTGAGTTAGAGGTGTTGCTATTCCCCCATAGCCACGAATAAACCTCCAGTAATACCCTTTGAGGCACAAAAACCCTCTCACCCCCTTAACTAAATTTGGAAGCGGCCATTGCAGCATGGCTTTCAGTTTATCAGGGTCTGCCTGAACCCATTCGGCTGATATTAGGTGTCCCAAATAAGTGATTTAACTACAACCAAACCAACACTTCGATAGTTTGGCAAATAGTTGTTGTTGTCGCAAGGTCTCTAAAGTCATTTTGAAGTGTTCCACATGCTCCACCTGACTCCTGATGTATATTAATATATCATAAAAAAAACACCAATATAAATTTCCTCAGAAAAGGTTTAAACACCTCATTCATGAGGCTTAGAAAGGTTGAGGGGGCGTTAATTAGCCCAAAGGGCATAACAAAAAATTCATAGTGCCCCTCATGTGTCCGGAATGTTGTTTTGGGCACATCCTCGGGTCTCATACGAATCTGGTGGTTTCCAGAATGCAAATCCAGATTAGAAAAATTTTTAGACCCATGTAGTTCGTCCATAAGTTCCTCTACCATGGGTATAGGAAACTTATCTTTGATTGTGACTTGATTTAGTGCCCTATAGTAGACACACATGCGCCATGTACCATCCGCTTTTTTGACCAGCAGCATGGGGGAGGAGAAAGGACTTTGGCTCGGTCAGATTACCCCCAAGTTGAGTAGCTCCTTCACTATCTTATCAATTTCATTCTTCTGAAAATAAGGATAGCGGTAAGGACAAACTGAAACTGGACCTGATTGGGACAACAGTGTAATTGCATCATCATGTGTCCTAGGAGGGGGTAACCCCCTTAGGTTCAGAAAAAACATCAAAATAGGTTTGGAGCAACTCCTGTACCAACCCCATTTCTTGTGGTGGTTTATCACTTTCTGGTTCATGTAGTAATTGTAACAACACCCCCTGGGTTTCCAACTTGTGCTTCTTGTTTCCATCCCCTTCCTCAATAAGATTAGAGGCTGCCAACCCTTTAATTTCCACCGCCTAGTTAAGGTGGCAGAACTTCATTGTGAGGTTCTCAAAGTTCCATTGGATAGAACCTAAGCCCCTTAACCTGGGATAGCCACCCTAACCTTCACCCTTTTATCGCGGTTAATAGGTAGCTGGCCTCGACGCACTACAACAGGATCAAGAAAATTGTGTGTTGAACTGGTATCAATTAAAATTATAGCCCACTGTGACCCAACCTTCCATTTGACCCTCATAGTTCTTGGGTTAAGGGAGCTCGTGATTGCGTGCAATGATATCTCTGGATTAGATTCTACGATAGAGAGATCTAAGGCAACAACTGGCTGTTTTAATTCTGGTTTTTCCCTCATTTCATTCTCACCACTATCTTCCCATACCTCTTCAAGGATGTATAACTTCGATTTTTGACACTTATGGCCCGAACCCCACTTGGAGTCGCAATAATAGCACAATCCACTCTCACGTCTATCTTTCATTTGTACTTGATTGATTTTTTGGATTGGTATTTGAGGCTTAACAACCCTTTTGGGTGGTTCAAAGTGCATAGGAGGGGGTGTTTTAAGAAGTCAGGGTAATATAGGGGTGCAGTGGTACTTTCTAGCTAGGGCCACATTCTCCTCTTGCAACCTTGCAAGACTATAGGCAGCTGTGAGATTGGAGGGGTTAAACATCCTAACCGGTACCCGAATCCCGTCTCTAAGGCCACTAAGAAAGCAACTCAGTTTCAGGGGTTCCATCAAACCTCTAAGCCGATTGGACGGGTTCTCAAAACTGACCTTATAATCATCAACTTAACCAGTTTGGAGTAATTTAGTAAGTGATTCCATGGGATCATTGTAGGCACTAGGGCCAAAATGCACTGACAAGGCACGAATGAGTGAATCCCAATCTGTGAAAGCTTCAATTTCCTCCATATTTTGGAACCACACTAATGCTTGTCCTTCCATATGAAAGGATGCCAATCTCAATTTATGCTGGGGTAAGGTACTATGAAATTTTTAAAAATGGTTTATCTTATAAATCTATCCGTTAGGATCTTCCCCGTGAAATGATGGAAACTCCCTGCGATTTTCATGGTGTTAATCAGTGACTAAAGATGATTTGGGTTCCTCATTGTACTGACTGTGTAATTTCTTTTGTAGCTCCATGGTCAACACTGCTAGTTGGTTGCTGACCTCCCTGCGTAAGGCAGTCATTTCCATTTCAAGTGCTTTGAATTGAGACCCTGAGCACTTCATCAGATTGGACAACTCAGACTCAAGGGCATGTTGCTGGGCGTTTGTATTTTTTTTTCAGGGCATTGAGCCCTTCTTGTAATTGATTATATCTAGTTCCTTTAGCCATTGATTCTAATCAAGGATCGGTGACAAACAGATACTACTTGTAACACTTCACACACATAGATAGGGAATTAAAGGGGTTTCTCACTTCAAGGGTGAGGCCTCCAGATTCAGATGAGAGAAAGAAGATGAGAGAATTGAGGGAATAACTGAATATCACTTTTTGCATAAAAAACCGAATACTCATGCGTCTACTTATACATACAGAAGAGGCCTTAACAGAAAGTGGTTCCAACCAATGGGATGATGAGAACTATTAAAGGGATATAACAGACAATACAATTGTAAATGCTGGTAAAGTAGTAAACTAATGATAAAGGACTTAAGAGTAATTTCTGCTACATAAGTAAGACTGGTGCTGCTGCTTCCACGCGTGAGCTTCATCTGCAAAACGGCTACGAACCGACTCCACTTCACCACCAAAAGACTTCAGATCAGACTTCTTCATCTCTTTGCTTTGTTTCTTCTCGAGTTCCCAAAGACTCCACCTTTCCTCCCCCAACTTCCTTCGCTTGTGACATGATGGACCCTCCTCCTCCCCCTCCTCACCCCCAATGCCAGTTTCGGAATTGGCTGGAGCTTCCCCGGGACGTGACGGTCTCGATCCTCCTGCGGCTCAGCGCCATCGAGATCCTGACTAGCGCGCAAAAGGTTTGCTTGCTCTGGTGCAACCTCTGTAAGGACCCTTCCATGTGGCTTAAAATCGACATACGCAACCTCTGTCGATCGTAGCTGCAGCCAGTTGGTCGATATCAACGTCGAGTGCTTTGGCACGGACGAGCTTCTCCACTACATTGCTGAGAGGTAATTTATTTTGTTTTTCCATTTATTACTGTTTATATTGTTTTTTCAGATTTTTTTTTTAATTACGTGACTAACAAAGTTTTTGGTTTTTATATACATATATGCTTTCTTTTGTTTTTTTTTTTCATTTTTAATTTATTTTTGGGTGGAACTTTGCTGTGCTGTGATATTGTTGGGCTTTTGTAGTCCAACGTGATTGGGAAGACAGGAAGAGTATTCTAGCTGTTAAACTCACCCTCCTCCTCCCCCTCCTCACCCCCAACGTGATTGGGAAGACTTATAAAAAAAAAAGTATTCTAGTTGTTAAAATTTTGCCCATCTCTTTGTGCATTGTAGCTGGGAAGATTCTTGTAGTAGTCTAAATTTTTCTCATCTCTGTGTATTCTCTTTATTGACTTAAAAGGTTTACACTTCCAGTATGTTGGTTAAATTGGTATATGTGAGTTTAAACTGTGCTTTGTCTAGCATACTATGTGAGTTTAAACTATGCTTTGTCTAGCGTATGATGTTAGTCAGTTTCCTTAATGGAAATATTTTGACATTTAAGTATTTAAATGATTGTGTTGTTGAATTTCATTGCTGGTTTCATCTTTGCTTTAGCATGGTAATCATAAGATGCTGGTTTTCAGGATTTTGAATTTTCTTCCCCATTGTTTGCGCTTGGTTTTGTCAAATGTAGGGATATCAAGCTAGGCATGGTTTTGACTTTAGCCACAATTTTAGTTTGACCATCCCTCATCCACTCCTAACTTGTTTGGGAAGAATATTGTGCTCGAGGGTGGGGAGGGTTGAGGCTTCCGAATGTAAATGGTACTTGCAGTAATGATACTACCAATTACTTGAATGTTATGGATTTTTTTTTTCTGTTGTGAATAAGATTTCATTAAACTTAAAATCAAGATACAAAAAGTGGGGGTGAGAACCCCCAACAAAATATCCCATTACAATCAATACTAGACTAATGTGGGAATCATGTCCATAGATCACCAACCACCTCTACATTCAAGTTCAATCTTTCTTTTTTTTTCACAAGTAAAAATATTATATTATATACATATATGAATAGAAGTAACCAAGTACCTGGACGTATACAAGAAAACACCTAGCGCATACTAGATAGCCCCAAATGACCCAAAAAGCCCATGAAAGCTAGAAATCTATCCAAAATATACATCAAGCCCGAATTGGAATAGAACACACCTCCCCAACCCCCAACCCCCACCCCCCGTAAGACTAATACTCCACCCGAAACTCCCTCTATGAAAACGTCTTCATAATGCCCTCATTTTCGTCTTCTCTCGACTTGAGCTACATCCCTTAGCGTTTGATTGCCTATAAAAGACGCTTTAACTCCCTGTTTTTCTTAAAACTTGATTTGGTTTCAAGCAAGTGGTCCGCCTCTATCGCAGTGAGTAGTACTGTAAATTGGTCTTCACATCCTTCGTATAAAAGCCTCACAAAATGTTGAATCTCGTTAACCTAATGAAAAACACAATCTGATGGTGACCTGCTATTTTGTTTGTCGAAGGATGATAAACCAGAGGAACAACATTATCCCCAGACACAGTTCCCAACTGCTCTCTCGGCCCTAGACGTTCCTCCTCACAAGGCACCAACGATAAAACCGTAAATTTCTCCCCCCAATATCCTGTATTTAAATCCCGAACCTCCTCAACAGCTATATTGTTGTTGTCCAATATTGTTGTCACCATTAGAGGTTCCTCCACCACCAGCATAGGTGTCGTCGTTCCATCGATGCGAACATTGCTTGTAGGTGCTTCACCTCCATACGACCCATTCGTCAAACCCTACTACTCCCTTAAAAGGCATAGAACAGGTAGGGGGAGCACTACTTTCTGTTACCCAATTTTCATCTTCTGAAAGAAGTTCGTCTGCTTCTTCCAAATTATTCAAAACCCTGGAAGGACCCCCCCATCTTCAATTGAAAGTGAACCCTGTAAAAAGGTACCAACCCCAATTGCGACTGGTGACTGAGGGCAATCAGATGGCAAACTGGTGTGATCAGTGATGCCGGCTTCTGGCGACCCTATCTGTGATGGCGTCGAAGTGCCATTTGCCGGCACACTTGAGGACTTCAAACCCATAGGATCTAACACCCCCCCCCCCCCC
>QEOY01008220.1:742-31858 GCA_003123805.1 Juglans sigillata | reverse complement strand
CCCCCCCCCCCCCCCCCCTTGGGTTCCATTTTCAACCCACCACCCAAACGCATGACCAGGTCCAATCCCTTATCCACATTAATCATAAGATCTATCACATATTCCATAACATCCGTCAATTGAACTTTAACAGCCCACAAGAACCCCTCCATTTCTCACACACTCAAACACTTGACCGAGGCAGCCATTCCACCCTGCACCACATGGTGCTTACCCTCCACTTCTCCCAATATCACTTGACAACCTTTGTCTCTTACAAAGTGTCTTACCCTTTCCTTTCGCCATGGAGCTATTCTTGACCAGACTACCCTCCGATGACTTCAACACCGAGCGTACAAGGTGATTGAGGAGGGCCTTCCCACTGTCTTTCCATCAACGAAATCCCCTCTATTTGCATGCTTCAGAACAACGGCTTTGGACCCAGTGACATTTTGAATGGAATTAGAAAACCTTTCCATCCGATGCCATTTGTGCCTTTAGGGTTCACCAACAAACCTTTACTCCTCCCGTTTCGGAATTCTAAAAGTTGTAGAAAACTGCCCCTTCCATTAATATGACGTTGAATGATGAGAACTTCATTACCCATCCGTAACTCCCTGAAGAATCCATCATGATAGATGAGTTCTAAACAATCCTCTATCCCTTTACCAACCCATGAAGATGTCGTCCCACATAGGCACATGAACTTAGCTATCCTTTTACTACGTTCAGAGATGCGAAAGCTATCTCCACCCTCTTTCGTAGAAACGAAAGGTTTTGATTCCACCTTCAACCACCTATCACCTTCCATCTGAAACAAATCTACGTCGCGCGTCATCATCCTTTGGTCCCAAATCATAGCATCATCTCCCAAAACATCAAGCTTCCTCTCACTTCGTCATCTCCAGCATCATCTTCCAAAAACATGCAGATTTGCGCCAAAGAAATCAAAGGAGTGGTTTCCTGAGAAAATCTGATCGCCAAAGGGAGGACCGACTCTAGAGTGCCCTCAAAGGAGTCACGTGAGCCCAACGGTATTGTCTATGAAAAACAATCTTAAGACGCATTGGATAATTGTGAGAGACAGCAGCCACCTCCATTGTAAATCTGACCGAGACAAGGTTGAACTCACTCTTTAGTCTATTAGAAAGTCATTTTTTAGCTCACGCTTTAGCGTGAAAAACAATGCTACCACAAACAATGACTACTCATCAAATTGAATAGGTCAACACATTCTTGTTGTGTAGTATAAAAAAGATTCCCATTGAAACATCTTTTTTGTTGTCTATTCCTACCTTTTTTTTTTAATTTTTTTTTATTATAGAGAAACATCAAAATCACTCTGTTCAATCAGTTTTTTATTGTTGTGCTATTTTTTTTCCCAGTTAAAGTGTATATGTGAGCCTTGCTGCTGGCCAATAGCTAGTTAACAAATACTTGTACGCAAGCTTTGGTGAATGATCCTATTCCAGTGACCTGTATAGTAGATTTGATGATCATCAAAGGCTACCGTATGAATATATGAGTTTTATTGAAATGACCCGTCTGTGTTGGGACCCCAAAAAGACTAGTCAATTTGAAGCTTCATTAGAATCACGGCATACACCCAGTTTCACCTAGTAAGTATCACTTATGACTACCTTTATAACTTTCCCACTATGTGATTGGGAATTTTCTGTAAACATAGCTTCCATGTTTTATAGGTCTTGCCCATTTAGGAATCCTTGAATAAATAGGTTGTTCCATCTTATCAAGACGGATTTGTTTCCTCATGACCTATAACTTTAGGGTTCCCTTTTATAAAAAATAAATTTCTAGTGCCATGAATTTAGAGTTCCCCTGGAAAACTCTTTTCTACCGCACCATATACCCACTGGGGTGCGGGATGGTTGGGCTGGAAGGAGGCATAGAGTGACCAATTTTAAATCTTGCACACAATGAGTGATCTATTGCAACCACATTGATCCAGCTTTTTTCTTTAGGCAATTTTTTGTGGCATACAAACCTGGCTTGGGGATAAAACCCAATTTGACCACATTGCCCCATACTTTTGGCAAGTATAGGTGCCATGGGCCATTGGCAACCCCATGGATTCAATTATCTATTGACAATATTAGCAAATGTTTGGTTCTCCAAACAATCTTCCACGCTTTGGTTCAACAGACTTATTCAATCTACCGCATTGTAAATTGGAATTGCGAACTGCAAATCTAACTAATCGAGCACTACTTCGTTCCCAAAAAATCTCATTTTTATTTTGGGAACATCGTTGGTCAAGAATATGTACATTTGGGTTTTAGCCTATAAAAAAATGCTAACATTTCTTTTAAATCTCTAAAATAATTTAAGCTTATATTGGGCCTATGCATCCCTAGGATTAGTAGGGACTTTATTCTTAGACACCCGGTGCCAATAAAAAAAATAAAAAATAATATAAGCTTATATTCATTTATGGTTCCATAAATATATGTTGAGTACCAGTATGAGCTCTAGCTTGTGTTTTCTAATATATGAGTTGCAAACTTGGAGCAGACTGCTCGTGTTTGATTAATCGGCAGGTTAACTTATGTCCCCCCCGCCTACCTTCTTTTTTTGCCCCTCCCTCCCTCCCTATTCAGTTGACTTGTCTATTGTGGTTTAGTGCCTCAGTAATTCAACAGTCTCTGGTTCTTGGACTGATGGCTTCAGTGCATGTAGGGAGTTTCCCTCCATGCATGCATAATGTTCCAAACTACACATTCGTATCTTTTTTCTTTTTTTCTTTTTTTTTTCTCTTTGATAACTTTTTCTACATGCAATATAAATTAGACAGCATATCTCCACATTGCAGCCCTCCATGAAGAATTATGAGGTATGGCATGCATATGCAAAAAAGGTATCCTTCTTGCTCTTTTATACAGTTCACAATCTATTTAGTGGGGTTTATCACTGTATTCTAACTATGAATTTGGTGATGCGGGATTCTTCCAAATACTTCTATTTTCGTGTCATCTTATAATTGCTGGTTAATTTTGTCATCGCCTTCATGTCGTTTTAACAGTTCAAGTCAGGTCAGACGTCTTCGACTCGTATGTTGCTATAACATTTCAGGCGAGGGATTGAGTGAAGTGGCTGCAAAACTTCCATTGTTGGAGGACCTTGAGATTTCGTATGGTTCGTTGTCAAAAGAACCTCTGGAAGTTGTGGGCCGTTGTTGTCCTCTTTTGAAGTCACTCAAATTCAATAGCCAGGGCTACAGAAGACCTCACGTTGAGTGTGATGAGGAGGCAATTGCTATTGCAAAGAACATGAGTGAATTACACCACCTCCAGCTTTTTGGAAATAAGCTGACTAATGATGGCTTGAAGGCAATACTTGATGGTTGTCATCACCTTGAGTCGCTTGACCTACGGCAATGCTTCAATGTTAATCTAACTAGGAATTTGGGAAGAAAATGTGCCGAGAGGATTAAAGATTTGTGATCTCCCTGTGATTCCACCGATGACTATGAATTCAATGCTGAACTTCATGATACCAGATCTTTTGATGATGACGACCCCTCTGGGTTCTCGGACGTTGATACCAGATCTTTTGATGGTGACTATGGGTATGAATTCTCATGCAACGGCGATAGCGATGAACCAGACTTTGTGATTTTGAAGATCAGTGCCGAAAACTTTTAAATGATTAGCCTTCTGCAGGTGCAAGTATGTAAAATGACTTTTGTGCTGCACTTAACTATTGGACGCCAATATTTTGAAATGCTTTGTTTTAGTAATTAAGTTGTGTCTAGGATTTTATGGTTTGCAGTCTACTCATGGTATCCTTTTATGTGAAAAACGTATTTTAAAACAGACAAAAAAATATACATTATATTTACTAAGAAGCTATAACTTTGGAGGGGGAGAAGAAAAAACATATGAAATAACTCAAAACGGTTGAATTGCTTGATAGCATGGTTTTCTACTGCACCATTCCTTCTTCACCACCTCCTTCCTATTATACATATTGTTAAGGTTTCAACAAAAAGTTGCCCCAAGTTAATGGAGATTATTGATCACTCCAGTATGGACTCATTTGGTCGAGTTATTATAATATTATTCACTTCCCTGGACATAAAAGTTTCTTTCACAGCTGGTATTAGGTTCTCCTTAGTAGGGTTATAATTGAGTCGAGTTGGAACGAATGAGTTATGCCAATGGTTCTATTTATTCAATATATAATAATGAATAATTAATAATTAAAAAAATATTTAAAATTTTTTAATTATTAATTTATTTTATTTTATCATATTAGTAAAACCTATGGTAATGTTGCAGCTCCACGATGGATTTGAGACCACGTTGGTAAAAAACTTTCTGGTTTATTAAGATGGAAGTGGCAGTTGTGAGAAATAAAGAAAGAGAAAAAATAATAAAATAGGAATTTGATGTATTTACAGTTACCTTCAAATTTGGAAATAGTCTTGGAAGTCACTATAGTTAAATTCTAATCCAATGTGGGCTGAATTTTATCCCAATAGCTCTCAATATCTAAATATCAATATCTAAATTCTTGACTGTTAAAAGTATACACTACAACAAATTGTGTTTTTTGAGACACAAAATTGTCTCAAAAAATACAATTTTCGTCCCAAATTTGTCTCGAAAAGACCGTCTCAAAAAGTTTTGTCTCAAATTTGTCTCGGAAAGACCGTCTCAAAAAGTTTTTAGAGACAAAAATCAAATTTCGTCACAAAAAATCATTTTTAGAGACGAAATTGGACGGATCCAGTCGAAACCATTCGAACGGATAATATTTTTTAAGACGACCCGATTTCATCCCTAAAAGTCAAATTTCTTGTAGTGATAATCTATATACATAGCCTTTTTATGGATCACGACACGATAAGATTTGGATAATGAGTTGAGATAAAAGTTAAAAGTTAAATAAAATATTATTAGAATATTAATTTTTAATATTATTATTGTTTTAAAATTTAAAAAAATTAAATTATTTATTATATTTTGTATGTAAATTTAAAAAAAGTTATAATGATTAAATTTGATGAATTGAAATGAATTAAAAACATCAATCCAAACCCAGTTAACTCACAGGCGCACGTTGAAATTAGCCTCCTGCTGTATGAGAATATTTTCACAAAACTTTGGGATACGATATCCACTGGCTTTTTTTTTTCTTTAATCTTTTTCATGTGATTTATTGCAGGCGTACGTAGAGTGTGGGAAACATTTTACTGCTGAAAAAAAATCATAAATACCTAATTTTTAAAACCAATATTCTATTCTTTATTATTATATGTTCATGCTTGGGGCTACCAGACAAGAAAATGCTTGATTTTCTTCTTAATAATGGTCTACAGTACGTCACTACCTTAAAGATATTATATATATATATATATATATGAGTACGATCGAGAAATGAGAATTGACTGGAGCGAAATTAATTGGACGCCCAATAATTGAGGTTATAGCAATTCACCCAACTGTATAAATTCTAATAGCTATCAATTAAATTAATTAGGCAGGAATAATAATTAATACATATGAGTAGAAATATCTAAATTGTGATACTGATCTTATTTTATTAAAGAATAATATATTATTAAAAAGTTCATAAATTTTAATAACATAACATCTCAAAATATTTACATGATTCAAGTTGCCCTATCTCAGATTACACCCTAAAAAGAAAGAAAAGAAAAAGAAAAAAAGAAGTTGCCCCTCTGATCACAGCTACTATTTACATGCATGCATCCATACATACATACATACATCTACATATGTATTAATCTACCCAACAAGAAGTAGTCACATACGCATAATGTCAAATACGAACTCGTTGCCTCACAGCATGTTTAAGGCAAAATATTTTCCAAATAACTACTTTTTAGATGCTATTTTGGGAAGCAATCATTCTTTTGTTTGGAGGGGAATTTGGGGTACAATATTCAAGCTAAAGGAGGGGTGCAGATGGAGAATAGGCTCGGGGAATAAAGTGAGAATATGGACTGATGTATGGTACCAGGTTTTAAAAGAATTGATTATATGAACCGTATGTCTGTGATAGGTGCAGAGGAAGCTACTGTTAATTCCTTATTTCTTCCTAGACAGACAGCCTGGGATGCAAACAAAATTTTAAGCATGTTCCCTCCTACAGTTGCATTGCAAATTACGAGGATTGTGCTTAGTCAAGGAAGTTTAGATGTCACTTGTTAGACGCATGAAGCTCATGGTAGATACACAGTCAAGAGTGGCTATAGCTGTTTCAAACTAGTAAATATGGGGACTCAAAGCGGTGAAGCATCAAATACTACCCTTTTAAGGAAATGGTGGAAGTCTATCTAGAATATGAAACTCCTTTAAAAAATAAGAGTGTTTGCATGGGAGGCTATCAAATGGATTTTACCTACTAAGCATAATCTTTGGAAGAAACATGTAAATATTGCAGAAAAATGTGCTTTTTGTAATGACTGTAGAGAAGATATTTAGCATGTGCTACTCTCCTACCCATCCATAAGAGAAGTCTGGGTTAGAAACTTCCTAGAGTAGATACAATTTGAAGATTTCAGCTCCTTTATTGATGCAGCTCTAAAACTACAGATGTACAACAGTGCCGAGTTGCTGGAGTTGTTCTTTTTAATTTGCTGGAGCTGCTGGGATAGAAGAAACAGGAAGATTTTTGAGGAAAAAGATGTTCATGCTGAAGATATATTGGGAAATGCCTTGGCTTTGCAAAAAGGGTTTCGTGAATTGAGGAACAAACCTATATTTGTTATTAGAAAGCACTGCAGATGGGAAGTGCCACCACCTGGCACCTTCAAATTGAATGTAGATGGAGCTTTCTATCAAGATGGATCTGTGGCAGGTATAGGTGTTGTATTGAGAGATTCAAGGGGTGAAATTTTAATGGCGGCAGTGATAAGAGAAAGGGCAAGTCTAAATGTTATTGAGCTTGAAGGTCTTGATGTACTTGGGGGGCTACAGTTGTGTCTTCATCTTGGTATCTATCATTTGTCAATTGAATCAGATTCTCTTTTGGCTGTGAATGAGTTTAATAGGAATGGTCAGTCTATGGCCAACATGAGGAATATGGTTAGTGAAGTCAGGAAGTTAATGCTTTGCTTTCAAACATGTGTTTTAGAACATGCAAATAGAAGCAGCAATACAATAGCTCATACTCTTGCCAAGCTTGGTTTGAGTGTCTCGGAAATTAGTTTATGGTGGGGTTCGTACCCAGATGTAATTGCTAATTTCCTTTAGCTTGATTCTTCTTTGTAATCTATTTCCTTTAGCTTGATTCTTCTTTATAATCTGTTTCCTATATGAAATGAAGAATTGGTTTTCCAAAAAAAAAAAAAAAAAAAAAAGTAGTCACATGATCTTTAGATATATACTAAAACAGTTCCTGCATGACCCGTCAATCAACACGATTGGGAGCAAAGGGAGAGTTGTGAGGAGCAACAGTCGTTGGAGCTGAGCGAGGGAGAACGTACGCTCGCGTCTTGGGTCCAATCTGAAAGGAACAATTCTTTAAAAGCCTACATGATTTTTGTATTGTTCCTCGCTCATTTTCATGCTTCTGGGCCACGGAGAGAGAATTGATGCATGCAAAGGGCCCCATGATAATTTTAGATGTAAATTATAAGGTGCATGTTGTGGGAAAGGCAACCAAAAAGTGCAGCAAGTGGGTTTGTCTGTCCATTGGAGCAATTGCAGTTCTCTGAAAGAAGAAGCCGAACTCCCATATTTAAGAGTCTCTGCTTAATGTTAGTGCATTCGCTCCATGACAAACTCGAATACCAAACAATCAAACCAGTACTATTTACCCACATGATTGATCATGAACACAACGACCAGGTGACGAAAGTAGCTAGCTAGAGCTAGGAAACCAAACCACAGAGAGATCAGATCCGAAGTGATGATCTTAATTTCTTTTTATAAAAATGATGGAATTCTGCTTTCTTTTGGAGTAGATATCAGGGCAATTAAGGTAGTTCAAATGCTGCTGACATTAATGGCTGGCAAGAGAAACCAATATATAATTGGGTTAGATACTGTGGCATTTATATATAGACAAGACGATCCATCTGTGGATTGGATTTTTGAAGGACTTAATATATATATATATATATATATATATATATATATATAAGGTAGGGTAGGGCCCAAAAAACTAAACCATAGGTTTTCGTGAATTAGGCAATAATCAGACAAGCAAATCAGTAGCTTTCAAACTGCTAATCCCAATTAAGAGGATATTGTGGGCCAAAAGTTGAAGTACTGATCACTTTGTCATCCACTTTCAATGTTTGGCATGTTCTCGTGTGCAGCTCTGTCTCGTCAGGAAGTGCCTAGAAAGTTATAGTTCTTTCAAAAAGCTTCTTCCACAAAGATTTTCAAGATATCCCCAACTCATCTGGTAATAATTTGAACAAAGGGCATACGTACGTCAACTTCAAATTTCACTAGGAGTTCTTCAATGTTCTTTTCGGTCCACATGTCATAGATCAGATGCTGCTGTCTTTTTATCTCTTTAATTCCTTGGGAACACGCGTCTATGGCTTAGAACACTCGGACAGCAATGTTTACAGTTCACATGATACTTTGGTTGTAACGGACCATGCATATATAAAAATATGCACGTTTCATGTTCCCCCAAACTCTTTCAAATTGCATCTACGTACTTGTGCTAGCTCCTGATCATTTTGTACACACACATATTGGTCTTGGTTATGAAGATTTAGCATATTGCTAGCGATTTATTTGCCCTAACTATGCTGTTGTAAAACACATTGTTGAGAATTTGCACCTATCAAATTCACCCACTAGGATCCACCATTTGGAGAGATGTCAAGAAAAATAGAGAAATAATAACAGTACAAGAATTTACTTGGAAAACTCTCTAATTGGAGAAAAACCACCAGGCACAGAGAAGAAAATTCACTATGTGAAAAATTGTTACAATCACACAATTTTTCTTCTCACCCTAAGGACACCCACAAAACTTCCCCACTAGCAAAACTTTAACTCTCACATCTTCCTCTTTTACAAAAAAATGCCAACAGAAGAATTTTGCTAAAGTCACAAGTTACTAATTAAGTTTATGACTTGGTGTAATAAATCAAGGAGGCTAAGCCTCCTTTTATAAGCCTTTGCCCATGCTCTCTTCTCTATTCCCACCGATGTGCGACTTCATAAATGGAGCACACCCAACAATCTCTACCTTGCGACTTTGGCTGGTCCCATAGCCACGCTCCATCTAGATGAAGATCTTCATAGTTTTTGCTATTATTGTAACCCCCCGTTCTCGGAGGTCTGGAGAGTTAACTCTTGTAACCTAAATCCAACTTCCATAACATATTTAAATACTCCAATATTCTCAAAAAGTACAAATCCATTTATTCAAACCAAAAAAATATATGTTCGTCTACCAAGACACCAAATAAATACCTCAATGACATAATCCAAAAACTCCATAAACATTTAGAAATATAAAGGACTCCAAATATCAAATAACATAAAATCATAAACCTACTAAAAAAAACTCTCCAATGAACTTGTACCCTCAGACACTTATTCCACTACGATCATCGCACATTATTAAAACTTCCTACTCTTGTTCTCCAACTGAACCATCAAAATTATTTGAAAAATATTTGGAGATAAGGGGTGAGTTATCAACAATTCAGTAAGCAGAGGACATATACTAGTGTGTGAACATGAGCATTTCAGAGATCATAATGCAGAACAAAATATTTTCATTTTCAGAATGCGGAAACAGAACATGTTATCAAAATATCAAAGCGAAGATTTCGTTTGGAACCAAAAATCCTCTCAACTCATCTCAACTCATCATTACAATTTTTTCAAATCTCAATACAAAATATAATAAACAATTCAACTTTTTCAAATCCCAAAATAATAATAATAATAATAAATAATATTCTAACAATATTTTATTATCTCAACTCAACTCAACTCAACTCACTTCAACATCCAAACGCAACCTTAGAAATAATTTCAAAAATATCCTTTGGCATAGCATAAATGATCATCATCATCATCGGAACATCATATCAGAACAGAAACCATTATAACCCACGTGGTAGGGTTATGCATCTTCGGATAGCCAAGCAGAACATAAATCACTCTGTCACCAAGGTGTGCACTCAAAACAGAGATCACTATTATAACCCGTGGTAAGGCCGTATCCACTATTATAACCCTTGGTTGGGCCGTATCTACTATTATTACTCGTGGTTGGGCCGTATCCACTATTATTACCCGTGATTGGGTCGTATCTACTATTATAATCCTTGGTTGGGCCGTATCCACTATTATTACCCGTGGTTGGGCCGTATCCACTATTGTAACCCGTGGTTGGGTCGTATGCCACTATTATCACCCGTGGTAGGACCGTAACTGAACAGAGTAGAAACAGAATCAAATTCAAAATCAGAAAGTCATGGCAAAGGTTTTCAGAAATCACATCTTATCCAAACAGAGTACTGAACAAAATCATATCATCTTCGTAATCAAAGCAGATCCAAAGCATATTTACATAATTATGCACAAATTTTCATATTCGCTCTTTTTGCATGATCAGAAACAGAACGCACAAATTAGCTCATGTCTACACCAGTCATGACAAAAAATACTTTCTCTTATACAGCTTTCATGCATATGCAGAATACATATATGAGATTGTTTTCTAATTTCTTTTCAAAACAAACATGCATATTTTCAAAAGCAACCTCATTTTATTTTATGCAAAGTCTAGCATAGGAACCCCACTTACCTGAACTTCTTAGGTATTTTCAGAATTTTCCTAAAAAATGTTAAACAATAATTATTCGTCACCTATAAAATAATCACATAATTCTCGTAAATTTTTAATTAATCACGTATTTCAATATTTAATCATAAGCTTATAAAATAACCTATTTAATTTCTCAAAATCTAAAATTACAAATCATCACTTGCTAAAATCCTCAATGTTGATTTAATAATTATGACTAAAACATTTAAAAGTTTGACCTATTTATTAATGAAAACAAAATATAAATTTTAATACTAAATAATATAATTATCTCAAAATATTTTAAAATAAACCATAACTATTTTTAAATAGACTAAATCATACCTAAAGTGTAAAAACAACATTACTCCAATATTGTTTACTCTTCAAATAAATCTTTACTTAATAACATGTTAAAATGCTTAAGTGATTTTTGTAATCATAATTATATAAGAGTGTACTAATACATAATAAAATTTTAAAAGCACATTAATATTACATGTAGTAAAAGGGCACTAATGTAATTTCTTTCAATTCTTTGAAAACCAACAAAAACATACGTAAACAGATAACTTGCATGGCAGGGGCTTACTCACGGAGGAATCACGTGGCAGCATGCGATGCAGCGAGGGGCTAGAAGCTTAGCAACTTAGCGGTGGTGATCTCGGCGGAGCACTGGAAGCGAGACAGAGTGAGAGAGAGAGAGAGAGAAACACGGTGAAAGTATGATTGAGAGATGGAGAGAGTATGGCGTGTGGAACGGGAGAGAGCTCACCATGGGACAGCGAGGAGGCATGCAACTGGTCAGGTGCTATGTGCAGTGGCTTCCGTCGTGTAACGTGGCTGAAAAATCGAGGGGCACAGGGAGAGGGAGAGGCTGGCGGAGGAGCTCAATGGAACGGCTTGAGCAAGGACTGCTCTGTTTCAGGAGTGGGAAAACAAAGCATGCCGTTTGTGTTCCTCCTTCAACAACTGGGCGACGGTGGTTGACTTTCCATGGCGCGCGAGGATGGCCTGGAGGGTGGTGCGCTGTTTGTAAGGAGGCGTTGTTGTCTGTGAGTTCGTGTGGCAGGGCAGCGACGTCACGGAGAAACAAATCGTGTTGCGTTACGGCTTAGCCAGCGGTTGGGGTGCTGCACGACGTGGGGTGGGTTTACGTGACCAAGGTGGAGGAGTGTTCTACAGTGGCTATCCTACGGTATTGGTGGTTTGTGGTGAAGGCTTATGGTGGCAAAGTTGATGAGCATAGAGTTGGGAACGCGGAGAGGCAGTGAACGAGAGGGAGTTATGCGTGGGTTGAGTCGGTTTCGTTGGGGGCAGTGAGAGTTCTGGGCGGTGCATGGTGGAGGCTTTGGGCCCTGGGTGCTGGTCGTGTACGGTGGAGAGATGGGCGTCGGACTAGGAGAGGCTGATTCGTGCGACAGGAGGCTGAGGAAAAAAAAAATATGGTTGGCGGCAGAGAACGTAATAGAGCAGTTTCTCTAAGCATGGTAATGTGTGTGTAAATATATGATGCGAAAACCCTAAAGATATGAGGGAGACATCCGTGCGGACGGAAATAGAGTCGTGTGTGTGCATGGAGTGGATAAAATACCATAGAGACGTGCGGGTGAGAAACGCTCATGAACTGATAGTTTTTTTCAAGATTTAAACAAACGGCCAAGATCTCCAAATAAATAAATAAACAAACACTACTCGATCCATAACATAACCAAAAAATAATAATCTAAAATACCAAGCTTAAAAAAATAAATAAAAAAAAATTCCGTAGTTCAACCATACAAATTCTGGGTCCGGGTGTTACAATCATGCTCCACCATAAAAGCATACCCACTCAGAATAAACCAATTCCAATCATTTCACTTTAGCCCAAATCGAAAATAACCTTGCTGAAAATTATGGTGTAACTTCCACGCTTGGCTTTCCTGGAAGTTCATCAGCCATCGATATAAATTTCCATTTACTGACTTGGAGCCACTTGCTGAACCAACTCCAACTCACAGATCTCGTCTTCAAGCCAGAAGATGCACTGAAGTCTAGCCCAACTTCAATCTTTTACGTACATTGACCTTAGTTAGCACATCCATTGGGCGATTCACAACTCCCACTGGACTAGGAGTGTCCGGTCTTGAACCGATCTTGGCAACCTCAGCCAACTTTTCCAGGTTTACATGAGGAACAATAAAGCTGACTCCCTTTGACTTCCTCATATGTTTTACGCGATCAAGCCTGTCTTTTTACACTCTTGTATTTTCCTGCACATCACTAGACCATGATGTTAAATACAAAGAATTAGATCTCTTACTGTGCGCTAAGACTAGCACACCCTTAGTGATCTTCCAATCTCCTCCATAGAACTCTACTACATAACCGCTGTCATCAAGCTATCCCACAGAGATTAGATTTTTCTTCAGATCTGGAATGTGTCTGAGTTACTGTAAAGTCCACGCACCTCTGTTTGAAAGTGTGATGTGTACATCACCCACTCCCACTACATCCAGTGTCTTTCCATCAGTCGCATACATCTTTTCAAAATCACCTACAACATAATTCTACATAATCTCTCGATGTGAGGTGCTATGGAACGAAACCCCTGAATCCAACACCCAATCATTAATTGGACGATGCACTGCAAGAGTTAGGGCATCATATATTTCTTCAGCCACTGCATTCACCGCATCATCCTCTTGATTCCTGCAGTTTCTCTTGGTGTGGCCCGACTTGCCATAACTCCAACACAAGATCTACTGCACAGATCTCGTCTTGCTCTTACTTTTGCTCTTGGAGCTTGACCTGTCATGTCCTATGCCCCGATTGTCAACAGTCAAGGCCAATCCTGAACCCGAGAACTCACCCAAGTCTCTCCTACGTACCTCTTTAGAAAGGACAATGTCACGTATGTCGTCGTATCTCAGTTTCGTCTTGCCAACTGCACTACTCATAGCCATCCTCATGGCCTCACAACTATTTGCCAATGATGCCAACAGAATCAACCCTCTGATCTCATCATCAAACTCAATCTCTACAGCAGACAGTTGATTTGTGATCGTATTGAATTCATTAAAGTGTTGGGCTACAGACATACCTTCCGAGATTTTCAAATTGAACAATTTCTTCATCAAGTGCATTTTGTTATTCGTCGACGGCTTTTCATACATACCTGACAAAGTCACCATGAGATCCACCGTGGTTTTCTCCCTACTGATACTGTGTGTCATTGTTCTAGACAAGGTCAGCCGAACAATTCCCAGAACATGTCGAACTAACAGGGTCCACTTAGCATCATCCATTTTCTCCGACTTCTTTCACGACAGTGGAAGATGGAGCCTCTTCCCATAGAGGAAGTCCTCTATTTACTTCCTCCAGTATCCAAAATGTGTGCCATCGAACTTCTCAATCCCAGCCTTCACTTCTTCCCCAGTCATCGTGTTTCCGCAGACTCGAAAGATTCTTGAAGCCTTATTTCCTGATATTGTCTTGATGAATTTTACCGTAAAAGTAAATAGTACTCACTAAGTAAGTTCCCAAGAAATATTATTCTTTCCTAAATAGAACTTCAAAGTTTGCAGGAAAGATTGGAGGGGTCAGAATGGCCCCGCTTAAAACCCAATCTCCTAGATAGAATCTCATTAGACTGTACGTATCCACACTATCACACCAAAACTCCACCCCACCAAAAAAATATCCCATCTCTGATACCATTTGTTGAGAATTTGGACCTACCAAATTCAACTACTAGGATCCACAATTTGGAGAGATGTCAAGAAAAATAGAGAAATAATAGTAGCACAAGAATTTACTTGGAAAACTCTCCAATTGGAGAAAAACCACCAGGTACAGAAAAGAAAATTTACTATGTGAAAAATTATTACAATCATATAATTTTTCTCCTCATCCTAAAGACACCCACAAATCTTTCCTACTAGTAAAATTTTAACTCTTGCCTCTTTTTCTTTTACAAAAATGATTAACAGATAAATTTTATTAAAATCACAAATTACTAATTAAATTTATGACTTGGTATAATAAATTAAGGAAGCTAAGCCTCCTTTTATAAGCCTCAGCCCATGCTCTCTTCTCAAATTCCACCGATGTGGGACTCCATAAAAGGAGCAAACCCAACACACATGAGAGTACTAAATCGATCGATTTGGTCAAACATTAATTAATCATTAATCATCACAAATTTCAATAAGTTGAAGTTATCGGAATCGAACGACGACCCTTTTCACTTGCAGTACCAATGAATTCATGATCATCTAATTGTTTTATAAACCTCGTTTAATTTCGTTACAATAAGTTACTTTCTTCAGCTAGCTACCTAGCTAGGGATCGAGAAAATTAATCCCATTAATTAATTTGGCCATGATCATTATCAGACCATCTAAGGCTACATTTAAATTTTGAGATAATTTCAAATGATTTGTGAATAATAATAAAAAATAGTAAAAAATAGTAAATAAATAATAAATAATATTTTGTGAATAATAGTGACCTGTTTGTGATTAATAGTAGTGAAATAGTCTGAGACTATTTCAATTACCAAACACAAATTTTATAAACCATATTTCAGCCCCCATTGAAAATTTAATTAATTGGTTTGAGTAATGTTAGATATAGTAATGGGTTGTGTAAATAGTACTACTTCTTTCCAGAAAGAGTAGGATTTATTATTAAAATATTAATTTTTTTTTATACAAATCTCATATTTATTTACTATTTTTAAAAAGAATATATGATGTTTAAACACTCTATTACTGTACGTATATATCATTTCTCAAAACAGCCGAAGCTCGTGAGATATATTCTGACGTCAAGACGCGCGTTGCATGTGTGAGTTTCAGCTAGCGTTTTACATGATAAACAGGACAGCAACTAAAAACTACTGATCTTACTCATTCTTTCATTTTAAAGTCTTCTTTGATCAGTTTTTTAGACATGAATGCTGCATTAGTAGGTAGTACTACGTACGTCCCCTTTACAAATAACAAAACACCAAAAATAATAAATTGCGTACAGTTCAAAGATATTTGGCTATCATAAAGTACGCACTTGATTCAATAATTGGTAATAATCGCGGACAATCATCACGTGAATCAAAAGTATACATGCCAGATCAGGTATATAAAAAAATTGATCTATTCATCATCTTTATACCATACACTACATACACTTCAATAATTTTTAGCTTTTGGGATGATTTTTATTTAGAACGAAATGAAAATCGTCCCAAAATGTAAGATTTAAGGACGAATTTCTGATTTCATTCTAAAAAAATTCTGAAACATGCTTCCCGTTCAAACGCATTAGAACGCTATACTTAGGGATGATAAATTTCATGCCTAGAGAAATAATCATTCATGGTTGCGGAAAGAATTGGCGGGTCATTTGCAGGAAAGTAATATTCTGTTCGAACGACCATTGAAACCATTCAAACATGTAAATCACCATTTTCGAACGGTCAGTTAACGTTCAAACGGTGAAACTACTTTAATGAAAAAATTAATCAATTAAATAATTAATAATAGTAATCAACAACTAATTTATAAAAGAAAGATATAATCATAATTATAAATTACAAAATAATTATGTCCCCAAAATAAAAGATATAAATTGGTAGACACTATTTGATGTTTTCCAACAATTAATGATATTGTCCCTACCTGTCTATGGAAGATTGGGGATGGGAGGACTGCTAAGTTGTGGAAAGATCCATGGATACCTGGTCACCAAGCTTTGATTCATGAACAAATCGATCTCAGTGTTGATTTCCAAGAAGCTTTTGTGGCTTGCTTGATAGATAATCAGACGGGAGGATGGAATGTGGCACAATTAAGGGCTCTTTTCAATCCAATTTTGTAGCAGAAATCTTGAAGGTGCCGCTTAGCTTTCGGGAACAACCAGATCAGTGGATTTGGTATCAAGAACGGAATGGAAAGTTTAGTGTAAGAAGCTGTTATCGGATGGCTATGGAGAGGAAAAATGGGACTCAAGGGGAATGTTCAAACTCCAACCAACAGAGGAAATTATGGAAGGCTTTGTGGAAAATGAAAGTCCCACACAAAATCAAGATTTTCTCTTGGCGGGCATGCAAAGAGGGTTTACCTTCAAAATTTAACTTGTATACTTTTAAATTTGGTACCAAAAGTGTACTTGGCAAAGAGGGTTTAAGCTTCTTTAAAAGTGTATGCAATATGCCGAATGGGGACCAACACTTGCATTATCTTGTAGCCAAGTACACTTCTGGCTATGGTATCAAGTTCTTCTGCCCTAGGTTAGACATTTGAGCATTAGGAGCCACAAGCAGGGGGCACTCCTGTGCCAAATGACCCACCTTACCACACTTAAAGCAAGTGTTGGTCCCCATTCGGCATNCGGTCAGTTAACGTTCAAACGGTGAAACTACTTTAATGAAAAAATTAATCAATTAAATAATTAATAATAGTAATCAACAACTAATTTATAAAAGAAAGATATAATCATAATTATAAATTACAAAATAATTATGTCCCCAAAATAAAAGATATAAATTGGTAGACACTATTTGATGTTTTCCAACAATTAATGATATTGTCCCTACCTGTCTATGGAAGATTGGGGATGGGAGGACTGCTAAGTTGTGGAAAGATCCATGGATACCTGGTCACCAAGCTTTGATTCATGAACAAATCGATCTCAGTGTTGATTTCCAAGAAGCTTTTGTGGCTTGCTTGATAGATAATCAGACGGGAGGATGGAATGTGGCACAATTAAGGGCTCTTTTCAATCCAATTTTGTAGCAGAAATCTTGAAGGTGCCGCTTAGCTTTCGGGAACAACCAGATCAGTGGATTTGGTATCAAGAACGGAATGGAAAGTTTAGTGTAAGAAGCTGTTATCGGATGACTATGGAGAGGAAAAATGGGACTCAAGGGGAATGTTCAAACTCCAACCAACAGAGGAAATTATGGAAGGCTTTGTGGAAAATGAAAGTCCGACACAAAATCAAGATTTTCTCTTGGCGGGCATGCAAAGAGGGTTTACCTTCAAAATTTAACTTGTATACTTTTAAATTTGGTACCAAAAGTGTACTTGGCAAAGAGGGTTTAAGCTTCTTTAAAAGTGTATGCAATATGCCGAATGGGGACCAACACTTGCATTATCTTGTAGCCAAGTACACTTCTGGCTATGGTATCAAGTTCTTCTGCCCTAGGTTAGACATTTGAGCATTAGGAGCCACAAGCAGGGGGCACTCCTGTGCCAAATGACCCACCTTACCACACTTAAAGCAAGTGTTGGTCCCCATTCGGCATTTCTCAGCGTAAGGCTTGCCACAAGTTTGGCATGCAGGAGGAGATACCACTGTACCGTGTTGTGGAGACTTGATCATTTGAAGAGGCTTGGGTGCATTGTTGTACGTCGGCCTCTTGGCTTTGTTTTGATCAAGAGCTTGAAACTGTCTCTTTATCTAGTTGAACTCTCCTGCTCTGACTCACAAATTCTCCTCAAGGATTACCGCTCGGTCTTCAAGGTCAGCAAAATTTCTAATCTTTAATGCAAGGAGGGAGTCCATAATCCTGGGATTTAAGCCTTGTTCAAAATTTTCGGCCTTTAGTGACTCGGTATGGACCAAATGAGGAGCAAACCCCGACAACTCCACAAATTTAGAGGCATACTACCTCACCATCATCGATCCTTACTTTAAGTCTGCAAACTCTTGGGTCTTAGCCTTTCGAACTAATAGGGGGAAGAGCCGATCATAAAAGACCTCTTTAAACTTGTTCCAAGAGATCGGAGTGGCTTCGCCCGACTCTTGTTGAATAAGCCCACGAGTGGCCTTCCACCACCCTTTGGCCACATCTGCTAGATTGTATGCTGCAAATTCTACTTTATGCTCTTCTGTACATGCGACCATGCTAAAAATTTTCACTAGGCACTCTAACCAGTTGTCAGCATCCAATTTGGTACCCTTGTCGTCAAACAACGAAGGGTGCTATTTGCAAAAATGATCGAAGGTGGTCAGGTGTGGGACCTGTACTTGTGTCGCAGTCAACCCGCTAGTAAAAGCCTCAATAAGGCATGCCGCCACATCAATGAGGTCTCCCGAATCGCTGGGAGCCTCCTGCTGGTCCTCAGGATTACGAGTGTCGTGCTACCCTTGATGCTTATGATTATTGTTCTGCGATGCCATATTGGAACATGTATGACAATAGCATTAGCAATAACTCGTACGAAATAAACATACATGACTTGCAATATTTTTACAAAATTCATAACATGTAGTAAGAAATACCATTTGAACCTACTGCAGAGTTTGGCATACTTTAGAGAGAGGGCTTCAGCCTAGTTTACCCCTAAAGTCTACAAGACTCCTTAACCTTTGCTCTGATACCAAACTTTGTAACAACCCCACCCTACCAAGGGCGAGGCCGTTAGCCTTGACCTATTCTCTGCTTATTATATTTGTATAAATATATATATTTTTCTTCTTCTTCTTCTTTCTTTTTCTCTCTCAATTTTTTTTTTTACACTAAAGTAATATGGGATAAGCCTGAAGATATCACGCATTTACTCTAAATTTCTAGTTTACTAAAAGGGGAAACCCTAATAAACATTCTATTCAACATTTTGCATAAAGTAATCTCAGAGTCCATCATTCATTCATCAAAACATAACTAGTTCTAAATAAGAAGGGACTCAGTCCCTACAATACATGCAAAAAGGNAAAACATAAATACAAAGTGAGTCTAATACTCAATAAGTAGTACACCATGCAGTTAACTTATTAATCACATAATCTTTTCTTTTAAAAACATGCATACATAAACATTTGCTAATCTTGACAATGCTTTCATGCATAAATAGCTTAAGGAATAAGTCATACTTTCATGCATAAATATTTAAGAAATAAGCAATACTTCCATGCATAAACACTTTAAGAAATAACTATACTTTCATGTTTCACTTTCCTTTGGCCGATACACACTATTAATCCCTGTGTGTTGGGGTTAATCCCATGCATATGCGTCTCTTTGAAAAAGAGCATTTCATGTCATACTACGAATAAGTAAGGCATTAGTTATCTGAGAGAGCATATATGAAAAATCTCATGATTTAGAACCTACATGCATTCATTACCTTATACAGATACACACAATTATAACTGATAGGGTGCTTAACAGGGGCTACCAAGAAAGGCTTGTACATAATATTTATATATATATATATATTTACTATTTCTTTAGAAGAACATTTCAAAAGAGAGAGAGCAACATTCTTTAATAAGAAAACTTTGTGTAAGGAGCATGATCATAACTACTTACCTCGATGTACCTCGACACTTCCGACTGCACAGTAGGTCCTATTCCAATAGATAATAAGCGTGTTAATAATCCTTTAGGCCTCCCTTTAAACGAGGAAGTCATGACATTAACCTAACGCCCCTTCTACACTTAGCGTTATCCCACTTAACTAACCTCTCGTCTAACCTTTACAAGAATCACATAATTAATACGAAGGCATATTAGCTATAGATGAAAGGGCCGCTTGGGTATTTTATATGGAAAGGAAGTTGAGGACTCATGGACTTAACAAAGTTTATTGGATTTAAGCTTACTTTGAAATTAATGGAGATAAATGCTAAAATCTGGAAATTTGCTTAATAAAGGGGCTTAGGACAAATTTGGCATCTCAAACAAACTAATCAATTTAGAAAGGCATGCCCTTTAGAATAGCTAGTTGTCCCTTATTTGAAAAGGTTTACTTGTCATCAAAACAGAGTATACACATGGGATTAGGCTTGTTGGACAGCTCACACACAATAGTATAATACGCACAAATAATCATCTACTTCTAATGCCAATTGATACTATAAATATAGTGACATTAGAATCAAAGAAAAGTTTGTTAAAACATAATTATTTGGTTAAACATAGCATAAAATAGCTAGGTTAAAGCCATTAAGTGAACTTGAAAACTTTAAACACTCAAGGTTATAATTTACTCATTTAATACATTTTAGAAGCAGCAGTAAAATTACAAGGAACCAAGCCAAACCTTTAAACCGATCCTCTAGCATCCTAATAACAAGTCACCAACCAGACCTCAACACAAACACACGTCATCAACATATATATATACACACACACACACATTATCAAAAGATCAACTAACATCACTTATGAATAACCAAGTTAAGTAGCAAAAATACCATTTTCGAATGATAGGAAAATACATAGCATAATAGCTTCAACACACTAGGTTTGGGCCAAAAATAGAGCATGCATTTTTATTGACAACATAGATAATAACTATAATTAAGATACTAGCTAAAACAAGTTAGTTGGCCTCCAAAATAAAAATAAAACCGAATGGGTCAAGAGGGTTTTTACCTTTGGTGAATCCTTCCCAAAACACGAAAATGGAGAAGAGGAGAGGTGAGTTCGGCTTAGGGAACTAGAGAGCACACAAACCCTTGGCTGGGAATCCAAAACCGAAACATGAACAACAACAAAGAGAAAACCCACTTGATTAAACCATGGCCAGGCTCGAAATACAAAATGGAGAAAGGTTAATGGTACTTTTACCTTGCTATTTTCCTCTTGAGAAGAAGAAATAATGGGTGTTTGGCTTAAGATTGGAAGAAGAATGGAAATGGGAGAGAATCAGGTGGTAGTGTCGCAAGGTTGAGGGCTTGAGAGGTTTTTCTTCTTTTCTTGCCTTAGAAGCCGACGGGTTCAAGGGGGTAGGGACTTAAATTGCTTTTAGTCAAACTTGTTTCATAAGTTAGGGAGAATGGACGGTGGGGATTAAGTGTGGAAAGATATTTCCCTTATCTACCCATCCAATGGTGGAGGGTGCTTGGGTCATTTCTTGAATAAATGAAAATTAGAGAGCTTAAGAGAAAAATATTGTAAGGTCTTAAAATCATACCCTTAAATTATTTTAATAACCCGCATAAAAATAAAATCACACCCATCTTAAAATAAAATAATAAAAATCTTTATCTCAAAATATTTAACTTAAAGAATTAATAAAATGACGTAAGGACCTACGTAGTAGGACTCGGGTATTACAGTCACTCTCATATGATCATACATGATATTTACAAAGCCATTAATTGAACAAAACGAGACAATCTGTTGCCCATAGCCATGGCCATGGAAATCATTCTGAAGATTTTAATTGAAGTTCCTACAAAGACACGCGATTAAGGGAAAACAGAAATATATATTTACCAAATATATTATAATAGTTTATTACAATATTCATTAGGAATTGCTCTTACAAAATACAATACATCAGTTCATTACAAAATGCTCTTGCAATTCTTAATTGCATCAATATTTTTTCATCCCAGGCTAAATAAAAGGAGCAGCCATGTGAGTACAAATTAGAAAAAAAAAAAAAATCCATGACACTAAATGTGCAGCCCTATATCTACACATCAAGATCTTGGTTATGCACATTTCGTTCTCACTTTCTACTTGATGCTGGATAGCTTTTATTTCCATTGTTGACCTATGCCTAGATAGCTCTTGCTCAATTGGTAGATGATTTTGACTGGCATTTGCCACCAACTGTTCGTTAATTGCTTGGAGATATTTTATTATAGTCATATACCATATTCAACAATTTTTAGACATACCCAAGTGAAATTCTACATGACTAGCCATATTGCAAAACAAAATAGTCAGTAGGTGGGTTAGACTTGCTTTCCAACCACAACGACATAGTAAAAAGTATGACAACTTACCTACCAATTCTTACAAGTAAATAATTATTGTCCATAATTTCCAAGCCTATGAGAGAAAGAGAGAGAGGTTGGGAGAGGTTCTCATCTGAGAAGGTGTCGTTGAATGGTGAGTGGAGCCGTTGGAGGCACAACACAATTTTTCTCATAGCCCAGGTTTGGGCTCGACGCTGCGGGGAGGTTTAAGGGTATCATTAACCTGGATTTATTAATGTTCCGTGCAGCTTGCCACTCCCTAAAGCCAAGAACAGGATCATTGAGAAGGCAAAAGTGTTGTGTGTGAGCGAGATGGAAGGCTAAAAAGTCAGAACGAACCCCTTGTGTTGTTTGTCTCTTCTAACTATTTTCTCCAAAATAATAGGTGTATGGTCAAGGTTAATCGGATTTGAACAAATCTATCTTGATTAATAATCATGTCATTCCAAGGTTAATCGGTTTAGCATGGCCTCTTTAAGCCTATTAAAGGCCTACAAGGCCTTATCTTACCCAAAAAAGCATTTTTTTGAGTAGAGATGTAAGAGGTGCTGCTATCTTTCCATACTTGTGTATAAATTTCTTGTATTAACCTGTTAGTCCCAAAAATCCATACAATGCCTTAAGACTCTTGGTGACTGGCCATTGTTGCATATCTGCTAACTTTCGTGAGTTTGCCCTTACACATTCTTTAGAAATTAAATGCCACAAGTATTCCACTTCCCTGCTACCAAAAATGCACTTAGAGGTCTTTGCATAAAATTGATGAGCTTGTAAAATTCCCAAAACAGTACGTAAGTGCTAAATATGCTCCTGTTGTGTCTTACTGTAAATCAGAATATCGTAAAAAAAGATCAACACAAACTTCCGTAAATAAGGCCTAAAAACCTCGTTCATCAACCCTTGAAAAGCTGATGGAGCATTGGTGAGGTCGAATACCATCACCAAGAACTCGTAATGACCTTCATGGGTCCTGAAAGCCGTCTTAGGGATGTCTTTAGGATTCATCATGATTTATGATACCCCGAACTCAGATCTAATTTAGAAAAAATAACTACACCATAAAGCTCATCTAATAATTCATCAAAGTTGAGAATAAGGTACTTATCTTTTACTGTGTCATTGTTAAAGGCTCAATAATCCACAGACATACACCAACTCCCATCCACCTTCCTCACTAATAGCATCGGTGATGAGTATGGGCTTTGGCTACTTCTAATAATTTCACTTCTCAACATTTTTACCACCAATCGCTCAATCTCTTCCTCTGATAATACGGATACATGTATGGCCTGATAAAGGGGGTTTAGAACTCTCTTGTAGCTATATTTTATGGTCAGAACTGCAGGGAGGAGGTAGTCCCTTTGGTTCCTTAAAAGCCTTCCCAAAATCCTCAATAAGCTGCTGCACTTCATAAGCAATAACTGTCTCTGAATCTGTTCTGACTTCCTTGATTAACTGCAACCAGATCCCTTTTACATCACCCTTTTTTAATGGTCGAATGTCCTCTTCCTCTTCTAATAGGTTAACTGGCAATTGTATTCCCTGAAGAATTACCTCAGCATCTCCAACACTAAATTTCATGGTTAAATCAGTAAAAACCCATACAGTAGACCCTAAACTTCCCAATCAATCAACTCCCAAGACAACTTCACAGCCCCCTAAAGTGAGTGAATAAAGGTTAAGTATAATGTGCAGGTCCTGTAACTGTAGTGTAACACCCCTACATAAACCCAAGCAAGGTAGACTAACTCCATTAGCCAATTTAACTGACAATTGGCTTTCCTCCACTGCCAGTTTTGATTTCCTTGCTACATATGGATCAATGAAACTATGAGTACTCCCACTGTCAATGAGCACCACCACCTTTTGCTTATTTATGACTCCCATGTTTTGATTGCCAGCTATCACTGCCAGTTGATCATAGCTTGCTGCCAAGTTATTGAGCTGCTGTAATACAGTTCCAGCATCTGCTTCTACCTCTTCTACTCTTCCTTCAAGTGCACCAACTCTCCTTTTAATGCTGACACTGCCTCAGCCAATTGCGCATGACAAGTCCCCTCAGCCATGTCGCATGAACGCGACTCTAAGACCACTGTTAGGGACATAATAATATGTAAAATATGTAAAAGTAAAGATAATGGCAATTCGAGGAGCCACAACCTCCACACTATAATTCTGGATAACTTCTTATGATTTCTCATTACTAAACTATGCAAATAAATAGATGAATAGAAACTAATAGACAACTACCCGCATCCTACCCGCCCCCGCATGGGCCCTAACATTACAAATAACTGTTTTGAAGGGACATTGCATCAATATTACAAATCACTGAATACATTATACAACTGATTTGAATTTCAATATCCTAAGAGTGTTGTTTGACTATGACATTTTGGGAGGCCTGATTGGGTGGTCAAGGGTGGAAGACATGTAATTAGTGTTGCATACTGTGACTGTGAGTGTGACTATGTGAGATCATAAAATCTGAAACAATATTAATAATTTAATAGAAAAATAAATTAGAATTATAAACAATAAACAAGAATTAAGATTACAAACATATATTAGAAATGAAAAAATTAAAAACTAAAATCTAACTAACGATGATGAGATGGGGATCAAGATGAGACATTGGGATTAGGATTAACACATTGAGATTTAAGGCTTGCGCTACACATATTCATATTGTACAATACAAAAAATTAGATAAATTCAAAAAATCAATAAAGGGACAATACAAATTACAAATTGTCAAATTGTACAAACCTATGGGCTATGGCAAATGGCAAATTGGCAATGGTGGGTCCTTTAACATGAAGTTATACTGCAGCGGAGGTAGATGTCGTCTGACTCATCTCATGTATTGCTACAACAATTAATTTAGAAATTAATACCGATGAAATCAAAATCAATGTAAATAAATCAAAATAATAAAATGAAAACAACAATTATCAGATCGAAGCTGATCACCACCCTCCTCCTCGTTGGTCTCCTTAAACTCAAGAATATCCCAAACATGAATTTCATTTCCCATCATCATACTCTATGTGTATATCAATTGCCTCCATAGTGGTAGGAGACAATGAACTCCGAAAAGATCCAATATGCGCCCTCCGATACTAAAGGCCGACTTTAAGGTAACGGTGCTAATAGGGATGACCAAAATACAGAGGGCTATCTTTGCAAGGATGATATATTTCATGACATTCATCTTCCGCCATGCTAATATATCGAAGTCATCTGAATGTGGAAGAAGATCCCCTATCAAATATTTGTCTACCTCCGACTTCGCCTCTATAGATAGACGGACTAGTACAAGATTCTGTGAGAGACTTTGACTCCACGCCATCCTACGCTTTTTCATTGTCCTAGTATTTGGAGGAGGCGCTGGGATAGGTGTAGGTGTAGGTGTAGGTGTAGGTGTAGATGCAATACCACCCTTGATCGATGTAAACTCATCAAACAATTTACCTTAGGTTTCTTGGGCCATTTCACCAATAAGCTCAGCCCATGCCTTCCTGTGTGTGAGTTCCAAACTATATACCATGCCATCAATCTTGAGATAAGGATCAAGAGCAAGAGCCACCTGTAAAAAAATATTTAGCCTACTCAAATCTCCACAATACTTGTCATATTTGACCCTCATGATCAATGTCATCTCCCTCATCCTAAAATGATCATCCCTACACATTTCATCAAATTCTTCTTTCACTCTACATATTTATTGACAAAACTCATGGGATGTAGGGTACAAAGAACCATATAATTTCAATGTGACCTCGTAGAAAAGCCTAAAAAAATCAACAAAAGTAAAAACTATCTCACAATCATCATCATTAGACTTTCCTAATCTCCCATTCTCATCAAAGTATATGACATATTAAATAGTCAAGATATTTGCAGCACATCTAACATGCAAATAGTCACCACCCAAGACTGTCTTATTTGCCTCTCTAAGATAAGTCTTCAGATATCCCAAGGCGACATCATTAGACAAGGTATTATCAACCTTGTGACGCCCCCAACCTCCACTTGGGATGGAACAGAGACTTAGAGTGTCGAGATATGCAACACAAGGTTACATATCCCCATACATGACAATTAATATGCAATGCATCCTAGTATGCAACTAACATTATGCAATAACCATAGCGGATAGAAGGGTGAAGACAGAACTTATGCCAGAATAAATAAAACATCCCAATTTCATTAGAAAACATCAAGTTCAAGATACCAACATAGCATAGACTTAGGTAAAAAGTTGAATCATTCTCTTCATGCGATCTAAGGCATGGAGGACAAAGGTTATAAACATGATAATCAAATCTAGTCTCTTCTCGAGGTCAGGCTCCTCCACAATCAGATAGACCAAGTGCTCCATCTAGTCCATCCACTTCGTAACTTGAGACAACTTCTATCATTCTAAGTGGAATGATAGTGGGTCCACAACGGGCGAGATTTACTTGAAATATCAGTAAGGTAAACAACCAACTTGCATAGAGATAAATTATGCATGAAGAATGATAAATATGAATTTGTATGAAATGTAGAAAATGTGCATGTCTCCCATCCAGATTCCTCAACATTTTTAGAAAAACCTTGATTCACTTTCGCTTTCAGAGAACATTTTCACTTTCTCATTCCAAAACATGACATTTCGAAAGAGAAAATTTCATACTCCATTGCTTTCAAAAATCATAACATTTCAATGTTTATTAAAGCCATTATTAACATACATATGGTAGCAACTTAGTTCCCCACATGCACCGCGAGCACCTGCTGATGACCGTAGCATAACTCGTGTTAACACTACATTTTTGTCTGCAAACATCGTTCTCAATGCATTGGTAATATAATATAACATCATCATAACATCATAACATATACACCCACTAGCATTAGGTGTCAACACATATAACTTCGCTCTGGCGTTCTTTAAAAAGAATTCATTCAAAGCTCATTGACTGTTCTTCGTCAACCTAGGGGTTACCACTCCATTCTTACTCACTCCAGAGTGGACAAAGGAGTTCCATTAGGATAATTCCCCATCCTAGTCTTTGGGGTCGTGACAAAAATTATTTCCATGCTATGCTTGAAAAATATATTTTATGACATGTGCATATATAGCAAGTTTTCATGTGAAAATGACATTTATATGCAATATGCTAAAAATGGTAGAAATATCATATGTCATGTAAATATGCACTCAATGTATCATATAACATGATATTTTTATGGTCAAAGTGATAACTGAAACATGAATGAGACATTTATCAATAAATCATAAATAATCTATCAATGTGTAAGTTAGAGGCCAACTTACAAACTTCCAGAGTAATTGAAAATAATGTCATAACTGTGTAAATCAAGTGCGTAATAAGTTAGGATTAATACTTCTATGGGTGAGGTGCAAAAATCAAAGGTTTTAAAAATGGGTATTTATAAAAGTACCCCTAGAGCCTCAAACATTCTAAATTTTTACTAATTACAAATGAACTCCAGATTTAATAAAAATTCATGGACTTTATATTCTTGGCATTCTAAAACCATCTATGCCCTTGGATTCTCAAAAATCAAAGTGGAACTTGCCCAAATGGTCCCAACCCGTGGCATGTACTTTAGTTGATGCCTAAGTGTATTTTCAACTATAGGTCCCAATGAATGCACGCATATGAGATTTGACATATGAGATTTGATTTATCACAAATGATCACTAACAACTTTGATGACATAATGAAGACTAATTCTTGGATAATAGAGTTCATCCCAACAGTTAATTATGACTAAGATATCCTTACTCAAAACCGATTCATACTAGATGATCAAAACAAGATAGATTCAAAACCTACCATGACATGCTTCTAACCACAATTTAAATCTTCCATAATTATGCCAAGAGAATAATAAATCATATCAAATCATACTTAAAATATGTCGTAGCTAAATTCTCACTTAAAAACATTTAATTATTCAAATCATTCCTTAATTGACCCGGTTTTTATTTAAGCATGATAACATTTCCAAAACTCAGCCAAATTTCGTACCAACTCATGGAAACAAAACTTGACATGCTAACTAAGATCAAAAGTAAGAAAACTTCCAAATTTCGTGGCCTTCTAGGCACTTAAGACAATTTTACACAAGAACACTCAAGAACTCACCAAGAACTCACTCGGTTTCACTCTTTTGATCTCTAAGAGAGGAAGTGCTCTCCAAAGCTCAAGAGGAAACTTAGAGCTGAGGTGTGGAGGAAATGAGAGGGTGAGGGGGCCTTTATAGGCGGTCAAGGGGAAGGGGACGTTGGCTTTGGTCGAGGGAAATGATGGAAGATGGTGTATAAATTTGAAATTTCCAGATTTGCACTCCATCGCATGTGTCATCTTGTGTAGGTCAAAAAAGTGGCCTATACCACCATGATTTCACTCCTATGCTGCTACATTACTTCTATGGGGGCTAGCCAAGTCATGGGGCAGAGGTGATGGGAGAAAAAATCATTAAAACCACCTACGGGGCTGACGAGTTCAGCTAGTTTTTCTCCTAGCAGATTTTGATTATTGTTTTGACTAATCCCTTTGAACCATCATCAAGGTGTAGCCCGAAATGGAATGGAGGTGTCCTGCTGAAATCCTAGACTGCCTTCCACAGTTTGCATCCTTTTGAGCAGGGGAATAGTGGCCTGAAACCACTATAATTTCTTCCATACTATGACTACAATGGTCTTACAATGGCGGCCAAGTCGTGGGGGTGATATTGTGATTTTATGCAGTTTTCGTCCTGATCGATGAGAGGCAACGAGAAATGAAGAGAGTCGACAAGATTTGGGTGAGAAGGCTTGTCCCATGGGCAACAAAGAGCAAAGGCGAGAAGGCTTACCTCTTGGTAGGCGAGGAGATTTGTGACTAGAGGGCAAAGACCTGGGCACGAAGACTTGGCGCCAATATATTTTACCTTCTGGGCAAGAAGACTTGGGGACAAGGTTCTGGATGACTAGTCTAATCGACAAACTTAAAAGTCCAACCTAAACGATATCGTGGCAACAACTAGAAAATGCGAGAGGAGTCTTTCATCCTAGTCTGGAGTCTTTCCACTCGGTAGCCATGAGGAGTCTTTTATCCTGGTCGGGAGTCTTTCCACTTGGTAACCGAGAAAAATCTTTCATTCTGATCGGGAATCTTTTCACTCGGTAACCGAGAGGAGTCTTTCATCCCGATCGGGAGCCTTTCTACTCAGTAGGTGAGAAGAGGGCCGTGTAGTCTTCGTGACCTCTACGCCAGTTCATTTTTAGTGTACACAACATCTATCTGGTGGGATAAATCATCCCTACCAGGATTAATTTACTGGCGACCAAAACCTCCCAAGCTTCTCAAGTCAAGCCACATATCACCTCCATTTAGATAATCCCATTAATTTAAACGGGGTGTTACAAACCATCACTGTCAAAACCCGTGCCAACCCCCACTCATTTATTACTGCCTCCAAGGCCTTCTCAATCGTCTCACCCTTGTGATTGGTTATTTAACAAAACTTAATAATCTTTTTGTGAAGTATCCAATTAGAATCAATGAAATGCACAGTCAAAGACATGTAATTATAATTTTGGACGAATGTCCAAGTTTCGGTAGTGAGACAAACTACCAAACCCGCCAATTGGCCCCTCAACAAATCTCTCTTTTATGTCCATCTTTTTAATATCCTTTGTCACAGTGTGGCGAGAAGGAATATTAAATCTAAGTTCTAATTCATGGGAATATTCTTGGAACCTTCTCTCCTCCACAAACTGAAAAGGTATCCCATCTATAATAACCATAAGAGTTAACTTTCTTATACACTCATTGGGATCATACTTTGTAAACCCCTTCAACGTTGAACCCCCACTACTCTCATCTGCCATTTTTTTTAATCCAATTTTTAGTCTAGATTGACTCTTCTCCTATAAGGATCTTAATATTGGACTCTTCTTGCAGTGTTCCTCTAAATGGACCTTTAACTGGGATGTACCGTGTTTCCTATAGTGACATCCATATATTTTCCCATAGTAGTTGTACTTTGCTTGGGGGTTATTGGGGTCACCACCCTTTAGTTTGGTAAAGTGAGACCAAACTACGGAAACAGGTTTCTTGCTTTGTGTAGGCTTGGGGGCAGGGCAAGGTGTACTCTCTGTAGGGTTAGGAGTAGGGTTCATAGGCATGGGGTTAGGTGTTGGAGTACTAGTAGGGGTAGGAGGGCTATACTGAAATCGGCCGGACTAGACATTCTTGATTTCCCAACACAATCAAAAATCAGAAACTCAAACAATACAAGACACACGACATCTAACATCAAAGCAAAACAAGACATCTAACATGAAAGTTGAAACCCACATTATACATAGCAACAATATAGACAAGCCAAAAAAAATCATGGGCCATTTTCAAATTTTCATGTTAAATTGAACAATATTGTAATATAGACAACACAAAGTTTTTTCAGTTTTTAATATTGTAATTTGTACTTGAGAAACAGAAATTGAAATTTAATAAAGTCAACAAACTGAACAATATAGACAAGGGTGACTTTTTATGTAAGACATGTACATAGCATTGTGCATTTCTCCCTCTCTCTCTCTCTCTCTCTCTTTTCAATGAAAGGCTAATGACATCTTAGTTTTTG
>QEOY01008213.1:62902-183643 GCA_003123805.1 Juglans sigillata | reverse complement strand
TTAATAAATGCTTCCGCAGACTTTATTTTAAATTTTCAGTATTTATTGAAGTTTGTTATTTTATGGAATTCTTTCGTATCTGGCGCGTTGTTAAAAAGGAAAAGCTTTTTATATTTAAGTTTAGTAGTAGCACACTGGCTCCTCGAAAATTCTAAAATGTCTTTTCGGGAACGGGGTGTTACAGATACACTCTTCCTTCTATCCCCATCTTCTATGTTTCCCTTTATCACATTTCCTCTTTCTAGGACCCTCTTGAGGTCACCTTTTCCAAACTACTTTGAGTGCTTATCCTTTAAAGTGAACCTTGATGATTCACCTTAAAGTTAAGGCACACTAACACTTCCTCACATGCTTCCTACCAAACCATTCCATCCCGATGTATAACTCGGACCAACCAAGTTATGCAACTCAACCTAGTCAATATGCACATTCTCTTTCTTCATCCATACCCAATAACCAACACTTCACTGTAATCTTAACCATGCATAATACAAAACTTTAAGCCAACCTTGAGGCTTAAGCATCATGTATTCATGCTTAAGAAAGATTATTCATTACATATGGTAAATTTGTCCGAAACGTGTCCAACCATTTTACACTTGTACCCTACCTCTTTTATCACCTAAGACCTATATATGATCCATTGAACACCCGCTTGTATAAACAAGCTCCATACTCTGATACCAACCTTCAACTCAAACCCAACTAACACCTCATGATACACAACACCTCCAAACTACATAACTTATCCCAACACTTCACTTGACCCACATGACATACGACCTCGTCATGATTACTCTGCATCCAATCACTTTATGCAGCACCTCAAAAAACATGGCTCATCCCAAACCTTCAAGTGGCATCTTGCCACTTCACAAACTGTGTAGTGATCACATCATTGCGCACAACACCATCACATCATAACCTCCATCACTTCAGAGCACTCAACCACATCACCCACTACATTACATGGCGCAACGCCCCGTCGCTCCACACTACTTATAGCCACAACACTACAAAGTAGTGCTCAACACTTCAACGACATAGTTGTAGAACACACTTCACAACTACAAAACCGTCCCATCACTTCAACATATCACACTTCGAAAACTACACAACCGCGCCACAACTTCATGCTCCACAGTCAAATCACAACAGCACAAAGTGCCCAACACTTCATCTTACACAGTCACAGCTACTCCGTTCATAGATCACAACACAGTGCATTCACAACATCAGTCCAATATCAACTTTGAAACAATATAATTCTTAATGTAAAAGGAATAGAAATTATACCATAGCAAAAGGCTGACATCGCTGTGTTGCTTGCTACCCAGTGGCTACACACGAGCAAGGAGGAGTCGGTTGAGGCGCGGAGGTCACTACCCTGACCCTAAAAACAGGGGCTGTTTGGGTGGCTAGGGTTTGGTGGGGCTTCATGGTGGCGGTAGGAGGTGAGTTTTGGTCTCACCATGGTGGTTGGGGGTTGTCTTGGCCGTGCACGATGGGGGAAAAAGGGTGTGTGCGATAGGCATCGTGGCGGTGGATGGAAGTGAGAAACGGGAGTGTTGATCTGCCTTGAAGGGTGCGATGGACGTGGGTAGTGGAGAGCCGGTGGTTAACGGTGGCTTGGAAGGAGCTGCGTTGGCTCTGGAAGATCAAAATGCCGCAGTTGAGAAAACTAGGGGAGAGATCATTGGGCTTCGGGTACTAGGGGTGGAGCAGCAGTGGTCCACGACGTGAAGGAGGCTCGTGGTGGTGGTTGGGTGCTAGGCTATGTCGCGGCTGTGTTAGGCGCGGCAAAAGAGAGCTATGGGCTTCGACCTAGTTGAGGGGAGATAGAGAGAGGCTCATGGGGGAGGAGATCGGCTTGGGGAAAGTCGCCGATGAATGGGCCTGGTGGTGGTGCGGCTGGGCTATGAGAGAAGATGTCATAGACCCAACCATTGATCCAAAAGTCATAGGAGAGTTGGATACTAATTTGGTTAAACCTTTAACCTTTAGGATCATAGCATTCCACAATGCTTCTGAATCCGACGTTCACGGCAGCCCTCTCTATCCACACTGACCCAGTGGTAGCCCTTTCCCTTTTGGTGACTTAATTCATCTATCAGTATTCAATGACTTAGCACTATGCCCACATATAGTACCAAAGCATTCTAATCTAGCCTATAGGTTGCCCCTTCCATGATTTGAACTCGTGACGTGGTTCTTGCTCTAATACCAATTGTTAAAGACCCAACTATTGATCCAAAAGCCTTAGGACTGTTGGATACTAATTTGGTTAAACCTTTAACCTTCATAATCATAACAAAAGAGAGGGAATAGGGAGGGAACGGGGAGGGGGCATGCAGGAGAAGAGAGGGAATTGGGGAGGGGGCGTGCGGTTGCTGAAGGGGAAGAGAGAGAGGGAGAAAGGGGAAGTGAGGGGAAAAAGGGAGGGAGCTAGGGTTTTAATCTAGGCTATTCATCTAGGGGTCCTAAATTTGATACAACGGTAGAGATTTAAACACTGATTTAAACTAACTAAAATATATAGATGAAATATAAATACAATATCATAAATATAAATAAACTTTATATTTAAAAAAACTATTATTTCATCATTAATTAAAATCATAAAGTTTGATAAATATTTTTAAGAGAAATAACATCATCTAAATAAGTAGAATTTTTAACATAAAACGAAATAACGAATACTAAATAATATTCTTAAAGAAATAAAATCATTTAAATAAGTAATTTTCTAAATATATATTATTTTTGAGGCTTCACAATATAAAAATGCTTACTTGAAAATTAGGCTTGGTTCAATAATACCAAAAATACCCTTCTAAAAAATAATTTTAGACATTTAAAATATTTCGAAAACTTTAAGACAGTGGGTCCCATTTAAAAATCACCTGCAATATTTAAAGAGGACTGCTATAGACACAAAGAGATTACACAAAAGTAAACTCACAAACTGACATGGCTTCACGTGATGTGTTAGATTTACTTTACATTAAAAGTAACTTTACAACTTGACGTACTGCATTAACCCACATCAGTTTGTAAATTTACTTTTGTGTAATTTCTTTGTGGCTAAAGTATTTCTCATATTTAAAACACAACTTCAGGATATGAAACGCATAGATGAGACTCGTGACCAACCAAGAGAAAAATGAGCGAGTGGTCACACCTTTTCCAGTTATCATTTGCTTCCTAGTATACTTTGCATTTTGATTTTAATATTTTTTTTTATTATATGTCTGTTAGCTTTTTAAACTTTATCTATTAATTTAGAATGGTAATATCCCGTAGTTATAACATTTAAATAATGTGTTGATTTATTTCTAGTATTGTTTTTTTTTTGAAATTGTCAATATTCGTTGAGCATAAATATTAATATTTATCTGTTCAATATACGATTTTGTACTTATTTCTTATATTGTTGTGTTTCATAATTGTGCTTACCAAGGTATTCGATTCAGCTGCAACTACTTTGAGCATTTACCAAGATTTCTTTATATGTTTAAATTTTATTTGTTGGCTTTGTATATTTTATTTGTTGATTTAAGGTTATGTTTTGTTTTGCTTTTATTATTTCAATATTGTGGACATTAACTTTAGCTATTATTCTTCTTTGTAATTCTTATTCTTTATCTATTCAATTCTTTGATTTTGTATTTATTTGTTGTATTGTTTTGTTTCATAAATGTGATGTCCTATATGATAAGGATAATGGTAGGTGGTACATGGTATCCCACATTGCTTGGGAAGAAGAAGTTCTTGCTCTTTATAAAGTTCCAATAGGGCTTCAATTGTATCATTGACTAGTCCTTTTGGAGTATAGACCATATGGTTTAGGCCTTCCATTGAGGCGTTACAAATGGTATCAGGGCTATGTGGGACTTGAGCCATGCCACCTACAACGGAAAGGCCTGACGAGGACATCAAAAATTTGTGGGGGGGGGGGGGGGGGGGGNCTTTTCATCTTTATATTTTTTTTTTATTACAATTGCCTTTGTTATATATAATTTTTTTTACATTAATTTTACTTCTCAGTGTAAACACTTACATATTATCTATTAGTGGCAATTGTACTTGCTTTTAGATATCAATTCCAAATTGATTGTGTTGATCATTCCTTCACTTGGATTTGGTTTTTCCAATTCGACGCAATCATTGGCATAACTCTTTTCTTGACAAACAAATTGAATAGTGATAAGATGACCTTAATAAGTTATGACAATTTCATTAGAAATACTTTCAATCAATATTTTTATCTAATTTCTTTTAAAAAAATTCACAAGGTCGTGCAAAATAATCGATGAAAAGAATTCAATATAATCTCTTGCCATAAGGACAAAAAGAAGAATTGAGTCAAAAAAGAAGAGAAAGGTATCATCGACAGAAAGCATCAACAAGTGGTGCTATTCAACTTAGACAATCTTTTGTCTATCAAACAAATGTCTTGAATGATTATACACAAATTCTCAATAGTGATGAAAATGCTGATGTTGTACAACAAAAAAGCTCTCATGATGTTATCAATCCAATTGAGATCTCCCTTTCACAAGATGTTAGATATTCTCAAGAGATGAGTATCTTCTTGACCGATCAAGAAATGTATGCATCTACGCCCAACACAACAGATTATGATAATTAGAACAATTCGATGGATTCTTTGCCACCAAGATCAACAAATACATCTATAGAAACTTCAAATAGATGTCATCAAGTTGTAATTGAACTTGTTTATTGTGTAGCCCTTAGTTTTCTTGATCTTTTTAAATGAAACTTTTTAGCTTTCATATTATATTGAAAGTGGAAAATATTTTATTCAATAGGTTACTTGTACACTTCAAGATCAATCACATATATTTTTTGCAACATTATGGGACCATTTGCTGTGTTTACTTCTCTAGCTGGCTCAATGTATAGTGCAATTGCCAATAAATCTAATAAATCATGTTTAAACTTTTTAGTTTGTTCATAAACATAGTTACGAAAGAATTTGAAAATTTTGAATAGACATTTACCTATTTCTGCAATTGAATCGTTATAACTATCGAGTTCACTGAATGGAATGATATTATAATTTGATGACTGCAATGCTTCTTCATCATCTGAAATTTCTTCATAAATTGTCCTTGAGTTTAATATCCACTAATATTGATGGGATTCAATTCTATGTTTAGGATCTAATGGCTTCACATAAGCATTATTGATGTAGTATGATTGGAATATATGCAAAGTGTTATCGCCTGAATCAATATTTTTATCAAACAGGTGGCTTGCAGTCGATTGCCCGGCAAAATATTGAAATAATATATTTTCAGTAGAGACTAATATATGGTTATTATTATTAAGATAAAGTTTTACATTATGAAACATAAAGTTACAATTTTTTATAAATATAAAAAAAAAAACAAGTACCATACCTCAGAATCAATCAAGGTTAAGTTTTGATATTTTAACGGTGAATGTTGTGTTGTACGTTTTGGAGATTTCTTTGCTATAACCATTTTGATTTTCTAATTTCTTGTGCTCGGCGTGATATCTTTGATGGATGTATAAAGCTTTTGCATCTTGGACACTGATCATGTAAAAAAGAAAAAAATGAATTAGTATTTAAACTTGAACTTTTATAAAATAATGACAATGGGAATGTAGACTATTCAATCAACTTACTTCTATAATGTTAAGATGAGAATGCCAAGCTTAATAATTCTTTATACACAACATTTTTTGTGTAATTTTCTTGAGATGTATCAGGATGTTGGCTTGATTAGAATTTTTATTGAAGCAGCAGTCTTAGCTCTTAATAATGCTACATACAATTGTTCATGAGAGAACACAGGTTGTGGCAAATATATCCCTACAAAATCCAATGTTTGGCCTTGTACTTTGTTGATTGTCATTGCAAAGCTTAGTCTAATAGGAAATTGAGTTCGCTTGAATGGGAACCCATTGTTTTCATCAGGATTTGGTAAGAATGGAATTCTTGGTATAAAAACTATTTTACCATTATGATGACCAATTGCAATTTCTGCATCAATGATGTTATGTTCAAAGTTGTGACATATCAAACGAGTTTCATTGCATAAGCCTTTTGAAGGATTGATGTTTCCAAGCAACATAATTGGACAATTTTTCTTAAGTAGCAATTCATGAGGAGGAACCTCATTTGGTATCAAAGTATTCAAAAAGTCCTCCATAATGCCTTGTTCAAATGTATCAATTGTTTTATCGAAGCTATAATATTGTTTGAGTTCACCAAGAAACATCTATATAAGTGTGGCATTTATTTCATCAAAAGAATTGTTCCTCGGAGTCAATATAGCTCGATTCAACATTCCAGAAAAATTCTTTGAGTAATCATGAATGTTAAAAAAATAGCATCTATCAATTTTTGCAAAGAAACATCATAATTTTCATAACAGATAAGCATATTATCAAGAATTCTTGTCTTTTCTTCAATTGTGATTGGCAAGACACCGTTACCTAATTGAAGCAAGTAATTTGAAAATTTTGGATCTAATCTTGCTCGCATGTTTTGAGTCAAGCAAATCTTGGTCAAAGTAGGCCATAAGTAAGAAGAGAGTAAATTTGCATCAATCCGTTCTTGTCTTGTACCTCTTTGAACAACAAGTAAAATTTTTCGAAACTCTCTACCAAACACAACAACCTTGCTACCAAATAATAATTCTGAATCATTGATGTCTCGAAACATTATGTCCAATGCTTCTATAGATTGTTTTTTTGATATATGATTAACTTTGCAGGACTTAATAATCTTGCAAGTCCACTTTGTTTACTAACATTGCAAGTGTTGCTTTTGTCAAAATTTAATCAAATTTTAAATCGTGAATGTGTTGTTCGGCCTTCAGGTAAAATAGATACAGCAACACCAGATGATGCAGTTGCAAACGCTATTAGTTGTATAGATCTTAATGTTGCAAGAAGCGCTTTGTATCAAAATATTTTTCCTATTCCACCTGGGCCATCAATAAAGAATGAACTTGCTTGAATTGATAAAACCTTTTGTAAGATTGAATCATAAGCATGTTGTTGTTCATTATTAAGAATTGTTGATGCTACAAGATCTTCTTCTGGAATTATGTTAGCCAATTCATCATTAATCTCTGTAGATTGAAGTTGGTCTTCATCAAAACAAATATCATCATCTAAAAGATGAAACATGTTGAGGTCCTTTCCCATTGACTCAAGTGTGGAAGAAATATGCTGTAAAGATTCTCTTCTGACATTCATAGCATCATTTTCAATTTTTTTAAAGTCAGCTGACACACTTTCTTCAAAATATTCCCATAATTATCTTGGATTTGTAGGATTACAATAAATCAAGACTGTGGCAAATAGTCGCCTCAAACTATATGGCATTTAGTACAGTGATGCTTCATGTAAACAATCTTTCAAGCTATTATTCTTTTCTTATAAGCCATGCAATGTAGCTGCTTCATGTGAAACAGAGGCTGATTTCTCAATTGAGTTTGTGTTGTTTTCTGTGTTACTGTGTTGAGGAGTCGACAAAGGGAAAAATATATAGATGGAGATTGTGGTTTGACGTGTCTAAGCCAGAGTGGTTCTAAGAATTCCTAGTGGGAGGGGGACTCCATATGGTCACAAGATTAGAGGGATAAGCATAGAGGAAGTGGTCTTGGCAGTTTGAGATCGTGGCGGAAGTGCAGTTTGAATTAAACACATTTAACAATACAAAGAAGTAAAAATTCTGACAGACTCTTAATTCGTAATTAATAATTGATTTAAAAAATGTTTACGAAACAACTAAAATAAATAAATAGATAAATACTTTAAAAATAATGAAAATAATAATAATAATAGTAAGGAGTAAATTTACTTTATTGTCTAAGTTTTGAACCTACATATTACAAAGTCTCTCCCCCTAAAAAAAATCTCGTCCTCGAGATGAAACGTACCTTGTTTAAAATGGGTAAGGATACTTCTCTCTCATGTCATCCTCATGTTCCCAAGTGACTTCTCTCTTGCTATGATGACTCCAAAGAACCCTGACCATTTCAATAGTTTTGTTTCTTAGCACTTGGGTCTTTTGTGCTAATATTCTCACTGGAGCTTCTTCATAGGTGAGGTTGCCTCGAATCTGAAGGGGCTCGTACTCCAATACATGTGTAGGACCCAGGGCATACTTTTGTAACATAGAGACATGAAACACATTGTGCACTACCGATAAGTGAGGTGGAAGTGCTAGTTTGTAAGCAAGGAGACAGGGGCACTGTGCAACTATTGTTCATGGTGGCCGGACCGAGGTCAACGACAGCGGATTGCGTGCATGTAGTTGGGCTTGAAAAAATGTGTTTAAAATGAGCCTCTTTACGTTGGCCTATTTGTACTTACATATATAATATGTTGACTTGGTTTTAATTTGGTACTTGCTGCATGTAGCTGACACTTATGTCTTGTATATAGTTTAAATTATATTAAGTATTCATTTATGATTTAATTATGATAATAGATTACAAGGATTTGAATTTTAAGTATAATCAAGTTTAATTTATATTATTATGCTATAAATATGATCAAGTCTATTTTTATGAAATGAGCCTCACTATTTAAATGATAAAGTTTATGTAAAATATAATTTCCTACTAAGTTATAATTTGAAAGTGAAGATATGTTATTTCTATTTAAATCATTTTAGTATTTATTAATTTGGTATATAATAAAATAATTATTAAAGTTCTCTCCATAGTCTTTATTTAATTAAGTAAAGTATTATAATAATTATTAGGTAAGTAATTTGATCATAAATTAGGATCATCACATGTCAGTTTAGATAAATTATTAGTAAAGCCAATTCTTGATAGCCTCTTTTTATGTACCTCGTATTGTCATGAGTTATGCAAGCATAGCATTCATTTTGGCTCATGATCATGTTAAGTTCCACATCACGTTTAATTCAGGGTGGCCTTGGGGCCGGGAAGTCTTTGATACCAAAGTTAGTAGAGTATTTTGAAAGTTTGTAAATAATGAGAAAGTCTAGGAATCAGAGAGCTTTTCTCGTACCTGGAAATTTCTATTTATACCAGGAGTCTGGGGGGATAGATTGTGCCTATCCCCATGGAGTCCATGTCCCTTTTACTATTCTTTTTCTCAGAATCCTTTAATGTGGCTTGAATCGGCGATGATGTCATTAATGTGGCGTGTAGATCTGGTAGTGGTGCCATTAATGAGGCGTGGTTCCCTGATTTGCCTTACTCTGTTACCATCTTTGGTGGCCTGTCGATGTTCCCATGTTAGAAGATCAAAGATCCTCCGTCTTTCCTGCTCTGCCCTACACGAGTCCCCATGAGCGGGGTGCACCTGAGAGGCGTTAGGTCTGCCTGTCCCATCAGCCATCACTATTCACCTTCCCTTGCAAACGACTTACTTTGTGGGCAAGTTTGGGCCTTAGGGCCTTTTCTTTCCAGGGACGTGGGATTGCAGATTTCTCGGCGTTCACATGTTGCACTTCTGCTCACCAGCAATATCCGAGTGACCTTTTTGTCTTTACACAATACCTGGCAACAATTCAGCTTAAACTATATGACTATACTTTAAAGGTTTTGTTCGGCATTAAATGCCCCCCCTTCAATCCCTTAATCATTACTCTCATCAGGCGGTTACTTATTTCCCACGTCGATTACTAGATACGCTCTGCTGGAATTGCAGCGATCGTGGGATTCTAGTACTCCGTGGGGCTCGTGGGGCTCGTGGGGCTCGTGGGTTCCTACTACCTTGGTAAGTCAACTGTTGTGCTTGGCTATATAAGGTCCCCCTCCTTCTCAGCAACGGGTTACTTTGTCTATTCTCTCTTCTGTTGGATATCCTATGTTCCTCTCCCTCTTTCATGTACTTCTTCTTGCGTTGTTCTCTCTGATTCCTCTTCTTCCTTCAAGCACTTCTCCTTGTGTTGTTCCCTCTGATTCCTCTTCTTTCTCCCTGGTTATTAATGGCCCCTAAGAAATCCTTGCATCCTTCTAGGTTGGCAAGAACTTCCGACGCTGCCCATGCCACAGACGGACAGGGCGAGATCGCTCAGAGGAGTTTGCTGGTTTCTCGTGGCATTTAGAGGTGACTCCCGTTGAGTCGAAGTCACTGAGGGAGACCTATAGGGTTCCTCACACTGTGGAACTCAAGGTACCTCCTCCTTCCAAAGGATCAGTAGATTCTGAGGGTTTTGCCTCCAAAGTGGTGGTGTACCCCGCCATGTTCTTTAGCGGCCTCAAACTGCCATTCTGTAGTCCAGTACAAAAAGTGCTGGATTTTCTCAAGTTGGCGCTTGCTCAGATCCCTCCTAGCGCATGGAGGATCCTTGTGTAGTGCTGCATCATTTGGCATCGTGCGTTGGAGGAGGCCGAGGTTGACTACTTGGATCTCACGATGCGTGAGTAATTCCTCACCCATAATCTTCTGAGGCAAGGTCGTAACACTTACGGCTTCAAACTAGTGTAGGCGTTGGTTCGGCTAGAGTCGCAGCATGCTACCACAAGGTGGTGTAGTCACTTGTTGTTCTTTCTGTCCGGAAAGGTGTAGGAGTTCCCTATTGGCTAGGCTAATAGGTGCGCATTCCCTGTATGCACCATATGGGGGGTTGTGGGCAATGACAAGGACCATCGTCCTATCACGGCCTCGGTTGAGACACTCTAGATCGAGGTCATCCATGCTTGGGTGAAGGCCCATCCAGATGAGGTTCTTTCAGAGGTTCTGCTAGCTGAGGACAACCTTCGTCAGCATCTGGCCCCCCGGCCAATTTGCTCTTCGACGTAGCCTTCATGTTAAGGGAGGTCACATCCCGAGTCCACAGCTACTCTCCTAGCCCGCCGGTGGAGGGATAAGGGAAAAAGCCCTGGAGGATTTCCCTCGTCCGAGGTGACTTTGACGATCTTCCCATTCCTCCCAAAGGTCCTTCTGTGGAGGTGCTTGTTATTCGGCTAGAGTTGTCACGTTGCCCAAAAAAGCGATGATGATCGCAAGCCTTTCTCGTGCTGTGCTATTGGCTTGAGGAGTTGTCGCGAACCTTCTTCCTTTCCCACAAAGCTTTTTGTTGAGGATGAGGGGTCCCTCGAGCGGGTTTCCATCCCGGAGTCTCCCTCTACTACACTTTTCTAAGTTCGAGGTCACCCCAACTGGTGATCAAGTGGTAGGGACCATTGCTCGGGCCGAGGAGGTGATGGTGGGTGTTCCTTTGGTTGAGGTAGCTATGGAATCTGCAGTCCTTGGTGTGGATGAGGAGGCTGTTGATGAGGTCCCGACAGATTTTTGGCTAACAATTGCGAAGAGCCGTGTTGACCGTATATGCAAGGCGGATTGCAGGCTCAATAGGCTTTTCACTGGGGCAAGATCTTTGTTTGTAAGCTCTCTGTGCCTCTTGTCCATTTCGTTCTTTGATTTTGGCCAGACTTCTGTTGCTGGGCTTGGAGCTTTTGGTGGCGTTCATCGTGGACGACCGAGAGAAGGTGGGGAGTGAGAATAGAGCACTTCGTTCGCTCGCACAGCTGGCTTTACGCTGTACAACAGAGGAGCAGAAGAAGTACGAGGTTGAGGAGGCCCTCATTGACTTGTCGAGGTCCTGGGATGAGGTTGGCCTTCTTCATCATTAGGTGGTGCTTGCTTCAGAGGCAAGGGAGGGGTTACAAAAGTCTCTTGACAACTGTTAGCAGGAGATTGAGCGGCTGGGGGCCAAAAACTTGGAGCTATGCAAGTAGCATGGCTTCGATGATCGGTCATTCAAGTGGTTGTCGGGGCAGTACGAGAAGGCTTTCCAGTCTCTGACGAACAAGAGAAAGGTCCTAGAGGACGAAATGAAATGAAGGAGGGATTTGGAGACAAGATGCGCTTTGGAAGCCCGTGATGCTACCATCCATGATCAATGGGAGGATCTGTCACATGTCCGTGGTGTCCACGATGATACCTGGCACTTCGATTACATTGATGGCTTGTAAAGGATGAAGACTCATTTCCACTAGAATCCTTGATGCAATATGAGGGCTCTGAGTGTATGGGAGCTTCCCCCGGATGAAGTGTCCGTGGAGTGGGCTGCTCTCCTCTGGAGGGATCTAATCCCAAGCACCCTTAGGAGTATCTTTGTAGGACATAATCCCGCCCGCTAATGATTGATTCTCCTCGGTTGCACTCCAACTGACTCTTCTGATGGGTCTTGCTCTTCTCTATTGTTTGAGGTTCCAGTTTCAAACCTCCTCTTCGAAAGCTCAACCTTGCCTTCAGCCTTCATTTTCACACACTCCAAGATTACCTTCGTATCGTCATCTTGCCCTTCTGTCTTCACCTCCTCCAATAGTTTCTCGCACCCATCCATGGCAGTCAGACGACTTCTGGCGGCATCTTGGCATTTACTGTCATCGTATGGCTCAATTAGTTGCCTCATTACATTCTATGTTGATTTTCTTTGAGGTAAGCTTTGGCATTATCGGCATGTCGTAATGATAGAGATCCTTGTCTGCCACTTCTACTGGAATTTTCTTCGAGGTAACCTCTAGCATTATTGGCACGTCGTAATGATAGAGGTCCCTGTTCACCACTTCTACTGGAATATGATCTGATCAGGCTTTGATTTGCTTGCCACTTCACAACATTCTGTCATATCTAGTTGACTTATGCTGTATGTCACTGGAATTTGTCGTTTCACGTTGTAACTTGTCTTGTTCTTTGTAAGCTTTCGACTTCATGTTGTAACTTGTCACTTCACGTTGTAACTTGTCCTTTGTAAGCTTGCGTCTTTATGAAATTGCCTTATGCTTTGTTGTGCCAGGTCGCTTGTCTTTGTGTACTCTTATCCAATGTTTCCTTTTTCTTATTCCCCTTTTTTTATGGCCAACCTGGGGGGTTTTGTTGCCAGAAATTATGGGCTTGGTGTTAGGCCCGGGGGGGGGGGGGGGGGGATTGCAGTCTTACAAAGCTTGACGATCCACCCCGCCAGCGCCTAACCTAATCCTAATGACCTTGCTAACTGACAGCTCTTCTACTTATATTGATTTCATTCGCTCCTGTTAGGAAGTTTTCCTCTTGGGGCCTTTAGCGATATTGTTTAACAAGGCCGATGTCTCTCAACTTCTTCCTTATGCTAATTTCTTCCTTCTTGTCGTCTGTCTCTAGGATAAGCTCTGCACCACCTAGTCCTTCAATTCTTCCATTTTGTGTTGCAGTGCTTTATTTTGGTATGTAATTAAAAGGAAAGACAAGTGACATTAGCATATGTTGCTCCTCGCTCACTGTTGTCGGCTTGGTGGGGATGGAAATTCCCCCTGAAGAATTAAGCGACGTCAGGGAGACTCTGATCCCCTCCTTGGGGGGAGAGGTCGAGAAGCGTTCTGCTAACTTGCCTCTATGCCCCTCTAAGTAGCACCGTGACCGTGGAGTTGAATATAACTTATTCGGGCTGTTCTTTGTTGTAATGGGGGTCAGGGTAGGTTATTCGGGTAGCCATGGGGCTCGTCCAGCTCTTCACCATTGAAAGACAAGGCGGTCTCTAGCTCGACCCGTCTCCTTGGTCAGCGGGGAGATAGGTTGTCCAAATAGTTTGGGATTGGAGCCACTCCTGCCCTTTGGCATTGTGTATTTAATTCTTGATTGAAAGATAAATATGTCATCATAACTTTATCCTTAGCTTTGTAGGAGTTAGACTTCGCAAACCTAGGCCCTTTGGCCTATGACGAGATTTGTTTTCCGCTTTTTACCTGGTCGTTGATGTCCTTGTTCTTTGGTGCAGTATTTGGGTAGTCATAGGACTCGACCCGCACCCGCCCATTGACACCACAGGGAAGGGTAAGTTTTGCATTAGGCTGGTGCTAATCCCACACTTCGTCCTAGCGGAGGTCAGGGTAAGTTATTCGGGTAGCCGTGGGGCTGGTCCCGTTCTCATCTGTGGGGAGACAAGGAAGCATCTAGCTCGACCCATCTTCTTGGTCCAAGAGGAGGTAGGTTGTTCAGGCAGCTTGTAACTGGACCCGCTCCTGCCAGTTACGAGGAAGGTAACTCTTCGTTTTCGAGAAGCTGAGGACTATCAGCACTCCATCGAGGAGGGGTCATAATGCCTCAAGCCAAACCGCCCCATTGCCCTCCTAGGAGATAATTCGGACAGCAATGTGGCTTGTTCACTCCTTTGTCACGAGGGGGGTAGGGATAAGTATTCGGGCAGCCTCAGGGATGGACCCACTCTCCTTCGGAGGAGGGACAAGGCGGCCACTAACTCAACCAGTCTCTTTGTTCCCCGTGGGAGATAGGTTGTTCGGGCTGTGTACTATTGGACTCGCGCTCTTCCATTGACACAATAGGGAAGGGTAAGTTTTGGGTCAAACTGGCGTTGAACCCACTCTTCATCGTAGCTAAGTCGGGTTAAGTTATTCGGGTAGCCGTAGGGCTAGTCCCACTCTTCGCTTCAGGGAGACAAGGTGGCCTCTAGCTTGATTCGTCTAGAGAGGTAGGTTGTTAGGGCAGTCTGCTACTGGACCTGCTCCCACCTGTTGACACTAATGAGGAAAGTAAGTCTTTCCTTTCCGGTAGCTGAGGACTAACCCGCACTCCACTGCAGGAGGGATAAAGTAGCCTTAAGCATTACGCCCATCCCTTTGGTACCCCTCGAGGGAGGTAATTAGGACAGCGACGTGGTTGGTTTGCTCCTTCACTGCAATGGGGATCGGGATAAGTTTTCTGGGTCGCCAGTGGTGCTGGTCCTACTCTACCAAATGAGAAGGTTGAGGCTCATTCTCACCTATCATCCTTAATGGGAAGGTAGACTATTCGGGCAATTTGGGCCTGGACCCACTCTCGCCTGTTGACATCGCAGGAAAGGGTAAGTTTGGGTCAAGCTGGCACTTATCCCACACTTTGTCGTGGTAGAGATCGGGGTAAGTTTTTCTGGTAGCCACGGGGCTAGACCCACTCTTTTTCTCGGGAGACAAGGTGGACTTAAGCTCAACCTACCCCTCTGGCAGCACCAGAGGTACGTTGTTAACACTTACGAGGATAATAAGTTATTGTTTTCGAGTGGCCGAGGGCCTACCTGCACTCCTCCGTAGGAGGGATAAAGCAGCCTTTGGCATGACTCATCCTTTTGGTATTCCGCGGGGAGGTAAATGCTCGATGAAGATTTTGTTAATGGAGATTAAGTTGATGGAGATTTTGTTATGTCCTTGAAAGTTGACATTGAAACACAATACTTCTTTTATTAGGATCTGTAGTGTATGAACGAAATCATAAATTTACAATAATTATGCTAGCTTAGCAATAAAGTTTTCGTAGATGTTTGGCATTCCAAGGGTGTGACAGCTTGTTTCCTTGGGAGTCTCAGAGCCAGTAAAAGCCCAGGCAATTGGTAGTGGTGACCACGTAGGGGCCTTCCCATAAGTGGCCCATTGTTCCCCCGTCTCGTGTCGTTGTTCCTGTTTCTTTGAGTATGATGTCTCTGACTTTGAATGTTCTCGGATGCACTGGCTTGTTGAAACACCGCTCGGCCCTCCTTTTGTTGGCGACAGTTCTTATCTCTGCCTCTAGCCTAATTTCTTCCAGCAAATCAAGCTGTTCTTCCAGTCGCCTGTCGTTGGAGTCTTGCTCGATGTGCTGAACGCTATAGGTGGGGATCCCGATTTCTACTGGCGGCATCCCCTTGTGGTCGTAAGTGAGGGTGAAAGGAGTTTCCCTTATTGGTGTCTTCATTGTGACCTGGTAGGCCCACAGGATAGTAGGGAGTTCCTCTGCCCACGTGCCCTTCTTTCGTTGAGTCGCTTCTTGAGTATTAAAATCAACGTCTTGTTTGTCTTCTCCACCTGCCCGCTAGACTGTGGGTAGCCTGGAGATGAGTATCAGAACTCAATCCCCATCTCCTAGCACCAGTTACGGTAATGATTAGAATAAAGCTGCCTCCCATTGTCTGATATGTTATTGTGTGGGATGCCAAACCTGGAAATCACCTTCTTCCATAGGAACCGCATGTTGTTGTTCGTCATGACGGTGGCTAGGGCCTCGGCCTCAACTCACTTGGTGAAGTAATGCACAGCTACTACCTTGAATTTTACTCTTCCCTTGCCAGGGGAGTGGGCCTACCAGATGAATTCCCCATTGGGCGAAGGGCCACGGTGAGGTGATTGAAGTCAATTCTTCCGCAGGCAGTGGGGTAGTTTGACGTAGTCTTGGCACTTTTGACATTTTCGTGCATACTCCTCGGCATCTCGTATGACATGGGGCTAGTAATACCCCGCCCTCGTTACCTTTTCGGCTAGTGCCTTTTCTCTTGAGTGACCGCCGTAGATCCCTTCATGTATTTTGCCAACACATTCTGAGCTTCTTCAAGCGAGATGCACCTTAAGAAAGGCATCGAATGGACCCTTTAGTAGAAAATTCCCTCGATCAGGGTGTAGTGTGTCGCTCGGTTCCTAATTTTTTGGCTTCTTGCCTATTGTTGGGCACCTCGTTGGCATCCAAGTACTTGAGGATCTCCCTCACCCAATCCAGGGCTCTGGGCTATATCTACATCACCTCGTTGGCATCACGCGTATGTACATATATGTATGTATATGATCATGATGAATTTTGTGTCCAATTAAGTTCTATCTATCTATCCTAGAAGAAACGTACGTACGTCCGCAAGAACTATCTGATGTATATGTCAGTGATGGTAATTAAAGCTCCAATTGGACTTCTTTAAAACTATCTAATGTACATGTCAGAATTATTTCCTACAAGTTGATAGAATATGCCCTCCCAAATTTAAAATTACCTGTCAGTGATTGTAATTAAAGCTTTAATTGGACTTTTTTAAAGTATCATAATGTGTAATTATTTATAAATTACATAAACATTATAATGTTATTTAATTAACCGAAAATATTACATTTTTATTAATAAAAAATTAGTTCTTAACAAAAAAAAAATGTAAATATAAACTAAGTAAACATGAATTGCACTTTGCTTTCATCTAGTATGTATATATATATCAAACTTCAAATTGGTGGACATGTTACCCTCTTGCTGTATCAAAACTAATCACGTAACCTCGTTAAAATAGATGGTTTGCATTTTAAGAGAATCTAAAATGCCTAATCAACATGCCATGTTAAAAAAAAAAGATTCAATTAACATAAAATAAAATAAAGTAATTGAAATCAATAAAATCAAGCTAAAGTTAAAAAGAAAGCCTAAAATTATACAAATGTTTTTAACTCAAAATTAATACTTTGAAAGAAAAAAAAAAGCACAAAAATAACTTGTAAGCTATTTACCAAATTAACAACTTTCTTAACATCAACACGGTCGGATATTTACCAAATATAAATTTTAGGCCTATTTCCCAATATATTTTGCAGAAACCTAATTTTAAGATGAAGAATAAAATCTTCTAATATAATGACGCGGTTTGCCAAACAATAGATCAACTGGAAGTTTGGACTTGTGATCATGCCGTGGAAGACCCGCAGCCAAGACCATTAATGTTCATCAATTGTCCAAGTCAACTGTTCATGAAGTTTGCAGAGCATCACTGTTCATTACATATAGCTGGCATATTCTAACGCTATTGTTCCTATCACTGGCCAAGACCATTAACGTGCATCAATTGTGATCATGCCGTGGAAGATCATGCCGTGGAAGACGTGATTGGCAGTGGAAACCCGCGGCCAAGACCATTAACGTGCATCAATTGTGATCATGCCGTGTAAGACGTGATTGGCAGTGGATGATCAGTTGTCCCAGTCAACTGATCTCAAAATTTCTTCCGTCTTGTTTACGTCTTCTAGGCTGAAATTAACATCAACCCATGATCAAGCAGTTGGCCTGATTCCCACTAATGGTGATGTTTGTTAATTAATTGTATGATAGTTTGGAAAGCAAGGGAGCCTCTTTCCTATATATATCTCTAGCTAGCCTGTTAGTAGTATAGCTAGCTCTTCTCATTATTCTCCAAGTGATCTCTAAATTACTAGCAAACATTTCTTTAAACAAGTTTTTTTTTTTTCAAGTGTCCAATGGTTCCCCTAAGCACACAAAGAGCCTCATCATCAGTACCACCTTCTTCTTCCACTTCTCCAAGACCTCGATGGATACATGATGTTTTCCTCAATTTCCATGGCGAAGACACCCGCAAGAGTTTTACAGACCATTTATACATTGCTTTAGAAAAGAAAGGCATTATTGCCTTTAAAGATGACGAGAAACTTGAGCGAGGAAAGTATATTTCTCAAGAGCTCTTGAAAGCAATACGGGAATCCATGTACGCCATCCCCATTATCTCAAAAAACTATGCTTCCTCAAGATGGTGCTTGACTGAACTTGCCCAGATTGTCGAATGCATGAGAGAGACGGGTTTAACAGTTTTGCCTGTTTTCTACCATGTTGATCCCTCTGAGGTACGAAACCAAACTGGGGCTTTTGCAGAAGATTTTGCTAGGCATGAAGAAGACCCTAATATTGATATGGAGAAGATGCAAACGTGGAGAGATGCTTTGAAAGAAGTGGGCAACATATCTGGATGGCATGTTCATCTTAGGTAACATTTTTTCTTTTATTCTTGTAGTGAGAGCATGCATGGATATGTTGGAGATTCTCAAATTTGTACCCCTATAAAATTGGATTCCGGCCGATTGTACCAATCGAATTTAATTGGATCCATATAAATACACATGTTAGACTCATTTTGATATGTTAGCAATCTAGCTCATTAGACAAAAGTTATAAATCTTGATGCGAAATCTAATCCCTTTAATTAAATAAATTTAACATTTGAACCATATGATCTTTTAGTTTTTTGTTAGGGAAGTGTTACTGCCACGATTAGGTTTGGATACAAAAAACATTTCATCTCAATCTCATCTTGTCTCATCGTATCTCATATAGGTTATTACAAATTTCTCAAATTTTCATACAAAATATAATAAACAATTCAACTTTTTCAAATCTCAAAAGAATAATAAAATTAAAAAATCATATTCTAATGATATTTTATTCAACTTTCATCTCATCTCAACTCACTATCCAAACCTCCCGTAAGAGATTTCACAAAAATAAATTTATTAACTAATATGGTACGCTAGATTCAGATTGAATATTTGATGATCTATTTATTGTTTCTAAATCAAGATCTGTTTGGTAGCTTTTGGTTGTGGATGACCACGAATTTAGGGAAATGATGAGGGAGATCAGGCAGCCCATTCAACTGGCCAGTGCTTGCCCCCAAATATTAATCGTTTCATCTTTGACCATTGGCCATTTAGCTATTTGGATTTTTTTAAAAGATGTATCATTGTCTGACTATTAATTGTATCATCACTCAAGGTTCCTCCTCTCTTGGGACTGACTACCTTCTTAATTTTCATCCATATATGATCCTCTAAAAAGTCAGCATTTCTATGGCTTCCCTTCATCCTCAGAGCTACAACTTTCTTCCTCTGGCTTTAACATATGCATCAATTACTTTTGACTACATATCATTGCATTGCTCCTGTGAGGGGGGCCCCTTTAGAGGGAAGGGAAGCTAGGACCGAAAAAACCACCCAAGAAGAAGGGAAGTTGGGACCACGATGGTAAGACCCATATGCAGTGACTACAAACAATCGACCTGGCTCCTATCGCCTCAAGAATTGTCAAGGACTTATGCTCCCCCACCCTTGGAATGCCTAACACCTGAAGAAGTACTACGCATAAGGGCATGGGACGATGCAATGAGAATGCCCAGATGTTTGCCTCAAAACTCTTTGTCGCCTAAAATTTAGAAGTAACGAAGCCAAGTCCCTAGACTTGCTGCGGGGTAAGGCCAAGTCCCTAGACTCGCCACAAAGTCGAACCCCCAGATTCGCTACTGAGTAAAGCCAAGTCTCTAGACTCGCTGACTCCCCGTTCAACAAAGTTGAGTCCCTAGACTCACCATGAAGTCGAATCCCTTGACTCACTATGAGGTAAGGCTAAGTCCCTAGACTCACTGACCCCTTGTTCAACAAAACCGAGTCTCTAGACTCGCCACGAAGTCGAGTCCTTAGACTCGCTGTGGGGTAAGGTCAACTCCCTATACTCGTTGATCCCTTGTTCAACAAGGCCGAGAAGACCTCAGGCCCAAAGAGATAAAGTCGCAAAGACCTAAGGCGGAAACCTAAGGCAGGCTAGAGGCCCAAGCTCGCCAATCGCGTATCGGGCCCATGGCCACAGGCCTGTCTGGAAAGTTTTTGGCACTAGGCCATGCCAGGAGGCACACTGTGTGGTAGTAATCACTGGAGGGACTCAGTGAACTACCGAGTCCTGCCATAAGGCACTTTGCAGACTATAGCTGTTGGGCGCAGGTGGCAGGGTGTATCCTATTGCTGGCACAGCCCATGGCACGTCGCATTCAATGCGTGTAAGGAAACTTAGCACGCAACAACGTGTAGCCGCCGGATAGCTAGGCCACCATCAAACACCCTGCCATGGTAGGAGGTTGGCGACAAGCCTGACTTGAACACGACCAGACGTACTATAGGACAAGGAGGAGGTGGCAGGTCTGACCCATGCACAACCTGACACAGCACGATCTACCTCGGCAGTTGGATCCAAACCAAGTATAAACAACAACCATCCCACCTATAAGAGGTCTCTCTCTGAATCCTTTTTATCACCCTCTATTTACTTAATCTTCTTCATTAGATACCCTCCATTGACTTTGGCATCGGAGTGACCCCGGACGTCACTGGAGCCTACTCTTCCTCTTAACTGCAAGTCTCGAGGGTTTGGTTGTTGTGGAGTTGCTCGGGCTGTGAAACATGACATCAACAGCTCCCTAAGCCAATTCCGTTGTACTTTACTATCAATTATATGAAACTACATCATGCCTTGTCCCTTTGGATTTGGTATCAACAACAACTCCCAGATCATCAACATACCAAGAAACCTTGATTCCTTATCAAAACCTATAATTCTCCTATGGATTCTAATTTAGAAACACCCCCCAAACTCTCCTAACTCTCACAAAAAAAAATGCAAATGTAAGGGTCAAAAGTTAAATATTATTAGGCACTGTAAAAAACTACTTATTTGTGACAAGTTATTTCTAGTGAAAATGAGTCAGTTTTTGTCGCAAAAAAATGGTCACAAATATAATTTTTTCTTGTAATGAGGGTGCTATAATATTGTAGATATGAGAACGGTTGTACTCTAATTTTATTAATAACCCTTATTTATGGTAGCGTAATACCTTATACAAAGGGAGTATGGAGGTTACAGCCAAAATCCCAAAACCATGCTGCTTATAATGTGCTATATTGCACATTAATACATTATCATACATTTTGGCTCTTGAAAGGCTATCACTATCTCATAATAATTAATTATCTTCTCATTTTTCCCAGGTATGAATCAACAATTGTCCAAGAAATTATTAAAAGGATACTTCAAGGATTGAGTCATAACTTTTCAACTCTTCCCAAGCACCTTGTTGGAATAGAATCCCGTTTGGAGGAAATGATGAACATACTTGGTATTGGATTGGATGATGTTCGCTTTATAGGAATTCATGGTATGGCTGGAGCGGGTAAGACAACTTTGGCAGAAGTCATTTATGATAGAATATCTTACCAATTTGAAGCTAGTAGCTTTATTGCCTATATTAGAGAAGAAACTAGAAATCGTGGTCTAGTTTCTTTACAAAAACAACTTCTTTCTAGGATCTTCATGGAAAGGGAAATAAATATATGGGACAATCGTGAGGGAATGAATATGATACGGAATAGACTGTGTTATAAAAAAGTCTTTTTAGTCCTTGATGATGTGGACAGAGAAGAACATCTAACATCATTAGTAGGGAGCCATGATTGGTTTGGTCCTGGGAGTAGAATCATTTTAACAAGCAGAGATAACCATTTATTGAAAAGACATGGAGTGAATGATATCTATAAGGTTAATGTGTTGAATAATGATGAAGCATTGCAGCTCTTTAGTTTGGCAGCTTTCAAGAAACCCCATCCTGAAGAAAATTATGTGGATTTATCCAAAGACTTTGTGAAATATGCTCAAGGCCTTCCTTTGGCTCTCAAAGTTTTAGGGTCCTCCTTGTTTGGTAGAGGAACAAATGCATGGAAAGGTGCTTGGGATCAACTGAAAGCAAATCCTAATAAAGGAATTTTAGATATACTTCAAGTAAGTTTTGATGGATTGGAGGATTTGCAAAAGAAACTGTTTTTAGACATTGCTTGTTTTTTCAAAGGAGAGGTCATAGATAACATTTTAATGGATGTATTTGAAAGTTTTGGTTACTACCCATACCTCAATATTGATATTCTCATGGAGAAATGTCTTATAACCATCTCATCTAAAAGGTTGAGGATGCATGATTTGCTACAAAAAATGGGTCAAGGAATTATTTACGATGAATCCCTCGAAGAGCCTGGCCGGCGTAGTAGATTGTGGCATTATAAGGATGTCCTTCACGTGTTGAAGAATAATACTGTAAGTAGATTAATGCTGATATAAATGTATAGTGTATCTTCCTTCTAATTCTTAAACTTTTTGCAAATATTTCTCACACAGTTTTATTGTTCTTGGTTTTTAGGGAACTGACGTGATTGAAGGCATAATGCTAGACTTACCTAATCAAAATGAGGAACAATTCAGTGTTAGAGCCTTCTCAAAGATGAAGAAATTGAGAATTCTTAAAATTCGAAACACAAGTTTTGTCAACATGTGTTTTTCTAATCTTTGTGACAAGTTATTGAATCTACATTGGCACAATGACCCTTTAAGATTCATGCCAACACATGGGTTACGGGTGCTAGAATGGTCTGAATATCCTGCAAAATCCTTGTCAAACAGCTTTCAAGCAGACAATCTTATTGAACTTAGATTTCCAAGCAGTCACATCAAGCAACTGTGGAAGGGAATTAGTGTAAGGTTTTTTCTTCTTGATCTTTTTTCTACTAATGGTACTAAGCTCGTTAATGCGTTTTTTTTGTTCAATATTTATTGTTTTATAACAGAGTTTCGGGAGTTTGAAACGCTTTGATCTTAGCGGCTCTCAAAACTTGTTGGAGACACCAGACTTCACCGGAGTCCCAAGTCTTGAGACACTAGACCTTGAAGGTTGTACAAGTTTATCTAAGGTCCACAAATCTATTGGTGTTCTCAAACGGCTTAGACGATTGAATCTACATGCTTGCAAACGCCTTATAAGCTTTCCAAATCAGATTAGCTTGGAGTCTCTTGAACATTTTTATCTTTCTGATTGTTCAAGATTTGAGAAGTTCCCAGACATTGTGGGAAACATGACTTCATTGCGGTTACTTTATTTGGATGGTACTGCGATAAAGGAACTACCCCTATCATTTAAGAGTTTATGCAGCCTTTCCATATTGTCTTTACATAACTGCAAAAAGCTCTCAATTTTTCCAAGTGTTGTTTGTAGTTTGTCATCTCTTAAAATTCTGGATGTATCTGATTGCCTAGCACTTGGTGGAATTCAAGACATGAATGGTGAGGGGTATTTGGAACAATTGTATAAAGGTGGAACTGCTATCAAATTCACTAAGTCTTTTGCAATGCCAGAGTTTGGCTCAAATGATGCTTGCTCTGCACAAGAAATGTTTTTGACCAATGATGACTCTACTGGGGCCTTGTATATTGGTTATGATGACAGAGTCTACTACATTAGAAGCTTGAATCATGAAGAAAGTAATTTGCAGACAAAAGGCTATGACATTGTGAGTCTCTTTGATCTTTTCATAAGATGTTTTGTGGAACTAGTTATTTCATATATATATATATATATATGTATACTCAAATTAACATCTTTCTATTTTTACTTCACATGCAGGAAAATAATTGTTTTAATCCCAAGGTAGTGTATGGCACTCAATTGGGAGCTGAAATTCCCGAGTGGTTCAACATGAGAAGTTTTGGTTCTCATGTAACACTTCAAATCCATCCAAACTTAGATAATAACAGTAAGTGGGAGGCATATGTTCATCTTACTATTTATGAACTTGATGAGGTAGAGAATTCAGATCCAAGGATTTTGAAGGGCAGTCAGCCTGATCAAGGCCAGTTTGTTGAGTTTGTTTATCATTTTGAGACTAATGAAGGTCCTCTGAAAGAACCTTTAGTCCTTCGTGCCCCCAAAGATCACTCTTCTGTAGGGCCATTTGGGTTTGGGGTGTATTTACCAGCCAAGTGGTTTTTGGAGCAGTCAAATAATTTGGATGCATGGAGCTACATTGGAGCATCAGTTAAAACAAGTAGCTCGAACATGAAGGTGAAAGAGTGCGGGGCGCGCCTTGTATGTCAACATCCTGAAGCAAATAATACTGATCGTTTAAAATTAGAGATTACGCATCATCTTTGTCGTTATTTGGAAATGGGTAATCATAATCATGTCGTGCCTATTCGTTTATAAGGCATAGTAAGGAATTAAAATATGTGAGGTGCGTCAGTACTCCAAGCCAAGTTGTTTAAATGGATGCAATTCATGTATATATTGTGGCTTCATCAATTCTTAATGCCAGCGATTGGACAAGACGATAATTTGAGGGTGCATAAGTGTGAGATTTGCAGTGCTCTATACCAGTTGTACATTAATTATGAGATACAACCCTTCAATGTTCAGGCTGTACAAAAGAGATCAGCTTAGCAGTGTTCCTTAACATGTTTTCCACAAATTTCTAATATAACAATATCAACCGTCCTCCTAAATATATGTGTGTGTGTAAAAGAGTTTATAATATATTTCTAATATTACGTACAAGAGCAAAGTTTTAAAATTTTATAAAAATCTACCATATATCTTTTACAATTCATTATGGTTTCTTTTTTTTTTTAACCCCTTTGATCTCAATCTTTTATCTGTAAAAATGGTTTTTATGCTCTGCAATCAGACATCACCACGTCGTGATTTCATTAATTGTTTTACAATAAACTAAATCAATAAATCCTAAAATATGAGCCCTACACTTTTATAAATTGTAATTTTATAATAATTCTTCTTATTATTCCATACACCACACACCATATCTCTTTTATTTTATTTTTTCCCTTCTTCATAAAAAGTATGTGATGTATGAATGATGAGCAGAACAATTTAATTAGTTTAATAAAAATAAAATTTAAAATATATAAAATATATAAAATGTACTGTGTGAGATGATTTTTAGCATCCCTCCTAATTTTAATTTTGAGAGGCTTTGTAGTCACTATTCAAACTGCCACTTGGAGAGATCATCCAAATCTCATGGCTATTCAGGCGTATTAAAAGAAGAGTGGTGCTACTCTGCCGCTCAGAGTAGCTCGCTGCAACTTACCACTAGGCCAAAATCACTTTTTCATTTTTTTTCAAATATTTTTCATTTTTTTATCATTTTAATTTTTTTAAATATAAAAAAATATATCAATACACAAATAGTTACTTCCTTAACTATTAAGCAAAGAAAAAAATTTTTAAAATAAAATAAAATACATGGGGAGTCAAAATGAGGGGGCAAATTGAGTGGGCAAAGTAGCATTTTTCTTAAAAGAATGTGCCAACTTTTTGCGCCTTTAATATTTAGAAAGTTAGCAATCCGTTTATCGGTCCCATCTAGATCAGAGTTGATTGGCGAATCCTATTAAGATATTGTTATTTTGTTTTAGGATAATGTTAGGCAGCACCAAATGTGCTTCTCAAATATGCACACTAATGTAAATTATTTTTTAAAGTATTTTTAAATATCCTTAATCATTAAGAAAAAAATACAAATTCACTAATAATCACTTTCTTAAACACATCTCAAGAGCTTACTTAGATTGAGATAAAACTACACCTGGGAGTTGCGGGTGACTTGAATGCCTAAAAAATAGTGTATGAGAACCAGATCTTTCATTGCAAACTGTTGACTAAGAGTAGTAGTGAAGGCATTAAGATGTGAGGGGTTTGAACCTGTGAGAAGAATATTGTCTACATATAAGAGTAAAAACAATAGTGCCTAGAGATGAGTGATATATGAAAAGTGAAGGGTTAGCAGAGCTATATTCGAAACCATAGGCAATAATGAAAGTACTAAATTTATCAAACTAGACGCGAGGGATCTGTTTTAAGCCATATAAGGCCTTGTTTAACTTGCAAATATAAGAAGAAAAAGTAGGATGGGTAAAACTAGGAGATTGGTAAATAAACACGTCCTCTTGGAGATCACCACGGAGGAAAGCATTATTGACATTGAGTTGGCGAATATCCCAATGGCGAACAAGGGCAATAATGAGAATGATCCGAATGGTGCAGGGCTTGATTACAGGAGAGAACGTCTCCGTATAATTGACACCATCAATTTGGTAGAAGCCCTTGACAACAAGGCGAGCTTTCAACTGATTGAGAGTACCATCGGCGTTGATTTTGGTCTTGAAGACCCACTTGCAACGAATAACATCCATGTGAGGGGAACGAGACACCAGTGTCTAAGTGTTGTTGTCTTGGAGAGCTTGGATCTCATCTTGCAATGCTTTGGTCCAGCCAACATGGTTAAGGGCTGAGCGTATTGTCTTTGGTTCCTTGGGACGGTCAATAATAGTGTGATAGTGAGCATACTTTAGATTGGGTTTGTGGATCCCAGCCTAAGAGCGGGTTACCATGTTGTGGCAAGGAGGATCCGAAATGAGTGGATCAATAGGCGGGAAGGGGGCTCGACAAAGGAGGGAAGGTAATCATGTTGGGCACTAGGAGGCTTGACTCGAGGGTGAAGCTGGAGGAGATAGCTCCACGGGATTCAAAGATGGTATAAAGGTGGTGCCAATCACAGGTGACGTGGAATCAGCTAGTGGAAGAGGTACTTGCAGATAAGAGACACTAGAGACACTTGTTGGGTTAGAAAGTGTAGAGCTTGGTGAATGCCAATCCATAAATGTTGATAAACTTTGGTCAAAAGTGGGAGGGAGGTGGAGATTCCCAGGCTGTTTGTAAGGGAAGGTGGATTCATAAAAAACAACCTGTCAGAAGATGAAGGTTCAACAAGAGGTGGGGTGGTAGCATTTATACTCTTGGTGTTTGTCACTATAGCCCATAAAAATACATGGGAGAGTTTTTGGGTCAAATTTGTTGTGCTTATTGTCCCAAGCAGATGAGTAGCGTTTAGACCCCAAAGACTCGAATAGATGTGTAATCGGGATAATGACCATGAAGAAGGGAAAATGGTGAGTTATGATCTAATGTAGTAGAAGGAAGACAATTTATTAAGAAAACAGCAGTTGAAAAAACTTCGACCCAAAAACATTTTGGAATACCACTTTCAAAAGTAAGGTCATACCTAATTCACGAATTGTTCGATGTCATTGTTCCACCAAGCCATTCTGTTCATGTATGAGGACATGAGTATTGATGGAGAATACCTTGTTGTTGAAGGTGAAGATTGAGTTTGGTGTTGGTGAACTCACCACCACCATCGGTTTGAAAGATTTTGATATTTTCGTTGAATTGACGTTCAACAAATTTTTCAAATAAAATAAAGACATTAAAAAATGAGATTTTTCTCGTAAAGGAATAAACTGCATATATTTAGAAAAAAACATCAACAAGAAATGGGTGAAATTGAGGGGCGGGAGAAAAAGAAATGGGTGGCTTGGAAACATGTATGCAAACATGTGAAGAAGGAGGTCTTGGGTTATTGCATCTTCATGACATGCAGAAAGCTTTACACATGCGTTTTGCTTGGAATCTTATACAAGGTAATTCTCTATGGGCTAATTTTTTCAAAGCAAAATATGTGGGTTTGAAGCCTTGTGGGTTCTAGATTCCGGAGAATGTTTGCTAATTGTATTCCATATTTGTTGAATAATTCTAAATGGAAGATTAGAGAATGAGAGATTTTTTTATGGTATGACAAATGGTGGGATAATTGTCCACTTATTAATGAGATGCCAATAGTGGGCTCACCTCTGCTACAAGTTAAAAAATGTAGACTGCTGGATAGTTGGGATGTGGATTTTCTAGAGAATTTGGTTGGGCAGGAGAAGGTGGATGAGATTTTAGTCTCATTATCTGGGAATAATTCCGGAAAAGACATTCTAGTTTGGACTCCTATGGAGACATGTATGTTTTCTACCAAATCTTCTTGGCATTGTATTCGTATCAGAGGTTCTCCTCTTGACTGACATGATTGGATTTGGCATAAAAGCCTTCTTTTAAAAATGTCTATTCATTTTTGGAGGGCTTGGCATATGGCTTTGAGTGTGGATGATCGCTTGCGCCGTTTTGGTATTCCCCTTGTTTCCAAATGTGATAGTTGTAATGTAGGCCATATTGAAAATATTAACCATGTATTATTTGAGGGTGATTTTCCTCATAAAGTATGGTTTTCTTTTTGGCACTCAGTTTGGTAGTCCTCTTGGCAGATCTTGGAAGCAAAACACTGGAATTTGGTTTAGGCGCGCTAGCTCCTCTTCTCAGGTGGGTTTTATAGTTGGCATGTGTAACACCCCGCTTCCCGAAAATTCAAGGAGCCAGTGTGCTACTACTAAACTTAAATATAAAAGCTTTTTCTTTTTAACAATGCGCCAGATGCGAAAGATTTCCATAAAATAACACACTTCAATAAATACTAAAAAAATCCAAAATAAAGTCTGCGGAAGCACTTATTAAAAATACGGAAGTCTCATGTGCTTATCAAATAATTTATTTAAACTTTAAATCATAGAAATATTCATAGCATAATCTGTCTAGGCCTCTGCCTCGCCTCCCTAGGTCAAGTTCTGTCCTGCAGTCTCGTCCTCATAAATGTCATCACCTAGGGTGGTTTAAAAACGTAAAAAACCAAACTAAAATGAGTCGAATACTCAATAAGCAACACATCATACAGTAAACATAATAAACATAAGGTTTCTTAAAAAGCGTGCATATTCATAAATACATTCATAAATAACATGAACATGAACATTAACTTATCTTTCACTTATCATAGGCCGTTACCCACTGTTGACCCCCGTGAATTAAGGTTAGCAAATCTAAGTAGATTCAAATTCCACCCGTGGCCGCGGGTTGTGGAATCCATACATAAGGAAGACAATACTGGGTGCACTACCAGTATGCATGACCTAGCAATGCAATATGCCCATAACATAGGTACCGTTTTCATATCATAACATAGGCCGTTACATATTTTATCAAATCATACTTGCATACTTGTCATTTCATAGATTTCAAAAGAAATCGCATACATACTCGTCATATCGTACCATAGATTTCAAATGAAATCACATTCTTTCATAATATCATGATACATGTTTCCTCACATAAATTCATGACTTTTCATAGAAAATTTTATGAAATAACTCTCACATAAAATCATGCATTTCATAAATAATTTTATGAATAATCTTTCACATAAAATCATGCATTTCATAATTAATTTCATAAAATATCTCTGACATAAAATCATGACTTTTTCATAATTTTATCATGTCTTGGGTAAGTAAAAAGGGCTTCCAAAGAAGGGCATACATGCATAATAGCTTTTATATATAAAATAATAAATAGTTTTCCGTACATACGTGTAAGGATATGATCATGCTACTTACCTCGTAGCGCTAATCCAATATTTCCAGGGCGCGATTGATTACCTATAAAATACACGTAACTGGCGTAAATTTCTAACTTAACATGTATTTCGTGATCAAAACCTGAATTTCTAATTTAACCTATATTTCCATAAATCTTGATCCTTCATAACTCTAAAATCACATTGACTCTATGCTATTGACATCAATTCTGTATAATTAGAGTTTATAAGCCGAGCTTAAAATACAACTCTATCACCATGATACAAATCTAATTAACCTCAAGCCCAGCCCACAGCTAAGCCAAATCCAATTTAAAATACAAGTCCATTTAAACATCATTATAATTTTCTATCATACTAATAATACTACATGAGCCTAACAAAAGGAATAAGCCCATCCCACCCACATACGGGCCTAGGGCCCAAGGCCCATCAAGAACTAAGGGTTCTTTCTAGAACCCGAACCACTGCTAAACAAAAACAAGGGCAAAACAGAGTTTGAGAGAGAGGGTCTGCGATGGAGGAGCTCACCGAGAGAGGGCTGAGGGCGATGGAGGGTCGCGGTGGCTGGCTGGGTTTCACGGTGGCTAGGAGTGGTCGGCGTCGTGCTGGGCTTCTCTGGGCTGGGTGGCGCGACGTAAAGAGAAGGATGAGTGAGAGAGAATGGAGAGAGATTTTTCGCACCATGCAGCGTGCATGGGGGCTTCAGGTGGTGGCGCTGGGCGTCACTGGGTGGTGGAGGCTAGACCTTCGGTGTCATCTGTTGCTGCTGATGGTGGTGTGGCGGCCCACCAGTGGCAGAACGTGGCTCTCGATTTGGGGAAGGATGCTCTGTTTCGTTGGGCTAAAACAGAGTGGCTTCAGCTTCCGTTTTCCACGGAAGATGATGATGATGGCTACTGTGTTTGGGCTGCTTTCGAGGGTGGAGAGGAAGAGCTATGGTTGCTGCGTGTGTGTAGTTGTGCGGTGGTCTCGTGTTTGTCCTACGATGAGTGTTGGTTGTGTTTGGAGGGTGAACGCTAAGTGGTGAACCGTGGGTTGCCGTGCTGCGGGACTGAACGTGGGGTTGGTTTCGTTCTGAAAACCCTAGGATATATCAAAGGCAGTGTGTGTAAGGCTGTGCGTGAGTGTATAAATAAACACAGTGTCGTGCAAGTGGAGGAAATGGATGAAGCCGTGCATGCATTTTATTGATACGTGATTAAAAGACTCACGGTGGAGGGCATTGCGGCTTGCATTCTTTGGTGAGTGAAACGTGTGTATGTATATAAGAAAACCCTAGATAAAAATAAAGGAAAAGACGTGCATGTGCATGTGCATGTGGGTGGCTTGTTTGAAATTCAAAGAAGAAAAAATCCGGTAAAGAGGAGTTGTATTATGAAGAGGATTCAAGGGCTTGGAGGGAAAATAATAATAAATAATAATAATAATAATAATACTGATGGAGCCTTAATAAAAAATAAAATAATCTATCCAATAAATTTCTAATGGGCTTTAACTCATTTATTGAGCTTAATAAAATTATTTGAATTTTATCCCTAAGAAAGAAAAATATAGGGTCGGGTCGTTAAAGCATCATTCCCATTATTGTTACTTGACGCTTATGGAGGAGAAGATGCCTTGCTAGAATGGAAGGTATTCGGGAATCTTATGAAGTTGTTGTTCATTCTATTTGTGTTTGGCTTGGTTCCCTTTGTCATGTTGTAAAGAATCCTGTGCGTTTGTCTCACCGGGATGGTAAGATATTAGAGGCCTTGAGGATTAAACCGATTGTGCGTAAAACTTCTTGTTGCAAATTGGTTAAGTTGATTAAGCCACCGTCGGGATGGTACAAATTCAACACAGATGGTAGTAGTCTTGGAAACCCGGGATCCTGTGGCATTGGTGGGGTTATTCGAAGTGATTCAGGTTGTCTTGTCAAGGCTTATGCCTCACCTATTGGTTTCGGTTCCAACAACAAAGCGGAACTTTTGGTGCTTCTTCAAGGTTTGAAAGTTTGCAAGGCTTTACATATTTCTAACATGATACAGAATTGGGTTCGATAGTGGTGTTATCGTGGTGGTTGAAAGGGCGTTGTGGTGTGTGGTACCTAGAAGATTTTTGGGAAAAACTTGTTGGTTTGACTCATAATCTTCATTGCCGGTTTCAACATGTGTTTCGTAAAGGTAATATGGTGGCAGATTGGTTAGCCAAGGAAGGTGCTTTAGGCCCCGACTTGGCTTTTTATAATAATTGTGAATTGCCATGAACTTTTTGTGGTTTGCTTTATTTGGACTTCTTAGGCCGTCTATCTCTAAGAGTTTTGTTTTATTAGTTAATACATAAGTTTGTCATAGATTTGTTTTTCTGGGTTGTGGGCCTAATGGGTTTTCCCATGATCCTTTTCTTGTTACCACGGTATTCCTCCGCCATAAATGAGGATATTATTAATAAATTTGGGAGATGTCACTATTGGATATGTGACTTCTTACTCTTTTTAAAAAATTAAAAAAAAAAATCAATAAGACATGCATAATATTGAAATTTTCCAACAAATAAAACTAGGTGGGTCCCTATAAATTACAATTAACTTTATCACTAACATTTAAACCAATAGTAAAAGAGGGTAAAAATGAAAGTTTGCTCATTTTGTCTAACTGACAACTCTCACAATGAGAGTTGTTTTTTCATTTTTTGAGAACAGAAATAAATCCTTGATAATGAAGAACACTAAGTTTACATGCATGGGATGTCTCAACTGTTGATGCCACACTTCTTCAAAAACAGTTAGAAATCGAGTGGAGAAGTGTGCTTCAAGTGGCAGGGACGGTGCATATAAGTTACCCTTTCGTCGTTCGTTCAACAATGTGTGATTATTAGCCCTTTCCTTAATAGAGAAACCAACACCGTAAAATTCACAATTATGAGGATAATTAGTTGTAATTGGCTAATTGATAAAAAAAAAAAAAAAAAAAAATTGCTAAATCAAGAACAAGTAAAATATCTTTTAGTTTAGAGCATCCTCATCCGGTTCCCTATAAAATCTCCTAATTTTAACAGAACTACACCATTCCTTAAATTTTATCCTAAATTTTACCTATCTTTAAAAAACCACCTACATCTCAATCTCTATATTTTCCCTATTCGATTAAAATAACTTTTTTCTATTATTTATTTATTACTTTTTTCTCTCACTTCCATTTCCATTCTTAACTACTAACGCTTTTGTCTTTTTCCTCCGGTTTTCAAAAATACATCCCACTATATTTTGTAAACATTTTATATGATTTTTATTCGGATATATGACTCACTCAAAAATGAGTAGCACAAAGGCTATCCCAAGTTTAGGAGGATGTCCGCCTAATAATTATGAATAAATTACTAGATCGTCTCCTCAGGAAAAGTTACTTAAAATCAAACTCGCTTAAAATGGTAAAAATATTCACAAAAAGAAAATAAAAATGATGGTATGTGCAATAGATGGAAGAGTGCAACAAGAATGAAAATGGCACTAGTCATGGACTAGATTCATATTTTTAGATTTTTGAGTGTCGAAATGAAATGTAAAAAAAAAAAAAAAAACTAACACATTGAAATTAACAATAAAGAAAATCAACTAAACGAAACAATCTTAATTAATCTGAAAATTAAACAATAAAGCAGAAATTATTTAAGTCCTAATTATACTTTAATCGATCTAATATGCAATGAAACTAAGAGATTAATAAAACTAATCTAAAAATTGAACTAGATTAGAAAGTAACTGACAAAATACGAATTAAAAAATGAAAAACCCCAAAATAAAGATTCTAGGGTTTATCCATGTATTCAAATCACAAATTTTCAAAATTAATCCAAAGTAATTGTAATCACTGTTCAATGAAAGCTTAGAGAAGCGAGAAAAATAAATAACACTAAGTAAATAAACAGCAAATAAAGTGCCCAAATGTCTAAGCCAAATATTTCAAAAATATTCCATAAATTTTAAACTGAAATTAAATAAAAAGTAGGGAATGAAAAGAGCAAGCCAAATAAATAGAGATGGAGGTGGTAGGCAATGGAGGAGGCAGCTGAGCAGCAATTGGACCCTGGAAGAGTTCTTCAAATGTGCGGCACTGCTCTGCAAAAAGTCTTCAATTTTGTGCTAATGATATGCTTAAATAGGGTAGGAAGAAACCCTAATGTCTTCATATTCCTGCACACAAAATCACTTAAATCTTAGGACTCAACTTGGAAGCCACGTACACGCTTCAAGAGTTTGAATTTAGAAATCCTTATTTGAGACAACTTTGTAGCCCTTTAAGATAGCTTTCCAACGCATTAAGAATAGTATCAATATGACATTTTAGTGGAACGTTATGATTAAAATACTAATGTATGTCCATTCTGTCCCCTAATGCATTTTGGACTCTGATCCGAATTAGTCTCAAATTCCATCATTATTCTTATTTGAAGAGTCCTACCCTTATTGAAAATTCTTAGGTTGTTCCAACGTCTTGCCTACTTGAAAGTTCTTTGAATTTGAAATTGGAAATAAAATAATAGAAATTAGAAATAAAATAAAATAAGAATAATAGAATATCAAAAATATGTTGTGCATGTGAATAAACGTTGTCCAATTGAATCACAAGTTATAAAATTAAGCATAAATCATGCTATTAACCAATTTAAATCACAACTCAGATTTATTCATCTTAACCATTTTTTCATCTAAAACCAATAATAATGTAATGAAATAAATAAAATATATTGGTTCTAAATGTATAAAATATGCAATAATTCAGCTCAATCACACACCCCAACTTGCGTTTTGCAAATCTTTTAGCAAAATAATAAAAATTAATTGAGATGAATATTGCATGAAGATCGAAATCCAAACAAAAACAATCAAACACAATTCTGAATTCTCACAAAAGTGACACATTACTACTCAACCCCCAAGAGATATACCTACCAAGACTATCTCAACAATCTTTCACATAGAATTGAGGCAAATGTCCCAGAACTCAAATGTGTGTGTGGAGCTAAACTAGTTTTGTGTTCCTCATTACTAGCCATGATTTGTCATAGGATTTTTCAACCATAAGATTAATCATTGCAGATTCTAACTACCTCAAAGCCCAAGGGACTAACAGTTTTCACGCCAGCTCTGTTTTTAAAGGTTGAACACTCAATCCCCAAAGTATTGGGTAACTGTTTCTAGCCCTTTACTTAGGAAATCTCACTAAACCGCCTTTATCTATTTTTTTTTATTCTTTTCAAATCTTTTTTTTTCTTTTCCTTTTCTTTTTTTTTCTTTCTTTTTTTATTTTTTCTTTTCTTTTTGAAGCATGGCTCGGTAGTTCTGCAGTTTACTTCTCCTGTGTTAAATCAATGAATAGTAAATAAGGAACACTACAAGCATAAGCATGTGCAAAATGTCCTTCAAAATTTACCCTTCGTTCTACAAAAATCTTATCAAGTCTTATCTCAACAAGTATAGCATCCCGGTGTTACAAGCTACACATCAACAAAATATGATGCATAAAATATCATGCTCTATGCTTATGCTTGAAAATAAATCTTCACAAAATGATTACACTCAACTACTCCACCAAGAAGCTCAGATTTCACAAAATACTCAAAATAGAGTGTGTGTCAATCATATATGTATCAATGCACATCATATATATTTTTTTTTATAAATATCTGTGCACACACGCTACCTCCAACTAGTGAGAGACAGGGTCCTCAATGACTCGAACGAAAGAAACAAAGTGCACATAAATAAGCAAGCAAAACAAAAAACAAATCAACATGAAATATAAAATCAAAGCAAAACAACATATAAAAAAAAGACAAAATGCTAGTACAGAAAGTTGTAAAGGGTGAAAAGATCGAAACACTTCCCTAGAATCTTGCACAAGCAAGTTCTCTTCGTGTGGATCAAAGACCTTCAGAAACGGCTTTAGATGTTGTCCATTGACAGTGAAGCTATTTCCATTCTTCGGATTGACAATGTCTACTGCCCCGTGAGGATGAACCTTCTTTACAATGTACAGCTCACTCCATCGGGATTTCAATTTACAAGGAAAAATATGTAAGCGAGAGTTGTAAAGAAGAACTTCGTGGCCAAGTGTAAAATGCTTTGAATGAATTTTCTGATCAAGTAGAATTTTCATGCGTTCCTTCGCCAGCTAAGCATTGTCATAAGCATCCCGACGAGCTTCATCCAATTCATTGATCTGTAATTTTTCCTACCCTGAAGCTTAATCAAGTGACATGTTAACATGTTTTATAGCCCAAAGAGCTCGATGCTGAATATCAACAGGTAAATGACAAGCTTTACCATAAACTAATCGATAAGGGGACATCCCTAGATTTGTTTTAAAAGCTGTCCTATAAGCCCACAAAGTATTAAGAAGCTTGACCAATCTTTCCTATTAGGATTGATAGTTTTCTCTAAAATGATTTTGATCTCTCTGTTTGCCAATTCTACTTGCCCATTTGTTTGAGGGTGATAATGGGTAGAAACTCGGTGTGTGATACCATATTTCTTCATGAGTGTAGAAAATTGTTTGTTGCAAAAATGAGAACCTCCATCACTAATAATAACTTTGGGCATGCCAAAGCGAGCAAATAGAGATTGCAAAAATTTTAGGACAACACGATGGTCATTTTTTTTGCAAACGACGACCTCTACCCATTTTGAAACATAATCCACAGTCAATAAAATAAATGTATTTCCAAAAGAAACCAGAAAAGGTCCCATGAAGTTTATTCCCCAAAATAAAATATTTCTAAGGTAAGAATAGGGGAAAGAGGCATCATGTCTCTTTTTGCTAATGGATCCTAATTTTTGACAAGGCTCACAAGCCTTACAAAAATTATAAGCATCTTTAAACATGGAAGGCCAGTAAAAACCGCTTTGCAAAATTTTAGCGACTGTTTTATTTGCTGAAAATTGACCACCACATGCACCCAAATGACAAAATCTCAACACAGAACAAAACTCATCATCAAGAATGCATCTTCGAATCAATTGGTCCGAACAATATTTGAAAAGATATGGATCATCAAAGTAAAAGTGTCGTACCTCAAAGAGAAATCGATGCTTATCTTGGGTGGACCATTCAGAAGGCATTCGCTCAGTCACCAAATAATTGACTATGTTAGCATACCAGGGAGCTCTATTAATCACAAACAGCTGCTCATGTGGGAAACTATCGTCAAGAGGAAGGCTGGCATTTGAAGATGAGGATGATGGCAATCTAGAGAGGTGGTCAGCTACCACGTTTTCAACTCCTTTCTTGTCCTTAATGTGGATGTTGAACTCTTGAAGTAGTAAAATCAAGCGAATCAAGTGTGATTTTGCATCTTTCTTAGCCAACAAATACTTAAGAGCAGAGTGGTCAATGAAAATAGTAACAGGAGAACCAAGAATATAAGCCCGAAATTTATCAAGTGCAAAAACCACTGCAAGCAATTCTTTTTCAGAAGTGGTATAATTTTTATGGGCATCATTCAAGGTTCTACTGGCATAATAAATCCCAAAAGGTCTATTATCTACACTCTGCCCTAAAACAGCTCCTAAGGCATAATCACTTACATCAATCATGATTTCAAATGGAAGGTCTCACCGTAGGGGCTGCATAATAGGGGCAGTGGTAAGTGATTCTTTAAGGGTATCCAAAGCTTTTTGGCACTCATCAGTCCAAACAAATTCAATATCATTTTGTAAAAGAGTGCATAAAGGTTTTGCAATAGAACTGAACCCTTGAATAAACTGCCTATAAAAGCCAGCATAGCCAAGAAAAGAACGAATATCCTTAATCGTCCTAGGGATAAGAAGTTTATATATTAATTCAATTTTTGCCATGTCGACCTTTATACCTTCAGAAGAAACAATATGTCCCAAGACAATACCCTGAGTAACCATAAATTGGCATTTCTCCCAATTAAGTAAAAGATTTTTTTCCTCACATCTCTAGAGAATACGTGCCAAATTATACAAACAACTACCAAAAGATTTCCCAAAAATAAAGAAGTCATCCACGAATATTTCACAAATATCATCAATCATGCCAGAAAAAATACTCATCATGCATCTCTGAAAAGTAGCTGGAGCATTACACAAACCAAAAGGCATTCTGGTAAAAGCAAAGGTGCCAAAAGGACAGGTGAAAGTCGTTTTCTCCTGATCCTCAAGCGCTACAACAATTTAATAATAACCAGAGTATCCATCCAAGAAGCATTAAAATGCATTACCAGCCACTCTTTCTAAAATTTGATCCAAGAATGGTAAAGGAAAATGATCATTCCTATTGGCTGAATTAAGTTTTCTATCATCAATGCACGTTCTCCAACCAGTAACCATTCTAGTTGGAATCAACTCATTTTTATCATTTTTGAGAACAGTTAAACCAGATGTTTTTGGTACCACTTGAGATGGGGTAAATGATACCCACTGCGAGCAGCTTAAGCACTTCCTCTTTGACAACTTCTTTCATGGTAGGATTGAGCCTACGTTGAGCATCACGAGCCGGTCTAGCATCATCTTCAAGATGGATTCTGTGGGTACAAACAGCAGCATCAATACCTTTGATGTCAGCTATTGTCCAACCAATTGCGCCTCGATGCTTTTTTAAGACCTCAATCAACTGGGCTTCATCCTTCTGATTTAACTTTGAGGAAATCACCACAGGAAAAGTGCCTTCTTCAGGACCAAGAAACACATACCTTAAATCTTGAGGAAGTGGTTTCAGCTCCAACTGGGAAACTTCTTCCTTTGAAGATTTAAGTATGTCTGGTAGTGGTAGCATTTCAAACTGGGGTTTCCATCTTGCGCCTGCAAATTGTACTTCAAGTGGCAAAGAAGAATCTGCAAAACAATCCAAAAATTCAAAGACATTTTCATCAACATGGTCAGTTTTTTCATCAAGTAAAAATTCATGTGACTGAAAAATGGAATCATTGTCAGAGAAAGAAAAAGTTGAGCAAATAAATTCTGTTGGTGTCAAGCTCTCCACAGCATTCCAATCACTTGTGTCATCAAAATGTGCTATCATCTTGCAAGCATTGAAAACGTTCAAGTCAAGTGCTATTATCCCAAAAGTAAGCTTCAGAACTCTACTTCTGCAATTAATCAAAGCATTTGATGTAGCTAGAAATGGTCTTCCAAGAATGACAGGAGCTTGGTAAATAGTGGAGGCTGGCTGCTGTATATCGAGAACTACAAAATCCAATGGGTAGTAAAATTTGTCCTCCTGGACATCCTCAACAATACCCCTTGGCTCCTTAACTAATCTGTCAGCCAACTGTAGCATGATGGAGGTCTTTTTCAGCTCACCCAATCCCAACTGTTCATACACTGAGAATGGTAGCAAGTTTACACTACTCCCCAAATCAAGTAAAGCGCTCCCAATGCATGACTCACCGATCATAATGGAAATATTGGGAGAATCGGGATCTCTGAACTTTTGAGGAGTCTCGCTCAATATCAATGCAGTGACTTGCTCTATTAGTAAAGCTTTCTTCTTTACATTCAGCTTCTTCTTCACTGTGCACAAGTCCTTCAAAAATTTTGCATATAAAGGCAGTTACTGTATGGCATCCAAGAATGGAATATTAATCTTTACTTGCTTGAAAATCTCCTGAATCTCAGTGTGGTATTTGTTCTTTTGGCCAGCTGCCAATCTCTGAGGATAGGGAACCACATGTTGGTACCCCCAACTAGTTTCAGCATCCGCACTCACAGGCTTCTTCAGCTCTGGTCTCACTACCTCTGGTTATTTTTCAGCTTCACTAGTCTCTGTTGCATCTTCAGGTGTAGGAGCAACTACCTGTGTGTCCATAGTCATCTTTGGTTGGGGAACTTCCTTTCCACTTCTCAAAGTAAGAACGGCCTTCGCTGTCTCAAAAAAACTTCCCCTGAGACATTATGCACTTACTGTTGTTGTTGCGGTATACTTGAGGATTAGGCTAAGGCTGTGCTTGGAATTTCCCTTTCTCTAGAGTGCTCAATGTCGTGCTCATCTTATTGATGGTGCCTCACAAGTTATTTATGGCTTGAGTGTTCTGATTGTTTGTGGTGGCCTGAATCTACATGAATTGCTGAAGTGTGTTGGCCATTTGTGCCATACTGTCATCTTGGGCCTTCTTCGCAGATGATTCAGGCTGAGAACTCTGTACAGCTACATGAGGCTGAAATCCTGGAGGTGCTACAAAATGATAGCTATGAGAACTCTGATATGACTGATACTGATGCTGAGGAGCAGCCTGATGAAATGGCTGCTAAGAAGGTGGCAGAGATCGAGTAGGCTGATCATTCCTCCATGAGAAATTTGAGTGATTCCTCCACCCTAGACTATATGTATTGGAGAAAGGTTGATTTTGTACTCTATTAACCCAGTTTGCTGATTGCATCTGCTCAGAACCACTCGCTTGAAATACTGGCATGATTGGGCAATCTTGAGTCTTGTGGTTTGAATCAGAACATAAAGAACATGCCTCTATTGTTTTCATGACTTTCACTTTTTCCATCTCCATTACCTCTAATATTCTAGTCAATGCAGCTATTTGGGTTTGAACGTGAGCGTCCTCCTTGAGCTCATATCTGCCCCCACCAGCAATAGCCCTCAATGGTTGTGCTGTCAATGAAACTCGATCAGTGCGAGTATTCCATTGTTGTGTGCTCTCAGCAAGATAGTCAAAAAATGACAATACTTCATCAGGTTCCTTGCTAAAATATTCTCCATTGCACATAGTATGAACAAACTACTTGCATCGTGGAGTGAGACCAGTGTAAAAATAATTCACCAACCTCCAGGATTCAAAACCATGATGTGGACAGATGTTCACCAAATCCTTAAACCTTTCCTAGTTGGCCTAGAAAGTCTCATCAGATTTTTGATTGAACTAACTGATTTGCTCTTGTAAATACTGAGTTCTTTAAAAAGGAAATTTATTTTGTAAGAACTCACGTTGCATATCAAACCAACTAGAGATAGAATTAGGCCTCAAAGAATTAAACCAAATCTTCGCTTTATCCTTTAAAGAGAAAGGAAATAAACGAAGTCTAATAAATTCATCAGTAGTGGCTCTATTAATAAAAGAAGTGCNATAGAATTAGGCCTCAAAGAATTAAATCAAATCTTCGCTTTATCCTTTAAAGAGAAAGGAAATAAACAAAGTCTAATAAAATTCATCAGTAGTGGCTTTATTGATAAAAGTAGTGCAGGCCAACTCAAAATCTGTCAGGTGTTGATAAGGACTCTCAGAATCCATCCCGTGGAACTGAGGTATCACTGACATCTTGCCATACTTAATAGAAAAATTAGATTCATCATCAGGTAAAATAATGCATGATGGTGTAGTGGTGCTAGTGGGCTGCAAATAATCCCTAAGAGTGGATGGTGCAGCCATGGTTTGTTCAATTTCAATGTCCTCGTCTGTAGAAAAAACAGAAGAGCTATATATCTCTGGGCTATGTATACTACTCTCAGTGCTTAATGTAACTCTAACCAACCTATTTGAATTGTCCCTCATCCATAACATGAAACATCAGTCTAAATAGCATTAGTAATGTTCAAGTGATTGAGTGACAAGTGAAATGTGTAATCAGAGATAACACAGTGAAAGAAACATTTGAGATAAAAATAAAAATAACGAGTCTAAATTTACGTCAAGCAACTATTCCCCGGCAACTGTACCAAAAACTTGACTCACTAAAAAATGAGCAGCACAAAGGCTATCCCAAATGCAGGAGGATGTCGCGTAATAATTATGAATAAATTCCTAGATCGTCTCCTCATGGAAAGTTACTTAAAATCAAACTCGTTTAAAATGGTAAAAATTCACAAAGAGAAAATAAAAATGATGGTATGTGCAATGAATGGAAGAGTGCAACGGGAATGAAAAGGGAACTAGTCATGGACTAGATTCGTATTTTTGGATTTTTGAGTGTCGAAATGAAACGTAAAAGACTAACAAATTAAAACTAACAATCAAGGAATCAACTAAGCTAAAAAATTTTAATTAATCTGAAAATTAAATAATAAAACTGAAATTATTTAAGTCCTGATTAAGTTTTAATCAATCTAATATGCATTGAAACCGAGAGATTAATAAAACTAAGATAAGAATTATATTAGATTAGAAAATAATTGGCAAAATAGGAGTTGAGAATTGAAAAGTCTAAAAATCAAGATTTTAGGGTTCATCCTTGTATTTAAATCACAAATTCTTAAAATAAATTCATAGCAATTGTAATCACTATTAAATGAAAGTTTAAAAGAGCAAAAAAAATAACGACATTAAGTAAAATAAATTATCTAAATTTCTAAGCCAAAAATCTCAAAAATATTTTATAAATTTTAAATTAAAATTAAATAAATAGTAGAGAATGAAAAGAACAAGCCGAATGAATGAAGATGGATACGGCAAGCAATGGAGGAGGATGGGCAGCGGCAGTGGACCCTTCAAAGTTCTTCAACGGCGCTGTGTGAATCTTCTTTTCCAAACAAAAAAAAAATCCCAATGAATAATAATCATCCACTGGGTTGCGTCCGTTCCCCACATAAAAAGAAATCTTGTTTTTTCAAAATGCCCATCGTGTCCCGCTCTGTTGCGTGTGTGCGTTGGTTTTCTTTTCTTTTTTTTTATTCTTCCGTATGTTGCCCATTTGCCTTTTGGTAATTTTTTTTCACTTTTCTTGCTTCTTTTTTTTTTTTTTTNACCAATTTAAATCACAACTCAGATTTATTCATCTTAACCATTTATTCATCTAAAACCAATAATAATGTAATGAAATAAATAAAATATATTGGTTCTAAATATATAAAATATGCAATAATTCAAGTCAATCAATACAATAATACTTTTAAAATTAATATTGTATTACGAATAATTTTTTTTTCTTAAATATGTGCAATTTCCGACTCGTTGATAGTTTTTAATATATTTTTGTTTGCATATATAATTGTAATATTTTATTTGTGTTGTGTAACGGTAACAATTTTTGTCCTTCATCCAACGTTTAATTATTTTCAGCCTTCCGCCAACGGTAACATTTGTTGTCCTTTCTCTAACGATAACATTTTATTTGTCCTTTTCCCGAACAGTAACATTTTGTTGGTCATTTCCCTGATGGTAACATTTTTTGTTTTCTCTCCAGCGGTAATTAAAGTAAGGCTTGATGTAACACCCGAGTGCAGCACCAAGCCACTTTTTAAAATTTTTGGGTATATAGGTATGAAAAGCCCATTTGGGATTATGAATAAATTTTTTTGGAAGAGAGTATAGGGCTAAGATTTTATTTTAGCGGAAATCGAGTTTTTGGGGTTTGCCATGTTTAGTTAAAATCATTAAATAGTTTGGATGAAATCTTGGTATGGACCAAGGAATTTATGAAACAAATATATTTCTTTTAAGGATTATACGTGGCCCAAATGCTTGGAATGGACTAAAAAGCCCAAGCCCGTGATATCTTGTTTTAGACTCCATGTTCTACACGTTTCATGCCCGTTTTATTCCCTACATGCACGTCTCCCTTTCCTTCCTTCTCTAGAGTTTTATCATTTTTCCTTTATATTTACACATATAACCACACATGCACGTAGAAATCTCCCTCTATCTCTCCCACGTACAAACATGATGTCGCTTCCACATTTTGGAAACTGTCGTGCACTAACCACGAAAGCCAGAAGCTAGCTCGCCCCATCCACAACCAACCCACACGAAGCCGTAACCAACTGTATGTTTTAGCCCCACAAGCTATCTCTGCACCACCCTCAGAGTAGATCAACTGTGAGCTAAACTTCCTCCACCATAAACGCCACCACCATAGCACCCATAGCCAACCACCATCATGCATCACCCGCACCATTGCAAATCTCCATTGGAAGCAACGCTACCGTAGGAACCGCCCACAGCAATGGCTAATGTGAAAACCATAGTGATAGCTCACTACTCAGCCACCGCAGCACTACCCTGCACTGGTTGCGAACCTTAGGTCCTGTCTTGTGGGATTTCACTAACCTGACAATGACATTTACCAATGACAAGAGTTCTGTCACACTTAGAGGCTTGAGTTTCAGCAAGACTAAGTTTGTTGAAGATGTTCAGATTTGCCAACTAACTATTATGGAAAGGAAGGGCATGCTACTTCAGATTGTTGCCAAGGAGACAAACTAAGAGGTGGGCACCTATGCTGCTGATATTGAGGGAGTATTGGCTAAATATGATAATGTCTTTGCTGAGCCAAAGGGCTTGCCTCCAAGAAGAACTAAAGACCACCAGATAACTCTCAATGAGGGAACCATGCCAATATCTGCTCGACCTTACAAGTATAATTTTTTCCAAAAATCTGAAATAGAAAAAATAGTTAAGGAATTGTTGGATGCTAGAGTGATAAGGAGTAGCCAGTCCCCATTTTCTTCACCTATCCTTTTGGTGAGAAAATCTTATGGATCATGGTGTATGTGTATAGATTATAGGGGATTAAATAAAGAAACAGTTAAACATAAATTCCCTATTCCTGTCATTGATGAACTCTTGGATGAATTACATGGAGTCTCGATATTTTCCAAGTTAGATCTTAGATCTGGGTACCACCAGATTCATGTGAAGGAGGAGGATATTGAAAAAACTGCATTTAGAACACACCAAGGCCAGTATGAATTTCTGGTTATGCCCTTTGGCTTAACCAATGCCCTAGCTACTTTTCAGTCCTTGATGAATGAGGTCTTCCAACCCTTTTTGAGAAAGTTTGTTATTGTTTTTTTTTTTATGATATTTTGATCTATAGTAAATCTAAAGAATAACATACAGAACATCTTTCTGTGGTATTCGACACATTAGCAGAAAATACTATTTTTGCCAAAAAGAGTAAGTGCAGGTTTGCTTGTGGGGGAGATTGAATATTTGGGACACTTAGTATGACGCCCCGACTCCCACGTATAGGGACGCGAGAATCGCGATGCCGGGATGATGACAACATGGGTCACACATCCCAACGAAATGTGCCCAAGTGTGTGCAACATGCAAAAGTGCACAACAAAAGTCGCAGCGGATAATATAATAAGTCAACTAAGTACCAGAAATTTAAATACAGTTATCCAAAATAAATTACCTTTCAAAAGTTATACAATCATCCCAAATATTACAAAAGATAAATATATAAAACAATAGGATAATAAATCTCGATACACGAGAGCAATCCCAGATCGCTCTTCCAACGAAGCCAAAGCCTAAGGCTCGTCATCCTCATCTGCATCAAAATCTACGATACCATAAAATGGTACTGCAGGTAAGTAATAATCCAAACAACCCTCGAGATAAAAACGCATTAAAGCAACCAACTAACAAATCCCAAAACCTCATTTTTCCTGAAAACGAGTACTTTTCCAACACACGCTAAAAATTCCATTTTTAGCCAAAACATATAATCCAACATTTTTCCCATAAAATGATTTATACAAAACTCAACAATTTATCGGACACTGTAGGCGGCAATCACAGGCAGGACTATACCACCATCCCTGCTTACCACCATCCCTACCGCGTGCACTGTAGGCGGGAATCACAGGCGGGACACAACCACCATCCCTGCTTACCACCATTCCTACCGCGTGCACCATAGGCGGGAATCACAGGCGGGACTCTGCCACCATCCCTGCTTACCACCATCCCTACAGTTCCTTTCCACACAATGAATACATATCAGAGCACTGTAGGCGGGAATCACAGGCGGGACTCTACCACCATCCCTACCGCATGCACTGTAGGCGAGAATCACAGGCGGGACACAACCACCGTCCCTACAGTCTCTCTCCCTTTTTTTCTCAAACCAGTCAATCTAAACATTTCAAACATACTCAAAATCATTTCTCACATGAAAACCCAGTTTTCATATAAACACGTGAACATGCAAGCAATCATGTGAAAATCCAGTTTTCAGTTACAAACATGAACATGCGTGTAAATGAAATGAACACAGCACGGCAACAATAACCAACAACCAACAATATCAACACAATCCAATCACACAAGCAACTTCATTCCCCAATCCATCCGAACCCCGTACTCCTCAGACTCAGTCCAGCAAAACCAATCAATAATTCAATACAGTGTAATGAGTTAGTGTAAAAATACATTTAAATCACAAGAGTTCTTTGGAAAATACTTACAGCACTATATAGCAATTTTCGGAGGATCACGGAAGTGCAAGAAGCGGCAACACAACAACAGAACAGTGTCAAATACACTGTGGCCGTGGGTCTCAAAAACTCACTTTTGAACGGATGCAAACGAAGACCCGAGATTGATAGGGTAGGGCTTAGGGATGTCGGTGATGCTAGTGGTGGTGGTGGTTGGCCGTTGGTGGCAGCGCAATAGGCGGTAGAAGACCAAAAATATCCAAATCGAAAATGTTGATGAATGTGCTTCATCGGTGACGGATCGGAGGTGAGGTTGGGTCCAATGGGTTGCTAGGAGGTCGATGATGAAGTGGTGAAGAAATGGTGGCCGGTGGTGGCGCGACGGCACGAGTTAGGGGCTGAGATTGATGGGGAATGACGACCGGCGGGAGGGGAAGCTATAGTGGTGGGCGGTGACGGTCACGGGTGGCTCACGGTGGCGGGCTAGGGGAGAGGGGAGACGCACGGGAAGAAGAAGAAGAGACGTCGCGCGGGAAGCAGAGGGGAAGAAAGAAAAAAAAAAGAAAAAGAAGAGAAAAGAAAAAGGAAGAAAAGAGAAAGAGGAAAAGAAAAAAAATGAGGGGAAGAAATGAGGTCTAATCCTCATATCTTGGGTCACAAAAATGATCCAACGGAAACGATATTAAAACCACAAGCAAAATAAAATAATTTAAACGTAATGGTAAAGTGAAATTGAAATAATTAAATCTCGCAGTAATTAATTAAATATGAAAAGCAATTTAAATGCATAACAATAAATAAATATTAAGAAAGCACATAAAAATAGTTTTCACAAAATTAAAAATCATAAAGTAAACCCACTCAAAATCCAACAATTTTAAAATAAGAGAATAAATTTTTGAATAAATAAAAATAATCCTTCAGTAAAAATACACTAAAATACGGGGTGTTACACTTAGTCTCTACAAAGGGTGTCAAAGCAGATTCAACAAAGATCAAGGCAATGCTCAAGTGGCCCATACCAAAATCCCTTAAGTCATTAAGAGGATTTCTGGGTCTAACTGGTTACTACAAAAAATTTGTCAAAGGGTATGGCTCCATTGCTGGCCCATTGACTAATTTGTTGAAGAAAGATGCATTTCTTTGGAGAGAGGAAGCTACTAAAGCCTTTGTAGATCTGGAAAAGGCTGTGACAAACCCACTTGTATTGGCTTTGCCAGATTTCTCCAAGCCATTCTTGTTAGAATGTGATGCTTTTGGTAGAGGGATTGGTGCTATCTTAATCCAAGAAGGGAGGCCCTTAGCATTCTTGAGTGAAGCCTTGAAGGGAAAAGCACAGGACCTCTTTACATATGAAAAATAATTCCTTGCAGTTGTATTGGCTGTGAAGAAATGGAGTTCATACTTGTTGGGAGCTGAGTTTGTAATAAAAGCATATCAACAACGTTTGAAGTTTCTATTGGAACAAAAGATAGGAATTCTATCTCAACAAAAATGGATTACCACGTTGTTTGGTTATGATTTTACAATTGAATATAAGCATGACAAAGACAATGTGGCAGCAGATAGTCTTTCGAGAAGAGAGGAAGTGGAGGAAGGAGTTGCTGAAATGTTGGCTATCACAGTCCTTGATCCCCTATGGTTAGAACAGTTGAGACATTCTTACTTGAATGATGAAGAAATTTCTGCTATTTGTAAAAAACTCCAAGAAGGCAAGCTTTATGATAAGAAGTTTGAAGTCAAAAATTGGTTGTTATTCAAGAAAGGTAGGCTGTTTTTGTCATCCTCATCCCTTATGAAGGATCAAGTGCTGCAGTTTATACACAGCAGTGCCTTTGGGGGCCATTTTGGTTATCATAAGGCTCTACATAGAGCAAGGGCAGGTTTTATATGTAGTGGTATGAAAAGAGACATAAAGCAATTTATAAAGGAATTTCAAGTTTGACAAAGATGCAAGACAGAAAATTTACAACTTGTTGGGTTATTGAAGCCTTTGCCTCTTCCCAGTAGATCTTGGAGTGACATTTCAATGGATTTTATTGATTCCTTGCCATGTTCAAAAGGGTTTTCTGTTATATTGGTGGTAGTTGATAGACTCACCAAGTATGCACATTTTTTACCTCTATCCCAAACTTATACAGCTGCATTAGTGCTTGTTGTCTTCATATCTCAGGTATTCAAGTTACATGGGTTGCCATCCACCATTGTAACTGATAGGGATGTAATTTTCACAAGTAATTTCTGGAAAGAGTTATTTAAATTACAAGGAATTAAACTACACTTTACATATGCTTATCATCCACAATCAGATGGGCAGACTGAAGTGGTTAATAAATGTTTGCAACAATATCTGAGATGTTTTGTTAGTGAGATACCAAAACAGTGGGTGCATTGGCTTCCTTGGGCTGAATGGTGGTATAATACCTCAGTCCACTCCTCGACTAAAATGACACCATTTGAGGTACTATATGGGGTCCCTCCTCCAACCTTAATTTAATATGTTGATGGTACTACTCAGAATGAAGCTGTGGGCAGAGAATTAAAGTCAAGAGATGAGATACTACGGTTATTGAAAAAGAATTTGATGGCTGCACAAGTGGCTATGAAACAACAATATGATAAACATCGCATTCAAAGGAAGTTTCAGGTGGATGATTTAGTTTATTTAAAAATGCATAAGTATAAGCAACAGACAGTTAGTCAAGCCAGCAGATCCAAGGTAGCTGCTAGATACTGTGGTCCATTCATAATTTTGGAATGCATTGGTGAGGTAGCTTACAGACTTGAGTTGCCACCAAGTTCATCAGTTCATCCAGTATTTCATGTCTCGAGGTTGAAGAAATATATTGGCTCTGATTCACAGATCTCTCATGTGTTACTATTGATTGATTCTCATGGAATTTTTAAGGTGGGTCCAGAAGCTATTCTTGACAGACATATGACTGCTAGGGATAATAAACCTTTTATCGAACTATTGGTGAAATGGTGTGGTATGGATGAGGAGAGTTCCACTTGGGAACCTGTAGAACAGCTGAGGAGTCATTAACCTGACCTTGTGGGCAAGGTCTTTTGAAGGGGAGGGAAGTTGTTATGATTAGTTTATGCCAGAAAGGAGAGCTCGAGATATAGAAGGAAGGAACACATGAGGATGTAATCTGTTAGTTAATTGTTAGTTAGTCATGTGTTGCGCACTTGTTGATTAAAGGCTTAATATACATTTATGTCCTCACTTACTTAGTATTACTATAATGCCCCTGTTGTAATGGTCATTAACAATCATAAGACTTCTTTAAATACTAAAGCCTTTTTTTGTGTATTGCATTGAAGAAAGTTAATTAAAGAGTATTGGAGGTTTATGATCCCTTAAAGATCAGCAAGTTATTTTTGTCCTATTGTTCTAGTCTGTTGCTACACCATACCCCACTTTGATCATCCCCATTGTCTCCTGTTTTAGCTCCCTAAAACAAAGCAACGACAACCTAGTCCTCAACCATTTTGGTGCCACCAGCCACGACAAGGAAATACAGCAGCGTGATCAGAAGAGCCCCAGAAAATGCCGGTGGTACACCCCAAGTCCACTGTTTTCCTCACGGTAAGCCATTGCTAAACGTTTCCCACTACCTCTTTGTCCATTTTCTTTCATCGTGTTCTCTCTCTCATCACTCTCTCTCTCTGTGTGCGAAGCTGCCCAGCCCCGCCCGAATCTCAGACATTTCACAGCTTCTCTCACAGTGAGTGTCCGTCGCACAAGTACCCTGGACTAGTGTATATCTCCCTGGGTCATATTTTTTGCCATAAAGCTCCTTACGTAGAGGTGGTAGGGAAGACTAGTTTTAGTTAATATTACATTTTTGCCCTCAGAGTATTAAGCATATGGGTTTTGAATTTAGATTTAAGTGGGGTCTGATGTTACGGTGGGCCTCAGTTGGTTCCCAGAAGATTTGTACAACATTTTTAAGTGGGCCTAGTCTCACTTTATATGAGTACAAAAATTATGTTTTATAGAAATATTTTTTTTTAGAATTAATATATTAGTTGGAAGAGTTAAATGATATAGATGAAATTTGGGAAGTAATGATATTTTAGCGTTTAGAGAATTTTAGACATTTAGGTAAGATAGGTTGCTTTAGTATTTCAAGTTTAAGTATCGACATACGCGTTTGTTTGAAAATTTACGGAAGTTGCGTGATTATTTTATAGGTGATGACTGATTTTTGTTCGGCACTATTGTGGAAAATATTCTAAAAAGCTAAGAGTCCAGGTATACGGGAGTCCTATGTTAGATATTGCATAAAAAATAAAATGGGCTGCGATTGATTTTCGAAAAATATATATGTTTTGTTATGAAAAAAAATTTGAAACTACTTCAGTTATTTGTTCTGCATTACCTATGAAATTTTGCATAAGAATAAAGTATTTTCTAGCATGATGGTGTAGACATGAGCTTATTTTTGGCATTCGGTTATTGCACTGAGAAAAATGAGCGAATATGAAAAATTGATAATTTTTGCATGAGACGATAAGAGATTCTGAATCTGTTTTGGAAAATGTGAAATGATCTGAATTTTAGTTCTCTATTTTGATATGATGTGGCATCTGAAAAACCTTTGGCATAATTTTCTGATTATGTTCTGAGTCTGAATTTGATTCTGTTTTGACTCTGATTCTGGTTCTGATATAGTGATTCTGATTCTGTTTTGCTCTGATATGTGGCCCTGTCACGGGATGCAATGGTTCAGTTGGAGAACAAGAGTATGAAGTTTTAGTAAGGTGAGATAATTGTAGACAAATAAGTGCCCGATGGTACAAGTACTTATTTGAGAGTCATAGTTAGTAAATTGATTATTTTCGGTTATTTTGATGTGTTGAATTAAGGATATTTTTTAATCTCTGGGGAGTTTTTAATTTATTTTATTGAGGATTTTCTTTAGTGTTTCGGTGGAGGGACATAGATATTTGTTATATAATTGTGCTATTGGAGAGGATATTCAATATTAGGAGCTAACTCTCTAGACCTCCGGGATTGGGGCGTTACACATGAATTTAATATTCATGTTAAATTGCATGAATTTAAGTAAGGCATAACTAAAGTAGGTCATATCCATTAGCATTCGGTGCCACAACTGTCCTTTTTCCTTATAATTTGGGGGAAGGTTTAGGGTTTTCACCTTAAACCATCAATTGCAATTCACAGCACAGAGCAATGAAACAACATAGAACAATGGGACAGTACAGAACAATGGAACAACACAAAGCAATGAAACTGCACAGAGCAATGAAATAGCTTGGTCGAAGTGAAACAACACAGAGCAATGAAACAACAAGTTCACAATGAAACAACATAGAGCAATGGAACAACACAGGCCAATGAAACAACATGGTTACAATGGAACAATGCAGACCAATGAAACAGCATAGACCAATGAAACAACAATGAGTAATGAAACAGCACAAAGCAATTAAACATCACTGGACAATGAAACTGCACAGATCAATGAAACTACACATAACAATTCACAGCACAGAGCAATTGACAACATAGAGCAATGAAATAGCATAGACCAATGAAACATCATAGACCAATCCAACATCACAATGCAATTGAATAGAACAGATCAATCCAACAGTAGGCGAAAATATCTAGGGTTTTTTTTTCATACTTTGCAATATATTGATCAGTGCAAAATAGCCCCAAATCTAAGCATAGAAAATGGCAATCTCAGCACATGGAGGAAGAAGTTGCTCAGAAAAATCTAGGGTTTTTTCTCCTAAATTGCAATTCACAAATTAGTGGAAAATAGCCGTAAATCTAAGCATAGAAAATGATTATTATAGCAATAGAGGAAATACATTGCAACAAAAATTTGAGAAAAACATTTATTCTAAGGAGATCTGAAAACCCGAAAGAAATCTAGGGTTTTTTGTCAAAACGTTGGATCTGAAAAATCTACGCATGGAGGAACCTTATTCTCAGTGAAATGGGATAGAGAAGCTTGGTGCAAAAAACCGTGGAGGATCCCGAATGGATGAAATTCCAAAACCGCATAAAGCTGAATCGTCAGTAATGGCGGATAACATTACCCTACGTTGGTCTTCCTTGATGTTAACAGATGAGGAGCAGCAGGCAGCAATACTACCAAAGGCTACGATAGAAGGAGCAAAGATCAGGGGGAGCCATTGCCTTCTCGGTCTAATCCTAAATGATTGAACAACAAACAGGGAAGCGTTCAAGAGCACAATGGCAAAGGTGTGGAATATTACTGGGTGGATAACCTTCACAGAACTAGGATCAAATAGGTATCTCATGGAGTTCCAACTAATCTCAGACAAGGAGAAGCTCTTACAAGGGCGCCCCTGATCCTTTGACAGACATCTCATCTGCCTATGAGAATTTGAGGGAGAGCTTCCCCTAAGCGAGCTGCAGTTTACCTCAGAACCATTCTGGGGGCAAACCCATAACCTTCCCTTTGTGGCCATGATCAAGGGGATGGGAGAAAGCATAGGTGCAGCCATTGGCAAGGTGCACAAGGTGGAGGTTGATGCTCAAGGTGATGAGTGGGGAAGTATCCCATGATTCCGAGTGGACGTTAACGTAACTAAACCTCTGCTTCGGGATAGATTGCTTCATCATGGAGGTAAGAACATTTGGGTTCAATTCAAATATGAAAGGCTCCCCAACTTCTGTTTCAAGTGTGGCCATATGAAGCATGACCAAGGGAAATGTCCAAAATATAAACATGCCTCACAAGCACAGGAACAATATGGACCTTGGATGAGGGCGGGATCACTGCCACCCCAACTGTTTTTTGTGAAAAACTACGGTGGTTCATCGAAGTCTTTTCAGGGAAGTCTTTACTGGGAACATTTAGGTGAGAAGGGGGTTAGGGAAGTTGACAAATCTAATGCTCAATCAGCAACAGAGGATGAGGCTTCGAGCCATGAGCCAGCACCCCAATCTCAGGAGCTAACTTTGGACCAAATGCACCTTGATAGCCACTTGATCCATGAGGACCTACTACTTGCCACAACAACAAAAAGCTATGGTACCAATTTCAACCCTGGAAATTCCCAGACCCTAGGAACTATTAATGGAAGCTGTGAGGATCCAAGTTTTGTCCAAAAGCTGAGGTGCAAAAGGCCAACAACATAGGGGCAACAAAATTGCCAATTCCCCTCCAGTTTGCTTCTCCGCAAGTTGACATGCTAACAAAAACCATTTATGCTCTTGCAGGAAACAAGTGGAGAAGAAAAGCCAGGATGAAGACCAATGCTCTATCTGACATATCAAATCTCCCAGAGGCCCTTAGCGGAACAAGAGCTTCCAAAAGAAATGGTGATGCAATGGTATACTCTACTAGCGCCCCCTTTCAAAATAAACCGAAAAAAATGCTCAAACCTGCAAGGATTTTACTTTAGGCCCCAGTGGTGGAGGTTGCTCAACTGCCCCACCTCCCCAAATGAATTACATAAGCTGGAACTGCCGGGGGCTTGGGAACCCTCGGACAATTCATGAGCTTCATCTTATGGTGAAAGCTAAGTACCCCCACCTGGTCTTCCTCATTGAGACCAAGTGCAGTAGTGATAAAATGGAAATAATCCGATGTAAATTGGGGTTTGAGAACTGCTCTAGTGTTAACAGTAGAGGAAATAGTGGAGGATTGGCCTTTCTCTAGCATTCCACAGTGGCTCTCAGTGTCATCTCATACAACAGTTGGCACATCTTTGTGATCAGTAACCAACCAAACAATGGAACCCCTTGGATACTTACAGGTTTCTATGGCCATCCCAACACAGCTAAAAGGAATGCCACTTGGTAGCTTTTAAAAGAATTAACTCCCTCATTCCATGTCCCTTGGTTGTGCTTTGGAGACTTTAATGAGATCAAAAGCATTACTGAGAAGTTTGGAGCTGCATCTCGACCCTACAGGCAAGTAGTGGAATTTAGAGAAACATTGGTCCACTGTGATTTAAATGATCTTGGTTATGTAGGAGATTGTTTTACTTGGGCAAACAACAGAGAAGGCTGCCAATTTACGAAAGAGAGACTAGATAGGGTCCTTGGCAATTCTGCATGGCTCGATTCCTTTGTGGAGTACTCAGTGCAACACTTGTCTGCCTCATCTTCAGACCACCAATCCCTCTTCATACGATAAGTTTGAATCCATAAAGGTGGATAGGATATTCATGTACGAAGTAAGTTGGAATAAACAAGAAGGTTATGGGGATACCATAAAACAGTCATGGGAGAACTCCACAAGGCAGCCTTACTCACTCCAAAACACTCTGCAAAGCCTACAAGACTGTCAAAACAGCTTGAAATGGTGGAGTTGAAACATGGACAGAAGTCAAGGGGAGTTGTTGAAGTCCAAAACAGAAAGACTCAATACCTTGAAAGAGTCAAATGAGGGGCACCTCTATGTTGAGATAAAAACCCTTAAAAAAGAAGTGGACCTCCTACTTGAAACTGAACACTTCAAATGGCAACAAAGTGCCAAGCAAACCTAGCTTAGAGAAAGGGACAGAAACACCTCCTACCTTCACAAGTGTGCCAGCCAAAGGAAAAAGCATAATGCCATCAAGAAGATCCTAGACATGCAGGGACTTGAACACAATAACCAACAAGATATTAGCAAAGCCTTCCAACAATTTTTCCAGGATCTGTTCACCTCCTCAAGTCCAACTGGCATTGATGCATGCATAGCTCCACTGCCAAGAAAGATTACAGTAGACATGAACACTTCTCTTTATCGACCCTTTACTGCTGTGGAGGTAAAAGAAGCCCTTTTTAGCATGAACCCCATGGGATCACCTGGCCCTGATGGGTTCCCAACAACCTTTTACTAGGGACATTGGGACATAGTAGGGGAATGAGTAACAAAAACAGCATTGGAGGGTCTAAAACAAGGCGGCTGGTCTAATAAGATGAATGATACCCTGATTGCTCTGATCCCAAAGATCCCATCCCCATCAAAGGTGACTAATTTTAGACCAATAAGCTTATGCAACATCTATTACAAGATTATTGCAAAAACATTGGCCAACAAACTGAAGCTGGTTATGCCTCATGTCATCTCACCTACTCAGACAACATTTGTTCAAAGGAGGTTAATTACAAACAATTTGATTGTGGCCTTTGAGTCTTTCCATACCATGAAGTCAAGATTTAAAGGAAGGGAGGGATACATGGCCCTTAAGCTCGATATGAGCAAGGCCTACGACATGATCAAATGGACTTTCCTGAAATATGTTATGCAGTAGATTGGATTTAATACAAAATGGGTGGACACTGTAATGAATTGTGTGAGCTCAGTATCCTATTCCCTTATTCTTAATGGGGCTCCTCAACAGTCATTCACACCTTCGAGAGGTCTTAGGCAAGGGGATCCCCTATCCCCCTCCTTGTTCATCCTTTGCTTAGAGGTTCTTAGTTGCATGTTTAACAAAGTTGAACATGATGGGATCTTAACAGGTCTACCTATTCAAAGAAACAAGCTCTCTATTAACCACTTGATCTTTGCAGATGATAGCCTCCTTTTTTGCAAAGCTGAACATGATGGGATCTTAACAGGTCTAGCTATCCAACTTATTCCACTTGCTGGAGATATATGAGAATGCCTTAGGTCAGAGGCTAAACAAGGAGAAGACTTCTATCTATTTCAACAAGAAATCAAAGGAGGAAACCAGAGGTAGCATCACTAGCATTGCAGGGATTAGGGGTTCTAACTCTTATGAAAAGTATCTAGGCCTTCCAGCTTTCTTAGACAGACCTTGAGTCCAATCTTTTAAGATCATACTGGACAGGGTGTAGGCCAAGCTCACTAACTGGAAAACCAAGTTCCTTTCCAAAGCAAGTAAGGAAATTCTGATGAAAGCAGTCATTCAAGCCATCCCTACCTATTGCATGGGAATTCTTACACTGCCAAGGCACTTGGTGAATGAGCTTAACAAACTGGTCAGAAGCTTCTAGTGGGGGCAGCAAACTCGAAAGCACAAGATCCATTGGATTCGTTGGGACCAAATGAAAAGGGCCAAATGTTATGGGGGCATCGGTCTAAGAGATTTTTCCAATTTCAACCTAGCCCTCCTAGCAAAACAAGGATGGATACTTGTTACAAATCCATACTCTCTGGCAGCCCAGGTCTTGAAGGAAAATACTTCCCCAACAGCTCTTTCCTGTCAACGAAACTTGGCCAGGGCACATCCTACCTATGGCAAAGTTTTCTGGCTGCTAGAGCTTTGCTAAATGAAGGCTTGATTTGAAGGATAGGTGATGGCAATTAAACTGAGATATGGAATGACAAGTGGCTTCCTAAACAAGCAACCTTCAAGCCTTAGAGAACTCTCAAATTTCTACCAGGGGACATCAAAGTCTCCTGCCTCATTGATCAAGCAACCAACAGATGGAAAGCTGACATTGTCCATGCTTTATTTATAGAAGAGGATGCAAAGTTAATCAATGAAATTCCACTAAGCCCCTACCCCAAGCCTGACAGACTTATATGGAGATGCACAACCTCAGGGGAGTTCAGTGCAAAAAGTGCATACCACCTGCTCATTGAACTGGACATCCAACAGCTGGATCAATCCTCAAATCAAAGCAATCCCCATGACCCCTGGACCAAGCTCTGGAACCTGAGAATCCCAAATGCAACTAAGACATTTCTCTAGAGGGCATGTCTCAATGCCCTCCCCACTCGAGCAAACCTATTAAAGAGAAAGGCTTTGGAGGATCCAGCATGCCCCATTTGCAAGCAACATCCAGAGACCATTGAGCATATACTATGGGATTGTCCATCAACCAGAGATGTTTGGAGCCATAGCACAAGGAAATTATAGAAATCAAGCCCACACTTTCACCAGTTCAAAGACTTAGTTGCTGGCATTATGGAGACTCTAGAACTTGAGGAGCTAGTGTCTTTTTCTATAACCTCATGGCTAATATGGAAGAGAAGGAACGACATGGTTTTCAAGGACCTGTTTTTGCACCCAATGGCTATTACCAAACAATCAGCCCACTTGGTGGAGGAATTGCAGCAAAATCCACAACAGACTACCTCAACTTCTTCCAAGCAGTAGGCATCTATGTGGGAAGCTCCACCTCAAGGTAGAGTCAAACTAAATTGGGATGCAACACTCGACAAAAGGGCTTGCAAGGTGGGAGTAGGTGCTGTGATAAGAGGCAGTGAGGGTCAGATTCTTACTACTCTAAGGATGCAACATCATCTTTACCCAGACCCCTTCCTGGCTAATTCTTTTGCTGCACTACAAGCATCCCTTTTTTTCAAATCTGTTGGTTATTCAAACGTGATCATGGAATTATGGGTGCCACTAGAGGAGACACTAGGATGGGACGTGTGATTGGCTTGGGAGAAGCCACGTCCTTTGGAGGAGAACGTGCATTGTATGCCCTTGTTCTCGTGTCCAGTTTTGTTCCCATAGAATGCGTACGCCTTTGTGTTGAAGGATTCATGAAGTTGAGTCCACATCTCGTATCCTTGCAGCAGCGGCACAAGCTCGACGTAGGAAGGCATCGACGACTTGAGCAGGAAGGTGGTGAAGGGTTCGTATTTTGGACCCAAGTTGTTGAGGAGGGAAAAAAGCCTTCATATTGTCACTCACGGGACGTCCGATCACAGCTAGGTGGCCACACACAATCTTGAAGCTTTGGAGGTGACCTTGCAGCGGCGTCGTGGCTTCCTTCCTCATGTATGTGAATTGTTGAGTAAGCTGGAAATCCCTTTAGTGGGATCTTGGGCATAGGCTTCTTGAAGGGCATGCCAGACTTGATATGAAGTCTTAAGCCCAACCACCATGCCAAGTGACTCCTTGGAGAGGGTATCGATAATCCATTCATGGAGTAGTCGGTCAGATTTCCTCCATCTCAGGTATGTAGAACTCAGTTCCTTATGACTAGTTGTTGTGGCTTCATCGGGGATGAGATCATACAGTGGAAGGGAGGCAGCGTCTGTGAGGTGTCCCATGCGGTCTTGGCTCTCAGCCAAGGCCACGACCTACTCCCACCATAAGGGGTAATTCCCCTGGTTCAACCATAAGGTCACGAAATTGTTGACCGAAAGTGAGATTGACACCATGGGAGTAAGGCTCTCTTGCTCACACAAGGTTCTGATTACCATAAAGACAATTGAACATGAGGTGTTTGTGAAAAATTCTTACACACCATTTGAGTCTATTGAGAGCCCTTACTTTACAAAGTTTGAAAAAGTAAATTAAGAGGATTTGGTCGATGTGAAGTGTAGTAGGAAGCCTGCAATACCTTTCCTTAACCAGACTAGACATATCTTACTCTATATAATTAGAGTCTGTCAATTCATGCATGATCCAAAACTCAGCCACTAGACAACAGTAAAACGCATCCTTAGGTACCTAAAATAGTCTCTAAACCATGGTTTGTTCTTCCCTTACAAATCAAATTTCTCCCTTCATGCCTACTTTGATGCAGACTGGGCTAGGTGCCCACATGATAGAAGATCTACGGGAGGGTTCTGCATCTTCCTAGGAACTCAACTCATCTCATGGAGCTCAAGGAAACAATAGACAGTGGTTCGGTCTAGCACTGAGGTAAAGTTTAAAGCCTTGACTAATACTGCCACTAAATTGATCTGGTTACAAACTCTTATAAAAGTACTTGGTTTTTCTCTATCTCAAGCAGCTATTTTATGGTGTGATAACTTGGGTGCCACATACTTAACTGCGAATCCAATCTATCATTCTCGGACCAAACATATGGATATTGACTTCCATTTTGTAAGGGACAAAGTTGCTGCCAAATCACTTCAAGTTTCCTTTTGTAGCAATAAGGATCAATTGGCAGACATATTTACCAAGCCATTAGTAGCAGACAGGTTCAACACGTTGCGAACGAGTCTCACTGTGGTTGCACCCCAAGTAGACTCGCGGGGGCATATCAACCTGACCTACACAAATCCACCTCGCAAGCACAATGGCTCAATTGGTGACCTAGAAAGCTCCACCACACTAACAAAAGATTCAAGAATATCACATTCTGTTAGTGATAGCTAGTGCTTTCTGTTATCAACAGATTGTGTAATAAGTGTTTTTATTCTCTGCATTCCCTTCTCGAGTGTATATACACCTCTGCGTGTGTTTATAAAAACAAAACCAATACAAGGTAATCTTGTAATGCAGAAATACAATGGAATTCAAAATGCCTTCTTCTTCCTCTTCCTTTATTTTAATACTCTTTCTCCAAAGCAGATTTTATCTCATCCAGAACTTCAAACCCTCGAGCAGAGTTCCTATTTGGGTTCGACCTCTTCTCACTAACTATGCTTCCACTGCTGTCCAACAATAGGGATGCCTCGCAGCCCTTTAAAAAGATGAAGAGTTTTTTGGATATAAGTTGACATGCATGCATGGATAATGCAGTGTAGTCTATATCACCTATTAAATGAGATGAGTTTTGGGAAGTTGGAAGACCTGGACAAAACAATCATGGAAATGGAGCCTAAGCAATGAAGCTGCCATGTTGATTGAGCTGAACTATTGCATATTTTATACATTTAGAACCAATATATTTTATTTATTTCATTACATTATTATTGGTTTTAGATGAAAAAATAGTTAAGATAAATAAATCCGAGTTGTGATTTAAATTGGTTAAAAGCAAGATTTATGCTTAATTTTATAACTTGTGATTTAATTGGACAATATTCATTCACATGCACAACATATTTTTGATATTCTATTATTCTTATTTTTGAATCTAGTCCATGACTAGTGCCTTTTTTATTCTTGTTGCACTCTTTCATCCATTGTACATACCATCATTTCTATTTTCTCTTTGTGAATATTTTCACCATTTTAAACGAGTTTGATTTTAAGTAATTTTTGCTGAGGAGACGATCTAGGAATTTATTCTTAATTATTACGCGACATCCTCATGCACTTGGGATAGCGTTTGTACTACTCATTTTTGAGTGAGTCAAGTTTTTGGCTCCGTTGCCAGGGATTCGGTGCTTGACGTAAATTTAAACTCGTTATTTTTATTTTTATTTTTTATTTTATTTTATCTCAAATGGTTCTTTCACTATCTTATCTCTGATTACACGTTTCATTTGTCCCCTACTACTCAGTCACGTTTCTTTATAAAACGGATCATAACCTTTCATTAAGAGAGGACTTATAAAATTGACTTGAAAAACAAGCCAATTACAGTAGTTAGTAACAACCCAGTACACTTTCATGACTGACATGGTCTAGTCCAGACTGTAAATCTCTAAAGACCTAGATCTTAGAGAAAACTACCACCTCTGTCCACGACAGAGGTTACAAAGCCCCATACCTCGTCTAAGCAGGGTAGGGTTCACCAAACCCCGTCAATACGGAGGGGGGACTACTATTCCATTCGGACCAAAGGCCGAAGACACTATTTTTTTTTTTAGATTTTTATTATCCTAGAAACAACATTACACAAAAGAAAATATAGAGGAAAGCACTGCACAAAAAGTGAAAAGCAGTGCACAGAGGCTGCTGTGGTGCATGCAGTACACGCGCCACTCTGGGAAGAGAACCGACAGTCGTGCTTGGAGATCCTGGACTCATAGACTCCAAAAACACCGTGCGTGGCATTGGCAGAGGGCTCCCCGGTGGTGCGTGAAAGCCACGGGCCGAACGACGCCGAAACTACGAGTCGTGCGTGTGAGCTACTCGCTGCTCCGTTTGGTGCCGCATTCGGTGGTCTTGAAGATCGGCAGTTGGGCAACACCATGGCAGGGCACGTGCTAGCTGTGGGCGGTGGAAGGACCCAGAACTGCGTTCTCCCTTATTTCGCCTAAAACCACACAAAAAAATGACAGAAAAAAACTACACAGATGAGAAGTGAGGGAGGAGGAGGAGGCGGGAGGGAAGGAGGGGGAGGGAGCCGAAGCTCCCACCCCTCTAGCCAGATCTGTGGAAAAAGTTTTTTGAGAGAAGGGAGAGAATTTTCGTATGATCTGTTGCTTAATAAGTTATTCCCCTACTACTCATTCACTTGAACCTTACTTATGCTATCCGGATTGATATTTCATGTCATGGATTAGGGACAATTCAAATAGGTTAGTTAGAGTTACATCGAGCACTGAGAGTAGTATACACAGTCCAGAGATAGATAGCTCTTCTATTTTTTCTACAGACGAGGTCATTGAAGTTGAACAAACCATGGCTGCACCTGCACCACGCACTCTTAGGGATTATTTGCAGCCCACTCGCACCACTACACCATCATGAATTATTTTACCTGATGATGCACCTAATTTTTCTATTAAGCATGGCATGATATTAGTGATACCTCAGTTCCACGGGATGGATTCTGAGAGTCTTTATTAGCACTTGATAGATTTTGAGTTGGCCTGTAGTACTTTTATCAATAAAGTCACTACTGATGAATTTATTAGACATCGTTTATTTCCTTTCTCTTTAAAGGATAAAGCGAAGATTTGGTTTAATTCTTTGAGGCCTAATTCTATCTTTAGTTAGTCTGATATGCAGCGTGAGTTCTTACAAAAAAAAATTTCTTTTCAGAGAACTCAGTATTTACAAGAGCAGATCAGTCAATTTAATCAGAAATCTGACGAGACTTTCTAGGCCAGCTGAGAAAGGTTTAAGGATTTGGTGAACATCTGTCCACATCACGGTTTTGAATCCTGGCGGTTGGTGAATTATTTTTACACTAGTCTCACTCCACAATGCAAGCAGTTTGTTCAGACTATGTGCAATGGATAATTATTTAGTAAGGAAACTGATGAAGCATTGCCATTTTTTAACTATCTTGCTGAGAGCGCACAAAAATGGAACACTCGCACTGATCGAGTTTCATTGACAGCGCAGCCACTGAGGGCTATTGCTGGTGGGGGCAGATATGAGCTTAAGGAAGACACTGACGTTCAAACCCGAATAGCTGCATTGACTAGAAGATTAGAGGTAATGGAGATGGAAAAATTGAAGGTCGTGAAAACAGGAGAGGCATGTTCTTTATGTGCTGATTCAAATCACAAGACCTAAGATTGCCCAATCATGCCAGTATTTCAAGAGAGTGGCTCTGAGCATATGCAATCAACAAACTGGGTTAATAGAGCACAAAATCAGCCTTTCTCCAATACATATAATCCAGGGTGGAGGAATCACCCAAATTTCTCATGGAGGAATGATCAGCCTGGCCAATCTCCACCACCTTCTCAGCAGCCATTTCATCAGGCTGCTCCTCAGCACCAGTTTCAGTCATATCAGAGTTCTCATAGCTATCATTTTGTACCACCTCCAGGATTTTAGCCTCATGTAGCTGCACAAAATTCTCAGCCTCAATCATATGCGAAGAAGTCTCTAGATGATTGTATGGCACAAATGGCCAACACACTTCAACAATTCAAGTAGATTCAGGCCACCACAAATAATCAGAACACTCAAGCCACAAATGACTTACGGGGCACCATCAATAAGATGAGCACGACATTGAGCACTCTAGAGAAAGGAAAACTCCCAGCACAGCCTCAGCCTAATCCTCAAGTATACCGGCAACAACAGCAGCAAGTGCATAATGTCTCATGGGAGGTTTTTGAGATAGCGAAGGCCGTTCTTACTCTGAGAAGTGGAAAGGAAGTTCCCCAACTAGGGATGACCATTGACAGACAGGTAGTTGCTCCTACACCTCAAGATGTAACAGAGAATGATGAAGCTGAAAAAGAACCAGAGGTAGTGAGACCAGAGTTGAAGAAGCCTGTGAGTGCAAATGCTGAAACTAGTAGGGGGAACCAACTTGTGGTTCCCTGTCCTCAAAGATTGGCAGCTAGCCAAAAGAACAAATACCACACTGAGATTCAGGAGATTTTCAAGCAAGTAAAGATTAATATTCTACTCTTGGATGACATACAACAAGTTACTTCATATGCAAAATTTCTAAAGGACTTGTGCACAATGAAGAGGAAGTTGAATGTAAAGAAGAAAGCTTTCCTAACGGAGCACGTCAGCGTATTGATATTGAGCAAGACTCCTCAGAAGTTTAGAGATCCCGACTCTCCTTACATTTCCATTATGATTGGTGAGTCACACATTAGGAGAGCTCTACTTGATTTGGGAAGTAGTATGAACTTGCTACCTTTCTCAGTGTATGAGCAGTTGGGATTAGGTGAGCTAAAAAAGACCTCCATCAAGCTACAGTTAGCTGACCGATCAGTCAAGGTGCCGAGGGGTATTGTTGAGAATGTGCTGGTCCAGGTGGACAAATTTTACTACTTAGTGGATTTTGTAGTTCTTGATATGCAGCAACCAGCCACTACTATTTACTAAGCGCCTGTCATCCTTGGGCACCCATTCCTTGCTACCTCCAATGCACTGATAAATTGTCGAAGTAGAGTGTTGAAACTCACATTCGGGAATATGACATTGGAAATGAATGTGTTCAATACTTGCAAGATGCCAGGTGATTGCGATGAGTCAGAGGTGCATGCTATTGAAGTGATTTTAGAGCTTGAAGAAATAAAGAGAGAGGCCTACGATAATTCCCGCTTGGCGAAAGAGCGAATGAAGGCCTTGCATGACAAAAAGATCCATGACAAACATCTTCCTGATCAGAAAGTGCTCCTCTACAATTCAAGATTGCATCTTTTTCCTAAGAAGCCAAAATTTCGATGGAAATGGTCGTACATTGTAAAGAAGGTTCATCCTCACGGGACAGTAGCCATTGTCAATCCGAAGAATTGAAATAGTTTCACTGTCAATGGACAACGTCTAAAGCCTTTTCTAAAAGTCTTTGATCCACACGAAAAGATCTTGCTTGTGCAAGATTCCACGGAAGTGTTTTGATCTTTTCACCCTTCACTTGCATTTTGTTTGTTTTTATTTGTTGTTTTGCTTTGATTTTATATTTCATGTTGATTTTTTTTTTTTTTTTTTTGCTTGCTTATTCTTGTGCACTTTTTTTTATTTTGTTCAATTCATTGAGAACCATGTCTCTCACTAGTTGGGGGTAGCGTGTGTGTACATGATTAATGTGATACCCCATATGATATGAATAAGGGTAGGTGGTGTATGGGATCCCACATTGCTTGGGAAGGTGAAGTTATTGCTCTTTATAAGGTTCTAATAGGGCTCCAATTGTATCATTGACTAGTTCTTTTGGAGTATAGGCCATATGGTTTGGGCCTTCTATTGGGGCGTTACAAATGGTATCAGAGTCTATCCCAACCAAAATTGTGGGACTTGAGCCATGCCACCTATAATGGACAGGCCCGACGAGGACGCCGGGAATTTAAGGGGGATAGGTTGTGATACCCCATATGATATAGATAAGGGTAAGTTGTGTATGAGATCCCACATTGTTTGGGAAGGAGAAGTTCTTGCTCTTTATAAGGTTCCAATGGGGCTCCAATTGTATCATTGAGTAGTCCTTTTGGAGTATATGCCATGTGGTTTGGGCCTTCTTGTTATACCCTGCACCTTTTTCTTACGTATGCTTCTTCTTTCTGAAGTATGTGTCGTCTTTATGACGTAAGCAAATCTCGAAGGCAGAGATTATGTGATCATCTGCCCTTCTCACTAGCGACTGCGTGCCACGTTATGCATGTCGAACCATGATGGCGTGTCTCGAAAGATATCATGTGACTTTTAGGGCACGCCCAGTGTTTTAAATATGCTGGAAATATTTATAAGGAGTATTTCCAGTATTATTGAATTAAGATTTGATCTTAAATACGACAATCATAATATTATTGAAGAGCATCAAAAATATTATAATTTCCGGAAATCATTTTAATGTTATTATTAAAATGATTTCAATTATTTAAGATATTATGAGATTTAAATTATGTTGAGAACTTTTATTAATCAAATGGTTTAATCCTTTTAAATATGTTAAGTGAGACTTCATCATTTTATTAATAATGAAGAATATTATTTTATAAACTAAAGTTAGTTTAAAATAATATTCTACCTTAATTCATCTAAGTGCTTTTAATTAAGTTAACGTTTATGCATTTTCAAATCAGTATTTTAATTCCTCCTCGTTAGATCATTACGTGGATCCCCAGACGAAATGACTGGATTAAATACTCAAACCCTCTCTCTTTCTCCCTCACTTTTTCCCCAGCCCTCTCTCTCTCCTCCCTCTCTCATTCGACGTACACAGTACGCGGACTGCCTCTTCCACGCCGAAGTTCCTTCCTCCAGCCTGGCACAGCCGTGCGTTGCCAGTTCTCACCGCCAGCACCATTGGCCTCCTCTCCCTCCGGCGAGTCCATCCATGCCAGCCTTTCTCTCCCACGCTCTATCTTCCTCTCCCTTGGAAGTGCACAGCCCGAATGGGCTTGGTGCGCGTAGCACCGCCGTGCGCCGTCCTCCGGCACCACCACTCCCACGGCAGCTTCCTCTACCACCGGCCAACCTCCTCCAGCAAGCTCGACCTCCACCTTGCAGTCCTCCCTCTCCCCTCACGGCAAGTAGCCGAAATGGGTCTTTGACCCATTTCTCCACCGTGTGCCGCAGTACGCAGCCACCCACGGCCACCCACGACCACCGAACGACACCATGGACCTTCCCCTCCCCTTCTCCTTCCTCTTCCATGTGAATCGAGGCCCAAAGCCTCTCTCCACTGCACGGGTCTCCCCCTCATGCACGCACGAGTTGCACACCATGCACCACTGTGCACCGCCACCCACGGCTGGTAACCACCACCTCCAGCCTCCTCAGGCCACTACCAAGCTAACCCAACCACCTACGGTCCCAATCTGCCACCCACGAGAGCACACTCTCTCTCACTCTCCTCTATGGTATGGCCAAATCTGGCACCGTGAGCCACCGTGGCGCCACCTCGACGCCACCACGAGATCCACCGCATCTCCCTTAGCCGAGCCCTAGGTCCAAACCACCACTTTATGTGGTGGGGAACCACTGCACGTGATGGACAGTCATTGCATGTGATGGACAGCCACTGCGCGTGGTTGACCGCCACTGCATGTGATGGATAGCCACTGCGCGTGGTTGACCGCCACTGCATGTGATGGATAGCCACTGCGCGTGGTTGACCGCCACTGCATGTGATGGACAGCCATTGCATGTGATGGCTAGATCTGCCATGTTACGCTCCTTACCACCATCACAAGGCCACCACGAGCCCTTCCAAGACCACACCTAGCTATCCAAACACCTAAACAGTTAGCGTACGTGGGTTAGCTGCCACGTACGACTCTTCCGACATCATCGGCTATGACGGTCAACGAGCAATGCACGGGTTATCCCGTCGATGGTATAACTCTCTATCCTTATATTTATGTTGGATATTGATTAGTTGACTAGGTTGTGGACTGTGCTGTTGGTATTGTGGAGTTGTGGTATTGTGATGTAGTGCTGTGTAACGAAGTGTTGGGCACTCTATGTAGTGAAGTGTTGGGCTCGTCTGTGTTGTATGGAGGTGTATTGTGCCGTGTAGTGTAATGTGAAGTGTTGGGCATAATTGGAAAGTTTGATGTGAAGTGTTGTGGACTGTGCCATGTAATGTGGTTGTGGAGTATGCGTCGTATTGGTGACGTGGCAGATGGAATGGGAATAGTACACGCTGGGTGTACTTTATGTGTGGCGTAATGTGAGACAAGGAGAGTATATGTAAAATATACCCTCCTAGGGTAGTGTGGAACGGGATAAGTACAAGTGGAGTGTACTTTGTGGCGTAGTGCGTGTGAATGGAGTACACGTTGAGTGAACTCCATGTGGTGGAGTGATGCACCATATGGCGTGTATGCCATAGTGGTGATGTGGCTTAACGTGCATGGAGTATATGCAGATTGTATTCCATGTAGTGGAATGACGCATCATATGGCGGGTATGCCATAATAGTGATGTAGCGGGATGTGTATGAATGGAGTACATGTGGAATGTACTCCATTTGATGGGTGATGCACCATGTGGCGAATATGCCATAATGGTGATGTGGCGTAATGCATGTTGATGGAGTACACAAGGAGTGTACTCCATGTGATATAGTGATGTACCATATAGCAGGTATGCCATAGTGGTGATGTGGCGTGGTATGTATGAAGGGGGTATACGTGGAGTGTACTCCACGTGGCAGCGACACTCCGTGTAGCGTGTCGTAGAGATAAGGATAGTTACGTGATTTATGGGCATGGAACGTGATGGGTAATGTCGAGAACTGTGGAACAGTGTCCCGAAGAAGTTATGGCGAAGCCTGTAGTCTCAGGTGACGGGTGTCACCATGATGGACTTATGGCTAGGAGTCTACGTGAAGTGGCAGAACAAGTATAAGAGTGCGCAGCGGAAGCATGACTGAGGAATGTCACGAAGTGACATGACTATTGACAGTCGTGCTTGTGATGGGCGAAGTAATGGAACAAGTGTAAGAGTACGCAGCGGAAACATGACTGGGCAACGTCATGAAGTGACGTGGTTATTGGAAGTCATGCTTAAGATGGGTGAAATGTTAGAGTGTAGGAATGGCGTAACGGGAACTTGACGAGATGTCACTATGTGACGAGAGTACGTGAGGAACCGTACTAGTGATGAGTTAAGAGTTGACATAGCAGAATGTTTGGTAACGTGACAAGGTCACAGTGTGGCTCTAGAGCAATCTCGGGCTATGTGACGTGGCATAAGGCGTAGTCGTGAATAGAGTCTTGTCGTGTTAAGTGTTGGGATGAACTGTCAAAAGGGACGGGTAGCATGAAGAGTCATGCTAGCTAGGTTAAGAGAAGATTGGTATCGAAGTATGGCTCGTCCCTACGAGCAGGTGATCAATGTGTCATATGTTGATCTTAGGTGATGAAGGGGTAAAGTACATGTGTAATCTGGGTAGACACATGTGTCGGACGGATTCACCATATGTAATGGGTAATCTGTCATTAGTACAGTTACACGGTGCTTGAGCCTCAGAGTTGGCTTAGAGCCGTGTGGCCTGTATGAATGAGAATGAGAATTTAGTGTGGGCTAAGATGCATGAAGGTAGTGACGGGTGTATCGTTAGGATTGGGATGCGTGATTCCATCAGTCAGAATCATGCGTCGGAATGTGGTTGTAAGAAGAGTAAGACGAATGTCTTAGTGTCTTAATCCTAAGGTGAATCATGAGTTCACTTTAGTGGATGAGCACTCGAGACAAGACTTTGAGTTGGAAGTTGTGGTGACCGTAAGTGGTCCCCGAAGGATTTAACATAGTGAAGGGCACGTAAGTGCATGGGATAGAAGGAGAGTGTTCCAAGTATAGCATAGTTCTATTTATAGTTCAAGTTGCTTATGCATTAAATAGAGAATGACGCTAAGGTATGTGTATGCATGTAGGTTGCCATCTGACAAGCACATGAATGGATTGAATGACATGCAAGTAGCATGGAGTTTAGGTAAGTGTTACGTTCATACTCTTCTAGAGTCTTTATAAGATAAAAGAAAATGAAAACGAAAGCTTTTCCTTTATGACGCTTTAAGAAAAGACTAGAGACGTTTTACGAAAGAAAATGCTAAGTGTTCAAAGGTATAAGTATGTACGGCCCCTCCTTTGCAGCCCCTGTTTACGCACCCAAAGTTTTAATTGTACGCATGTGAATGGATAACTATATGCTGTATCTATTGTATGTATTTTCTAAGAAAATCCATAAACTGATGAAAATGCATGAAAGGCATGACAACAGATGCTTTTATGGATCCTACGAACCGACGCTCTCATGTGCGCCACGGGGTGATACTCGTGGATGCCATGATTGACGACGTTCAAGGTGACGCTTATGCGATGCCATGAAAGCTGACGTTTAAGCCCATGTATGTTCTTAAATGAAGTTTTCCACGAACGAACTGTTAAAGAAAGGATAGGACTGAAATGAACTGAAAGAAGAAAAGACGATTTTCTGGCTTACGCCCCAAACGATATTTTCTCATGAAAAGAAATGTTTTCTCATGAAAAGAAATGACTGTTAAATGAAAGAATGAACTGAATGAAAGCTTCAGCTCTTTCGAACTGACATGAATGAATGAATGCATGAATGAAAAGAAAGAAATAAAGAAATGAAAGCATGAATGTATGAAGATACGTAACGGCCACATGAATGAATGAAAAAGGGTACCAATGAATGGGCTGATTGCAATACAGGGTAAGTAGTACAGGAAGTGCGCCCAGTGCTACCCCCTATGAAAGGGATTCCTAACCCGTGGCCACGGGCGGAATCTGGGTCCAACGGAACACCGCTAACCCCAAACACACGGGATGTAATAGTGTGTACTGGCCTATGAAAGTGATAAGAACGAATGGATGTATGCATGCATGTACGAACACACAAATGCACGAACCTTTAAGAAACGAAGGCACTGGCGGGGGACACGTTTTAAAGAAAGGAAAGCCTTTTAAAAAGAAAAATCCCGTCCAGTGACGTTTTCAAAAGAACGCACGTATGCACGTAAACACACACGAACTCTTGAAGAAATGAAGGCACTGACGGGAGAAACGTTTTACGAAAAGGATGCCCATGTTTTAAAAGGGAAAAACCCCGTCCAGTGAAGTTTTCAAACGAACGCACGTAAGCACGTATGCATGCACGTAATAGTATGTACGAGTGATGAATGCATGAATGAAAACCTATGTTATTATATTTTAACTGTATGAAGTAATGCTTACGAGTCTTCGACTCATTTTAGTTTTTATGCATGTCCCTCCCCCCACAGGAACTACATGATCGGGACGGACACAGCCCATGGGGAAAAGCACGGAAGTCTAGGCACGAGTTTTAAACGTACGAGAGGTCTTTTTATTATAAGATTTATGTTTTCCGCTGTAAACCTCTTTTATCTCCAAAGCACATTTTATTTATAAACGTGGAGTCTCATACCCTAGGTATGCAAGTGAAAAGTTTTAAATAGGATGGTAATTCCCGTCGTCCTTTTATAAAAATATTTTGCAAAAAGTCCCACCACAAGGACGGGCGTTACACTTCTATTGGGGCGTTACAAATAAAAAAAAAATTAATATGATGTGCATTGATACATATATGATTGACACACACTCCATTTATAGTATTTTGTGAAATCTGAGCATCTTGGTGGAGTAGTTGAGCGGAATCATTTTGTGAATATTTATTTTCAAGCTTAAGCATAGAGCATGATTTTTGATGCATCATATTTTGTTGATGTGTAGCTTGAAACACCGGGATGCTATACTTATTGAGATGAGACTTGATAAGATTTTTGTAGAATGAAAGACAAATTTTGAAGGACATTTTGCACATGCTTACCCTTGTAGTGTTTCTTATTTACTATTCACTGATTTAACATAGGAGAAGTAAACTGCAGGACTACCGAGCCATGCTTAAAAAAAAAAGGAAAGAAAAAAGAAGAAGAAGAAAATGAAAAAAAAAAGATTTGAAAAGATTAGAAAAAAAAAAGGAATAAAGGCAACTTAGTGAACTTTCCTAAGTAAAGGGCAAGAAACACTTACCCAAGACTTTGGTGGTTGAGTGTTCAACTTTTAAAAACAAGGCTGCTGTGAAAACTGCTAGTCCCTTGGGCTTTGAGGTAGTTAGAATCAGCAATGATTAATCTTTAGGTTGAAAAATCCTATGACAAATCATGGCTAGTAATGAGGAACACACAACCAGTTTAGCTCCACACACACATTTAAGTTCTAGGACATTTGCCTCAATTCTATGTGAAAGATTGTTAAGATAGTCTTGGTAGCTATAGCTCTTGGGGGTTGAGTAGTAACATATCACTTTTGTGAGAATTTAGAATTGTGTTTGATTGTTTCTGTTTGGATTTCGATTTTTATGCAATATTCATCTCAATTAATTTTCACTATTTTGCTTAAGGATTAGCAAAATGCTAGTTGAGGGTGTGATTGAGCTTAATTATTGCATATTTTATACATTTAAAACCAATATATTTTATTTATTTCATTAGATTATTATTGATTTTAGATTAAAAAATGGTTAAGATAAATAAATCCGAATTGTGATTTAAATTGGTTAATAGCATGATTTATGCTTAATTTTATAACTTGTGATTTAATTGGACAATGTTCATTCACATGCAAAACATATTTTTGATATTCTGTAATTCTTATTTTATTTTATTTCTAATTTCTAATATTTTATTTCTAATTTCAAATTCAAAGGAATTTCATGTGGGCAAGACGTTGAAACAACTTAAGAACTTTCAACGAGTGTAGAACTCTTCAAATAAGAATAATGATGGAGTTTGAGAGTAATTCGGATCAGAGTCCAAAATGCGTTAGGAGATAGAATGAACACACTTTAGTATTTTAATCATTACTTTCCGCTCAAATATCGGATTGATACGATATTGTGTGCAAGAATATAAAGACATTAGGATTTCTTTCCTACCCTATTTAAGCATATCATTAGCACGAAATTGGAGACTTTTTGCAGAGCAGTGCCGCACAATTGAAGAACTCTTCTAGGGTCCAATTGCCGCTCCAGCTGCCTCCTCCATTGCCTACCACCTCCATCTCTATTTATTTGGCTTACTCTTTTCATTCCCTACTTTTTATTTAATTTTAGTTTAAAGTTTATGGAATATTTTTGAGATATTTGGCTTAGACTTTTGGGCACTTTATTTGCTATTTATTTATTTTGTGTTATTTATTTTTCTCGCTTCTTTAAGCTTGCTTTGAACAGTGATTACAATTGCTATGGATTAATTTTGAAAATTTGTGATTTGAATACAAGGATGAACCCTAGAATCTTGATTTTGGAGCTTTTCAATTTTCAATTCGTATTTTGTCAATTACTTTATAATCTAGTTTAATTCTTAGATTAGTTTTATTAATCTCTCAGTTCCATTGCATATTAGATCGATTAAAGCTTAATTAGGACTTAAATCATTTCTGTTTTATTGTTTAATTTTTAGATTAATTAAGATTGTTTAGGTTAGTTCATTTTCTTTATTGTTAATTTCAAATTGTTAGTTTTTTTACATTTCATTTTCACACTCAAAAATCTAAAAATATGAATCTAGTCCATGACTAGTGCCCTTTTCATTCTTGTTGCACTCTTCCATCCATTGCACATACCATCATTTTTATTTTCTCTTTGTGAATATTTTCACCATTTTAAACGAGTTTGATTTTAAGTAACTTTTCCTGAGGAGAAGATCTTGGAATTTATTCCTAATTATTACGCGACATCCTCCTGCACTTGGGATAGCATTTGTGCTACTCATTTTTGAGTGAGTCACACGTTCGTCTATGCCTTCTGTATCACCCTCATTCATAAGATTTTGTTGGGGATATCAATGCCTTGGAAGCATTCTACTTCCATATATACTGAAACAACATTTAACTTAGGAATGTTTGAGATGAAATGAGATAAAAAATCTATTAATAATAGTGAAATGATTTGTGAATAGTAGTGAAATAATTTGAATTAAAATGTTTTATAGGGTTTTAAGAAATGAGAGACAAAAAGTTGAATAAAAATATTATAAAGTTAAAATATTGTTAGAATTTAATTTTTTTTTTGAGATTTTTAAAAATTGAATTATTTTTTGTATTTTGTTTGAAAGTTTGAAAAAATTGTAATGATTAAGTAAAGAAAGAAAACAATTGACGATTTACAATTGAAAAGTATGTGTTTAAGTAGTGTTTGGATGTTAAAATAAGATGGGTTGAGATGAAACTATCTCAACATCCAAATGGGACCTTATGGGTAGGTTTGGAGTGTGAGATGAGAATTTTTTGTTTTAGACGAAAGTTTAAAATATTATTTTTAAATATTATTATTATGTTGAGATTTGAAAAAGTTAAATTAAGATTTGAAAAAGTTGAATTGTTTAGTATATTTTGTTTGGGAGTTTGAGCAAGTTGTAATAATGAGATGGGATGATATAAGAATTTTGTGTCTCATCCCATGCCTCATTTGTTTTTACAGTTCATCTCAACTCATCTCATCTAATCATTACAAATTTTTATGCAAAATAAAATAAACGATTCAACTTTTTCAAATTACAAAATAAAAAAATATTAAAAACATATATTCTAACAATATTTTATTCAACTTTTTAAGTTTAATCTCAACTCATCTCGTCTACATAAACAAACGAAGCATCTCAAATTTTTATTGCACGCCAACTAATCAAAGGTGGTTGACTAATACATTGATGTCACGTGGCAATCCTCCCATTATTTTTCTAAGGAGAGATTGACCGAAATACATAATTTTGATTTTTTTTTTCAAAACATTTAGGTATTAGTTTTACGCAAATATAAAAGTCAAGTCTTGAATTGCTAAAAAAGAAATCCTAAGTACTAATTTGCACTTTATAACCAAAATCTAGGATAGATCGCTCTGGCGGGTGAGGGGAGAGCAGGACACTTGCGGGAGGTGTTCCCCCGTCCTTCATCAAGGTGCAGGCATAGAGTGTCGACCTTGAAGGCTAGGAGGGATCCAGAATCGACCGCACTAGTGGGGGAGGGAAGATTGGGACACTTGGGAGAGGTGTTCCCCCCTCCGCCGTCAAGATGCAGGCATAAAACATCTACCTTGGGGCCTAGGCAGAATCCGGGATTGACCGTACTAGTGGGCGAGGCAAGAGTGGCACACTTGGGAGGGCTGTTTCCTCCTTTGCAGCGGAATTTGTGGGCATGTCCCCAATTCCATGTGGTCGGAATAGCATACAACAAGGATGGTACATATACACAATATTGTTCATTTTTGTATGAATGACTTTTTACATGGGGGTTGGTACATTGAAGGGACAAAAATAAGTACACTACATCCAAATAGTTGTAGGGGCATCCAGGGTTATCTCGCTATGGGCCATCGGGTCTGCTTTGCCCCCTTTCTTGAAGCTTTCACTCGTAGCATTCCCTCGCTACAACATGTTCCCCGAACACGACCCCCACGCCCTCTTCCTTTGGGAACTTCATCTTCAGATGGTAGGTGGAAGTCACAAACTTTAGACTATTCAAGGTTGGTCAGCCGATTATGGCGTTGTATGGGGAGTCTGCCTTGACCACCAGGAAGTTCATCATGGTCAATGAGGAGAGTTTGCCCAACCCCACAGTGATGGTTATTGTTCGCATGGGCTGCATGACATCGCTAGAGAACCCTCTCAGCTGCATTGGGGAAGGGCGCAACTTGTCTTATTCGATTTCCATCTGGAACAAGCTTCCCAAAAGAGGATGTTGGCCGAGCTGTTGTTGTCCACCAGTATCCTCCAAGTGGTGTAGTTGACCACCAGAATAGTTACCACCAAGGTGTGGGGATAGATGACTACTTTGCGGTCGGCGTCATCGAAAGCTATGGTGGAGGGTCTTTGGCCTAGGGCCTTTTTGGACAGCCTATCGACATTGAAAATCACTTCATACCTCACCCTCCTAGCATAGGCATTCCTTCCCGAAGATGAGGCTCCTCCCCTGGCATGTCCCCTACGATGGTATGGATTTCTCTTAAAGGTACATTGTTGAGGCATGAGTCTGGGGGGCTCGTTTCCCTTCTTCTGATAGGCCTTCTTTTGGGACTTTTGCTCCGCTGAACCCCTCGTTGCGGTACCCACCTGTCTGGGCTTGTTCGCCTGGAGCACCGTTGGGCGGTGGGCGTTGAGCCTCCTTAGGGTCTCGCCTTGGATCTCTTGCTTGATGTCACCACGGATCTCATCCAAGACTTTATGTCTCAAGTATTGACAATCTTTGGTCTAGTGACCCTGCTCCTGATGGTAAGGACAATATGGGTGGCCCTTTCAATCTTGATTGCCCCTTCCCTCAGCTACTCACTGTCTCAGATTTGCACGCTCATTCTTGTCTACGCCCTCCTCACGGAGCTCCCGACATTGCCTCTTTTGTCCCCCTGCCCCTTCGTTGCTTGGGGCTCTTTGTCGGAGGACCTTTCCCCCATGACTTGTTTGGGGGCTGCGGTGGTCCGATCGAAGTTAGCTTGATGGGGCGTGGTCAAGGCTTGAAGGATGTCTTCAGTATTGACAAAATCATCCATCCGATCCATGAATTCCAGAAACGTCACAGAGGTCTTCCTCGCGATTTAGACCATAAATGAACTGAAAGGCCACAGGCCTCCCAAGAGTGTCGCCAACGTGATTTTTTCATCTTGATCGTCGGTGGCCAGTCGCTCCTTGTTGAAGTGATATAGGTACGTTTTCAGGCTACTTCTTCCCTTTGCTTCACAGTGAGTAAGTAAGCGGCTAGTCATCTTTTGTTTCGGCTGGCCATGAATTAAGTTAAGAATTGTCGATCAAGCTTTTCAAAGCTGTGAACGGAGCCCGACCGGAGAGTCTCAAACCATGGTTGTGCAGAACTTTTTAGATTGAGGGGGAACACCCCACACTCTATCTCTCCCAGGTAGCCATCTAGTGTCAAGTGGGTTTTGAAAGTTTCTAAGTGTTTGGTCGGATCCTTGGATCTATCATACATTTCTATCTGGGGGGGCTTTGAACTTGGGTGGGAATGGCACTGCCTTCACCTATAAACTGTACAACAAGTCTGTGTTGCTCAGTATTTATTCTATAGACGAGGACCCTCCCAATCTACTCGCCATCTCCTCGTACTTGTCTTTGAGTCCCCGTAGCTCGTTGCTCATTCGTCTGCATACCTCGCCAACGGCCTGTGACTCTTCCTCCATTTGCTTAGCTTTATTCAGGCTGGCATCCTCCCCGAGTTTCGCGCTCGTTTTCCTTAGCACTTCGCCCTCTTGCCTCAGAGCCTCAGTGTCTGCCATCAATTTCTTTATTAGTTCCTCCATCTCTGCCATTCTGCCTTCCATGTTTCGTGGGTGAGGATTGCTGCTCAAATGTTGGGTGCGAGCGTGAGGGGGCCAGCATACAAAAGGCACACTATTGTTGTTAGGCCAAATAAGATTGGATCCCATAGCCAACGCCAACTGTTAGGACTTGTTTTGTGTACTGCCCATTAAAGGAGTTGTCTTCAACCTGCTACCTGCAAGAGGAAGATAAGGTTGGCCGAAGTTAGGAAGCCTCTAATGTCGAAGTCAATGAACTCTCCTTCCGTTTTTCAAGGATCCAGAGACTGAGTTCTCTTTCCTGTCTTCTATAGCTTTTTGCCTTTTTAACTATTGTCATGGGTTCGCTTTGCATCGTTCCTCATGAAGCCCGTCTGTCACGGTCTTTCTCGCTTTTCATGGTGACGGCAGGATACGACATTTAATGTGGCCATCAATAATAGGCATTGGGTCCAATTTAATGAGGCGAGGGGACGAGCCGCTGACCAAATCCCCTTCTCGTGGTGGACTCTGTTTAGGCCCAATTTCTTCAGATTCCTCTAGTTTACTCTTTTAAAAAATCGTGGGTAGGATAGTATGGGCTTGGCCCAATGCGTTAAGATCTCTCTTCCAAATTCCAATAGCGATACACAATATTTACAACGAAGGGCCACTACTAGGGGTGTAAAAATTAATCGAAAAATCAGTCTAGACAGGTCCAAACCAGTGGAACGGGTACGGGACCCGTTCACTTAGTTCCAAAACCGACCGGTACCGGTCCGGTTCCGGTTCTATGCCTTTTGGGACCAGACCGGACCGGTTCAGTATATAATATATTTTAAATTAGATTTTTAAATATTATATATAATAATATAAAATATAATTATATATAAGATAATATTATTATAATTTATAACATAAAATTTTAATTTTAAATATGAAAATTTATTTGATCATATCCTTCAAACATAAAATATATACATTAATAACAATTTATGGCCTAATACTAATAATATTAAAATTGAAAAATCGAATCGAATCGAATCGAAATCGATAAAATTAAAGGTACTGATTTAGGAGGGTAAATGATGCATAATTAATTTTTGAAAATATAAAATCGATATATATTAATTTGATCCTAAATTTTATCTAAAACCGAACGAAATCGAATCGATTAAACTCCTAATCACTACAAAGTATAGCATTTGATTCTTGGATCTCAAGCGATTATTTTCTTATACATATAATTTAAATGCAACCTTTTAACAAGGTGATATGACAATGATTATCTTGATGTGCACGTGGTAGCATCAGAATTGAGTATCATCTACTTTAAAAACGGACGAAGTTGACCGTACACGTGGAAATATTAGTAACAACTTTCCTTTAATATCTACTTAATTAATTATGCACTTTTAGCTGGCTCAAGTAAACATTTATTTCTAAGATCACTCTCAATAAATTTTTTATTCTATCTTTTAAAATACATCATTAAAATTTATTTTTTATATTTTACATATTAACTTTTATAATATGTCATTCATCAACTTATCTATTTTTTTATTTATATGATTTAAATATTATATTTTTAATATTTTTTGTTCATTTTAAATATGTTCTCTAATTACTAATAGTATGTTCATATTTTTTTATATTTACAATACCTCCCCATATACAATTTTATATAATTATGTCTTATTTTAAATTATTCTAAAATTATAAACTAAACCAAAATATAAATTAATTTAAAAACAAAGACTATATAATAAAAATGATCTCGAAATGTATACAATGGAGTTGTTGCACTTCTACAAGGATATACAAACCGATTGGAGTCATATGCAATTTTTTTTTTCTTTTTTTTTTTCCTGAGTCATATGCAGCTTTTTTTAAATTTTTTTTATTCATATGCATCTTGTTTTTATATATATAGACCGAATATTGGAGTCACCCCAGCCAACACAGAGGAGAGCATGGGAATGAGAGAGATCAAGGGGCATGAAATAAAAATAGGAAATATGGAAGAAATGGGAAAAATCAGCCACTGAAGAGAGAGAAATTAATTTAAAATGTTTACAGCCATGAATAGTATCCTCTACAGGTGACAAAATTATTGTAGCAAAATCTAAAATAAAGAGGATATAAAAGATCCATTGGAGCTCACTTTTGTACAAATTTCTTTATATTTTAAAAGAATTGTATTTTACAACATCCATTGAGAGTGCTATAAGCGTCTTGTTAAAAAGCTAGGGCTCTTCTTTTTAGGAAAACAAGATTTTATAAAGAAATGATATACACAACTAATTTTTTTTTTATAATTATGTTTTAAAATTAGAATATTTATATAAAATGATATTAATTTTGTAAATTATTTTATAAAAATGTCTTTCATTTAAAATATAATTGTCCAAATTATTTTAAAAAAATTGTATGTCTATAATTGTTTTAATTAAATGAAATTGTTAATACGACTTAGGGCCAATTATAATTAATTAATATTATATTTCAAGAGTGTGGTAATGAATATGATATGGTAAACTTGGTTTCTTTGGAGTTTGGAGCATGTAAGAGAGCTTTCCATGCCCACATACCCTATACCATAAAAATAGGAAACAAAAATAATGGATGTTTGCAGCCGACAAAAGATAAGATAGGCTGGGTCTCTCATGGGTAGTATGTGGTCTTCATTTGCCGATCATCTTATAAATATTTATCTGGTGGTGTACTTCAATGTTACACCGATGAATCAATAGAGGAACGGACGTGTGATGATTTGGAGAAAAGATGGGGAGTTTTTATATTTATTTTATATATTTTTTAAAAAGAGAAAAATTAAAATAAAGAGATTCATAAACATAATTAGGATGTCTAGTGGAGCAAGTAGAGGAGGCTTGGACGATCTAAGAAAAGGATGGAGAATGAAAGAATGGAGGGGATGACTTGGGATTTGCTAGTGTGGGGCCCGGGCGTGGGGTGGATGTAACAACCTGTACAAGATAAATCGTAAAAGGTTTATCGTGGCTCAGTGAAAGAATATTATTTATAATGGAAAGTGGAAATAAACTTATAACAGCTACTAGAAATTAGGAAAAAAAACTACAAAATAATTTGTAGGTTCATATGAAATAAATAATTTTCTTAACATAACGATCAACTGGAAGACATGACTGGCACTTAAAGTTAAAACCCATCCCTTCACCAAGTTCAAGGTTCATCGATTCTCAGAGTCTCTTTTTCTTCTAATTAATTCGTTGACGATCACCATGCAACATAAAGATTCCGTTCATATACGTATATACATATATATATATATATATATATATCAAACTTTAAATTGGTTGACATGTTACCCTCTTGCTGTATCAACACTAATCACGTAATATGCCCCGTTAAAATAGATAGTTTGCATTTTAAGAGAGACGCCTAATCAACATGCCATGTTAAAAAATCTAGAAAAATACAATTCACATAAAATAAAATAAAGTAATAGAAATCAAGAAAATCAAGCTAAAGGTAAAAAGAAAGCCTAAAATTATACAAATTTTTTTAACTCAAAATTAATACATTGAAAGAAAAAAAAAAAAAAACAGAAAAATAACTTGTAAGCTATTTACCAAATTAACAACTTTCTTAACATAAAACGGTCAGATCGATATTTACCAAATATAAATTTTATGCCTATTTCCCAATATATTTTGCAGAAACCTAAATTCAAGATGAAAAATAAAATCTTCTAATGACGCGGTTTGCCAAACAATAGATCATCTGGAAGTTTGCACTTGTGATCATCATGCCGTGGAAGACGTGATTGGCAGTGGAAGACCCGCGGCCAAGACCATTAATGTGCATCTATTGTCCAAGCTGTCAACCGATCTCAAATTTTCTTCCGTCTTGTTTACGTCTTCTAGGCTGAAATTAACATCAACCCATGATCAAGCAGCTGGCCTGATTCCCACTAATATTGGTGATGTTTGTTAATTAATTGTTTTACAGTTTGGAAAGCAAGGGAGCATCTTTCCTATATAAGTAATGCTACATACAGTCGTGAAATGCACAAGTGCCGTATAGTCACTTTGAAAAAGAGTGAGGTCTACTATTAACAAATTACACTACAAGGGGAATCACATTTCCCAACGATTCACTTTCGTTGACAAAACCAACAAAATCGCCGCCTCTGACCTATTCCAGCGATTTATAAATCGCTGGAGGTTCGCCGGTATTAAAACCCCACTTTTGATCTACTCCAACGGAAGCCAAAAATTGCCGGCAAATATTTTCTTTACCGGCGATTTTTTATCGCTGTAATTGCAAGATACAATTTAGTTATTAATCGTTGGGAAAAATTAATTCTAGCGATTTAATACTGTCGCTAAAAGAGGAAAAATCGCCTGAAATATAATTTTCCAGCGATTTTTTGAAATCGCCGCAATAGACTAAATGGTTTTGAAATAACAATTACAACGATTACAATGCGCCGGTATAGATCAATACCAGCGATTTTAAAATTGCCGCAATTGAGTTATTGTTTTTGTGAACTGATTTGCAGCGATCATTACATCGTTGCTATTTTTTTTGCGGCCAATATTGTTCGCCGCAAATACCCTAGAATGCCTGCAATAAGTATTTCCTGCGATATGTTATTGCCGCAAAATAAGTTTTGTCTACCAAAAAATTATTTTCGGCGAATTTTAATCGCCGGAAAAGATATTTAACAAAATAAAAAAAAAATTGCACAAAATTAATGGCGATTTTCTATACCCAAGCTATACTTAATATTAGAGAGCCTTATATATAATATATGTATATATAACTATAAGATATAATTAACACATGAGCTAAACCCTAAAACTAGATAAATAGTATGAAATATTTATAAGGAGCCTCTTGTAAAGCAAATACATGAATTAACAACTCTTATGAAAGCATTCTGCCTCTGAGGAAGCGCCAAGGTCCAGTTGCTGTCCCCACCCTGCCATTTGCAATTAATCAAAATTAAATAAAAAGAAAGAAAGAAAGAAAGAAGATATCATTCAAAATATTCCAAATGCTTACCCTATTATAAAAAATGGAGATTGAAACTTGAAATATATATCTCGATTATATATAGATTTCATTTGCTAGCTAGCTAGGGAATATGGATTACAAAAGGAAAATCACCTCCAAACACCAGCAACTGTGCGCAAACCCATGTAGATGATTAAGGCATACCAGATTCCAATATAACCTCTGGCTTTAGCCAGAAGGTATTCTGAGGTAATACTTGCTTAGCCATAATAATCTGAACAAGAATATTTTTAATTATTTAAAAAAAAGTTCTGAAAGATAATTAAATTAACAGAGATTGAATATATATACATATATATATATATATGTATATGGGAAAAGAGGGATTAGTGAACTTGCCATTGAATATGCAGTATATGCAAAGTCAGATGCTCCAAAGTTCACACCATCAAGAACAAAAGCTAAGGTGTTTATTGGTTGTGTACCTGCTATAAACTTCAGAATTAAGCCAAAAGAAAAGGGAGAATTCGATCAGTACTTATCTGCTCAAATGAATAATTATATATTGAGATGTAATTCTTTAATTTAGTTGTGTTTTGAATATATATATATATATATATATATATTAGTAGGTAGGTAGGAAAATATATATATATATACCGGTATGCCCAAGTACATAAGGTGCAAAACATTTTTGTCCTTGGTAAACACTCCAGCTCCAAAGTATAAGCCACCTCCAACGATAACAAGGAGGCCCAAACCCACAACAACACCCATCTGCATATATATAATTACAAAGTGGTATTTAATTGTAAAAAATAAAGCCTAGCTAGCTGATCTGTAAACACTTCAATTATCTTGTCCTTGTAATTAGAACTAAAATTAATAAATTACCTGTGCTACCCGGATAGCTGTTGTAATTGCCTTTTTATGGTCCTTCTCAGTAAAAGCATAAGCTAGGATTGCCTTATAATAAACAACAGAGAAAGTAGATCAGTCCTGATTACTTAGTATTTGATTTTCAATTGGACACAAGTCGACCTACAAACGCGGACCCACACGGCCATCTTCATTAAGCAAGCATGCATGCATGCAGAATTACCATCAGCAATAATGCCTACCTGTCCAGAAACGGCCAAACCATCAGCAAGAAGTGATGATGTTAACCAGACCTGTAAACAAATCTGGAATGCAGCCATGGGAATGGGGCCCTGTCTTGCAGCCAATCCTGCTGCAAATGTCACACAAGATGTCACAGCTATGACTCTGGTCAACATCAGACAACCTGCATCAACCAACGTACGCCTTGGTTTTGTAATTATAAGAGAATTTCCTGGTGGAGAAGTAGGCTCTTAATTACCAGTTTTAATAAACCGACCAAATTGTAATTCTTTCACACTCGGAGCCAAGAGATTCATGTGTTTCATCAACCTCAGGAAAAGGATCAGAGCAATTAAGTACCTTGAAGGAATTAATATCAGAGAATCACAATCATGATAAGATACATATATAGATGCATATACTACTAAGTACTAAATTAAATTTATCAGACCAGTACTACTATTACTTACTGCGAAAGAGCATGTGAAATGGCTGCACCCCTGACTCCAAGACGCATAATAAAGATGAAGATTGGGTCCATAACGACATTCATTGCATCTCCCACAACTNTCAAGGGAGATGCTGGTGGCCGCAACCAACGTACACCTTGGTTTTGTAATTATAAGAGAATTTCCTGATGGAGAAGTAGGCTCTTAATTAATTACCAGTTTTAATAAACCGACCAAATTGTAATTCTTTCACACTCGGAGCCAAGAGATTCACTTGTTGCATCAACCTCAGGAAAAGGATCAGAGCAATTAAGTACCTTGAAGGAATTAATATCAGAGAATCACAATCATGAGATACATATATAGATGCATATACTACTAAGTACTAAATTAAATTTATCAGACCAGTACTACTAGTACTTACTGCGAAAGAGCATGTGAAATGGCTGCACCCCTCACTCCAAGACGCATAATAAAGATGAAGATTGGGTCCATAACGACATTCATTGCATCTCCCACAACTATATATTAAGCGAAATAAATTAAAAAAAATAAAAAATTAACAAACCTGATCAGTTAGGGCAAATGTCCAACAATATATCCAATATATATATTAGGAAAGTCCAAATAAATAACACTACATATGTGTGTGTATATATATATATATATATGTATGTATGCATCATGTATAGCTTCGTAGCTACCCGTGGCATATAAAGGAGTTGTGGTGTCCTTAAAGCCTCGGAAGACCCCTTGCATGGCCAAGGAAAGAAGAACCGCAGGAGAACCAAGTGCTCTTATTGTCAAGTACTGTCTTGCTGGTATATACATAGGGGAATCCTATTCATGAATAGAGATGATCAGTAGCTACCATTATATATATATCTGTTAGTACATTATCGAATGAAGTTATGAAACTCATTAAAAAATAGATATACATTAATAACTTCCATGATCATTATAAAAAAAACACGCAGAGAGAGAGAGAGAGAGAATTCCTCACAGTCTTCACACCCATGAACCTTAGGATAACTTTTGCACCAAATATAAGTAACAAAGCTTGCGCCACACCAAGAAGTGTGCCCATGATTATTGCTGTTGTTGCCGAAGGAATCTTTCGCTTTGCCTTTCTAGGCGTTGCAGCGGCATTTACCTGCATAGAGGGAGTCTTGCTTGCTGCTGTTGCGTGATCAGGATGACCTNCCACGCAGAGAGAGAGAGAGAGAGAGAGAGAATTCCTCGCTGTCTTCACACCCATGAACCTTAGGAGAACTTTTGCACCAAATATAAGTAACAAAGCTTGCGCCACGCCAAGAAGTGTGCCCATGATTATTGCTGTTGTTGCCGAAGGAATCTTTCGCTTTGCCTTTCTAGGCGTTGCAGCGGCATTTACCTGCATAGAGGGAGTCTTGCTCGCTGCTGTTGCGTGATCAGGATGACCTGATACCTGTAAGAGAAAAAGAGTAAGAAAATCTAGGTTGAACCTTTACTAGAGTGGCTGTTACTTCCAAACATTTTTCTCCAATAAATTTTTTTAATAATAAATTTTCTCCAATAATTTTCTTCCAACAAACCAGCACAGATGAGACCACAATGCAGAACATGGTGATTGTTAGAACCATTTTCCCGGCACAGACCAGAATAGCTACAAGAAAAGTAAAGGGAAAAGAGCAAAAAAATAAAATAAAATAAAATAGGATAAAGTGAGAAAGGGATACCATTAAAGTCAGTGCCTTCTTAAGAACATTTTAAAAACAGCAAAAGTAAGGATGTTTCCATTTTCCGGCAAAAGCAAGAACTTTCAGCCTGTGAACAGCCAAACACAAGCTAGTAATTTAAGTTAAAGTCTAATGTACAAGCAACCAATTAACTAACTAACTAACAAACTAACTAACTAAGTACAATAGATTAAAAACATGCAAGCATTAAAAGCAGTTCATAGGAGCTTGTCCCAGATGCAGGGTATGCCATTCAGTTCAGCAGCAAACAACTTGCTGGTATGCTAGCCTAATCCGCGACCAACTTCACATGCTTACATTTGGAATCAAGTCTGAGCTTTGGAACTACTTAGTTTAAGCCTTAAAATCAAATTGAGACCTGAACACTAACATTACCGACATTAACCAACATAGAGATTCACAACTGTATGTGTTTACAAAGTGTCTTACACAAAAAATAAAAGCATGAAAATCTCTTAAACAAAAAATCAAAGCATTTTAAAAGTGATATTGAATCTCAAATAAACAAAAAATAGTTTGAATTAGTTGCATAGAAAATATTCTCAAGGAAAAAGAATCAATTTCTGTAGTAACTTATTCACGGGATCCCAAGATAGGTATCCCTCAAATGTTTCAATCTTCAAATTGAACAAAGACCGCAATAAAAGCTGAAAAAAAACAACAAAAATGAAGGGTACAAGGAGAAAACAACACATCCCTGAACGAGAACCCACAACTTTTCCAGAGAAATTACATACAAAAATCGATGGGAAGAAAAAACAGAAGAAAAGAAGAATCGAAACTCACAAGGGCGTGGCAGATCAGTAGCAAACCGCGTGGGGGCCGGGGGTTGAGGGAGAAGAGGGGTTGGCGTGGAGGAGAAGGGGGCGCCGACGGAGGACTAGCGATGGCGTTGAGGTGTGAGTGGTGGCGAACGTTGCCCCTAGCAGCGGCGACATAGAGAAATGCGGGAGAGAGAGAGAGATCGAGGCTAGATTCGGGAGAAATGATATTTCCGCCATGGGGGCTGGGGGAGAAGGAGGGGTGGCCGTCGAGGTGAGGTGGCGGTGGCATGGTGGGGTCGCTGGCATCGGGCTATGCGCGGCGGCATGGGTTGAGGGAGAAGAGGGATTGGGGAGGCAGAGCGGGGAGGGAAAGAAAAGAGGGGAAAAACGTAACGCGGGTGGTTTAAATTTAATTTAATTTCTCTGGCGATTTGGATTCGCCGCTAATAACATTTAATTTAATGTCTATTTTTTGTTGCGACAATATTAAAATTGTTGGGAAAGACCTAAATTTTCTACAAGGCTATTGCAACACTTTTTATTCGCTGCAAAACTACCTATTATGACGATTTTCCCATATCGCTGCAATTAAATACTGCTACAGGTACTAATACTATTTGCGGCGACACAAACGCGCGGCAAAAGATCACATAGTCGCCGCAAATAAATGAACAGTAATTCCAATGTCAGATTTTAGGATACATTGCTTTGGATTTCAGCAGCGATAAGAAAATCGCCGCAAATAATGATTAATTGCAGCGATTTTTTTTTGCGGCGATAAATAAATCGCTGGAAAAGGCGTTATTTCTTGTAGTGTTAATTTCTTTTTATGTAAATCCTATATTTATTTACTTTTTACAAAGTGATTGCATGGCGCTTGCGTACTCATGACTACAAGTATCATTTCTCTTCCTATATATCTCTAGCTAGCCTGTTAGTAGTACTGCTAGCTCTTCTCATTATTCTCTAAGTGATCTCCAAATTGCTAGCAAACATTTCTTTAAACAAGTTTTTTGTTTTTTCAAGTGTCCAATGGTTCCCCAAGCACTCAAAGAGCCTCATCATCAGTACTACCGTCTTCTTCCACTTCTCCAAGACCTCGATGGTTACATGATGTTTTCCTCAATTTTCAAAGTGAAGACACCCGCAAGAGTTTTACAGACCATTTATGCACTGCTTTAGAAAAGAAAGACATTATTGCCTATAAAGACGACAAGAAACTTAAGCGAGGAAAGTATATTTCTCAAGAGCTCTTGAAAGCAATACGTGAATCTATGTACGCCATCCCCATTATCTCAAAAAACTATGCTTCCTCAAGATGGTGCTTGACTGAACTTGCCCAGATTGTCGAATGCATGAGAGAGACGGGTTTGACCGTTTTGCCTGTTTTCTACCATGTTGATCCCTCTGAGGTACGAAACCAAATTGGGGCTTTTGCAGAAGCTTTTGCTAGGCATGAAAAAGACCCTAATATTGATATGGAGAAGATGCAAACATGGAGAGTTGCTTTGAAAGAAGTGGGCAACATACCTGGATGGCATTTTCATCTTAGGTAACATTTTTTCTTTTATTCTTATAGTGAGAGTATGCATGGATATGTTGGAGATTCTCAAATTTGTACCCCCATAAAATTGGATTCCGGCCGGTTGTACCAATCAAATTTAATTGGATCCATATAAATACACATGTTAGACTTGTGTTGATCAATTAGCGATCTAGCTCATGTGACAAAAATTATAAATTCTAAATGTGAAATCTGATTCCTTTAATTAAATAATTTAACATTTGATCCTCCTCATGATCTATTACTTTTTTGTTAGAGAAGTGCTACTGCCATGATTAGGTTTGGATACAAAACCTAATTGATGATTGAATATTTAGAATGAATACAAAACCTACTGCCACGATTAGAGAAGTGCTCTAGATTTAGATTGAATATTTGATGATCTATTTAATGTTTCAGAATCAAGATCTGTTTGGTTGCTTTCGGTTGTGGATGACCACGAATTTACGGAAACGATTAGGGAGATATGCTTGCCCATTCAACTGGTGCTTGCCCCCTAATATTAATCGTTTCATCTTCAACCATTGGCCATTTAGTTATTGCCATCACCCAGTTTTCCCTCTTGGTTGATCTTTTTTTTTTTCAATATGTATATTTGTCTGACTATTAATTGTATCACCACTCATGGTTCCTCCCTTCTAGGGACTTGTCTACCTTCTTAATTTGCATCCATATCTATTCCTCTAAAAGTCACCATTTCTATGGCTTCTCTTCATCCTTAGAGCTACAACTTCCTTCCTCTGGCCGCTTTACTTCATGCATCAGTTACTTTTGACTACATATGATTACATTGCTCCCTAAGCCGATTCCCTTGTACTTTACTATCAATTATATGAAACTACATCATGATGCCTTTTGACTTGTCCCTTTGGATTTGGCATCAACAACAACTCTCAGATCATCAAAGTACCAAGAAACCCTCATTCCTTATCAAAAGTTACAATTCTCCTATGGATTACAATTTTGAAGAAGCACCCAAACTCTCCTAATTCTCACCAAAAAACAATGGAAATGTAAGGGTCAAAAGGTAAACATTATTAGGGTGCTATAATATTGTAGATATGAGAACGGTACTCTAATTTTATTGATAACCCTTATTTATGGTAGAGTAATACCTTATACAAAGGGAGCATGGAGGTTACAACCAAAATCCCAAAACCATGCTCCTTATAATGTGCTATATTGCACATTAATACATCATCATACATTTGGCTCTTGAAAGGCTATCACTATCTCATAATAATTAATTATGTTATCATTTTTCCTAGGTATGAATCAATGATTGTCCAAGAAATCATTAAAAGGATACTTCAAGGATTGAGTCATAACTTTCCAACTCTTTCCAAGGACCTTGTTGGAATAGAATCCCTTGTGGAGGAAATGATGAACATACTTGGTACTAGATTGGATGATGTTCACTTTATAGGAATTCATGGTATGGTTGGAGTGGGTAAGACAACTTTGGCAGAAGTCCTTTATGATAGAATATCTTACCAATTTGAAGCTAGCAGCTTTATTGCCTGTTCTAGAGAAGAAAGTACTAGGAATCGTGGTTTAGTTTCTTTACAAAAACAACTTATTTCTAAGATCTTCATGGAAAGGGCAATAAATATATGGGACGATTGTGAGTGAATGAATATGATACGGGATAGACTATGTTATAAAAAAGTATTTTTACTCCTTGATGATGTGGACAGAGAAGAACATCTAACAGCATTAAGAAGGAGCCATGATTGGTTTGGTCCGGTGAGTAGAATCATTTTGACGAGCAGAGATACTCATTTATTGAAAATACATGGATTGAATGATATCTATAAGGTTAATGAGTTGAATAATGATGAAGCATTGCAGCTCTTTAGTTTGGCAACTTTAAAGAAACCCTATCCTAAAGAAAATTATGTTGATTTATCCAAAGGCTTTGTGAAATATGCTCAAGGCCTTCCTTTAGCTCTCAAAGTTTTAGGGTTCTCCTTGTTTGGTAAAGGAATAAATGCATGGAAAGGTGCTTGGGATCAACTGAAAAAAAATCCTAATAAGGGAATTTTAGATATGCTTCGAGTAGGTTTTGATGGATTGGAGAATTTGCAAAAGAAACTGTGTTTAGATATTGCTTGTTTTTTGAAAGGAGAGGTCTTAGATAACATTTTAATGGATATATTAGAAAGTTTTGGTTACTGCCCATACCTCAATATTGATATTCTCATGGAGAAATGTCTTATAACCATCTCATCTAAAAGGTTGAGGATGCATGATTTGCTACAAAAAATGGGTCAAGAAATAATTTATGATGAATCCCCCGAAGAGCCTGGCCAGGATAGTAGATTGTGGTATTATAAGGATGTCCTTCAAGTGTTGAAGAATAATATTGTAAGTGGATTAATCCATATATAAATCATGTATAGTGTATTTTCATTCTAATTCTTAAGTTTTTTGCAAATATTTCTCACACGATTTTATTGTTCTTGGTTTTTATGGAACTGACATGATTGAAAGCATAATGCTAAACTTACCTAATCAAAATGAGGAATGATTCAGTGTTAGAGCCTTCTCAAAGATGAAGAAATTGAGAATTCTTAAAATTCGCAAAGCATGTTTTGTCAACACGAGTACTATATGATAAGTTATTGAATCTGCTTTGGCACATCGACCCTTTAAGATTCATTCCAACACATGGGTTACGGGTGCTAGAATGGTCTAAATATCCTTTAGAATCCTTGTCAAACAACTTTCAAGCAGATAATCTTTGATAGGAACCGTGTGATGTTGTTCGCTGTTAGTGGCTAGGGCCTTAGCCTCAACCCACTTGGTGATTAATCCACAGCTACTACCATGAATTTTACTCATCCCTTGCCAGGGGGAGGGGGCCGACCAAATATATTCTACACTAGGCTTAGGGTCAAGGTGAGGTGATCGACGTCAAATCTTTCGGCGGGAAGTGGGGCACTTTGGCATACTCTTGGCACTTTCGGCATTTTTGCGCATACTCCTAGGCATCTCGTAAGGCATGGGGCCAGTAATACCCCGCCCTCATTACCTTTCTGGCTAGCGCCTTTCCTCCTGAATGACCGCCGCAAATCCCTTCATGTATTTCTACCAACAAATACTGAGCTTCTTTACGGAAGATGCACCTCAAGGGAGGCGTNGAACAAATGCATGGAAAGGTGCTTGGGATCAACTGAAAGCAAATCGTAATAAAGGAATTTTAGATATACTTCAAGTAGGTTTTGATGGATTGGAGGATTTGCAAAAGAAACTGTTTTAAGATAATACTTGCTTTTTCAAAGGAGATGTCTTAGATAACATTTTAATGGATATATTAGAAAGTTTTGGTTACTACCCATACCTCAATATTGATATTCTCGTGGAGAAATGTCTTATAACCAACTCTTCTAAAAGGTTGAGGATGCATGATTTGCTACAAAAAATGGGTCAATAAATAATTTATGATGAATCCCCCGAAGAGCCTAGCCGGCGTAGTAGATTAAGGAATTATAAGGATGTACTTCACGTGTTGAAGAATAATACTTTAAGTGGATTAATCCAGATATAAATGTATAGTGTATTTTCATTCCAATTCTAAAGTTTTTTGCAACTATTTCTCACACAATTTCATTGTTCTTTGTTTTTAGGGTATTGACGTGATTGAAGGCATAGTGCTAAACTTACCTAATCAAAATGAGGAACGATTCTGTGTTAGAGCCTTCTCAAAGATGAAGAAATTGAGAATCCTTCAAATTAGCAACACAAGTTTTGTCAACACGAGTTTTTCTAATCTCTATGATAAGTGTTGGCACAACAACCCTTTAAGATTCATGCCAACACATGGGTTACGGGTGCTAGAATGGTCTAAATATCCTTAAAAATCCTTGTCAAATAGCTTTCAAGTAGACAATCTTATTGAACTTAGATTTCCATGCAGTCACATCAAGCAACTATGGAAGGGAATTAGTGTAAGGTGTTTCCTTCTCGCTCTTCTTGTTCTTCTTTCTACTAATGGTACTAAGCTGGTTAATGCTTTTTTATTTTTTCTTGAATATTTACTGTTTTATAACAGAGTTTCGGAAGTTTGAAACGCTTTGATCTTAGCAGCTCTCAAAACTTGTTGGAGACACCAGACTTCACCGGAGTCCCAAATCTTGATACACTAGACCTTGAAGGTTGTATAAGTTCATCTAAGGTCCACAAATCTATTGGTGTTCTCAAACGGCTTAGACGATTGAATCTACATCCTTGCAAACGCCTTAGAAGCTTTCCAAATCAGATTAGCCTAGAGTCTCTTGAACATTTTTATCTTTCTGATTCTTCAAGATTTGAGAAGTTCCCAGACATTGAGGGAAACATGACTTCATTTCGGTTACTTTATTTGGATGGTACAGCCATAAAGGAACTACCCCCATCATTTAAGAGTTTATGCAGCCTTTCCATATTGTCTTTACATAACTGCAAAATGCTCTCAATTTTTCCGAGCGTTATTTGTAGTATGTCATCTCTTAAAATTCTAGATGTATCTGATTGCCTAGCACTTGGTGGAATTCAAGACATGAATGGTGAGGGGTATCTTGAACAATTGTATAAAGGTGGAATTGCTATCAAATTCACTAAGTTTTTCGCAGTGCCAGAGTTTGGCTCAAATGATGCTTGCGCTACGCAAGAAATGTTTATGACCAATGATGACTCTATTGGGGCCTTGTATATTGGTTATGATGATAGAGTATACTACATTAGAAGTTTGAATCATGAAGAAAGTAATTTGTAGACAAAAGGTTAAGACGTTGTGAGTCTCTTTGATCTCTTCATAAGATGTTTTGTGGGAGTGGTTATTTAATATACACCAATTAACATCTTTCTATTTTTTGTTTTTACTTCTCGTGCAGGAAATAGTTTTATTCCCAAGTTATTCTGTGCATCTTCCTTGGGAGCTGAAGTTCCAGAGTGGTTCAACATGAGAAGTTTTGGTTCTCATGTAACACTTCAAATCCATCCAAACTTAGATAATGCTAGTAAGTGGGAGGCATATTTTCATCAAGCTATTTAAGAAGTTGAGGATGAGGTAGATAATTCAGATCCAAGGGTTTTCAAGGGCAGTCATCCTGATGAAGGCCAGTTTGTTGATTTTGTTTATCATTTGAGACTAACGAAGGTCCTCTAAAAGAACCATTAGTCCTACGAGCCCCCAAAGACCCTTATGTTTGGCCATTTGGGTTTGGGGTGTATCTACCAGCCAAGTGGTTTTTGGAGCAGTCAAATAATTTGGATGGAGGGAGCCACATTGGAGCATCAGTTAAAACAAGTAGCTCGAACGTGAAAGTGAAAGAATGTGGGGCGCTCCTTCTATCTCAACATCTTGATCTTGAAGTATATAATCCTCATGGTTTAAAATTAGAAATTACGCATCATCTTCATTGTTATTTGGAAATGGGTAGTTATAATGTTGTACCTATTCATTTCTAAGGCGTAATAAGGAATTAAAATATGTGAGGTGGATCAGTACTCCAGGCCAAGTTATTTAAATGAATGCAATTCATGTATATATTGAGGCTTCATCAATTCTTAATGCCAGCGATTGGACAAGACATTAATTTGAGAATGCAAAAGTGTGAGATTTGCAGTGCTCTATACTAGTTGTACATTAATTATGAGATACAACTCTTCATTCAGACTGTACAAAAGAGATCAGCTAAACAACTCTAGATTTAATTCAAATAAAATTTCCCTTGGGTTAACATCGACCGACCTTAGCAGTGTTCATTTACATTTTTTTCACAAATTTCTAACATAACAATATCGACCACCCTCATAAATATGTGTGTGTAAAAGAGTTTATATTATATTTCTAATATTACAAACAGAAGCAAAGTTTTAAATTTTTTTTAAAAATCTACCATATATCATTTACAATTCATTAGGGTTTTTTCTTCAACCCCTCTGATCTCAATCTTTTATCTGTAAAAATGGTTTTTATGCTATCCAATCACACATCAGCACGTCGTGATTTCATTAATTACTTTACAATAAGTTAAATCAATAAATCCTAAAATATGAGCCCTAAACTTTTATAAATTCTAATTTGATAATAATTCTTCTTATAAATTTCTTTATGTCAAGAAAGGATTGTAACTCGATTTTTTGGCAAAGACATATAAACCTTACGAGAACATGAATGCTCCAAGAACGCTCCAAGATTTATGTGTGAGAAATTTGCTCCCTCACTAGGGAGTACTTTCACATTATGAACATGGCTGATGCAGGGGGCTCCTAGCCCCCTCCAAGAAACCCAATCCGACAGAGGACGTTTGTGGAATTATTGCTAAATACGCCTCAGGCTATACCTGAGGTTGCTATTCCACTTCAACAGCCTAAGCATGTGGAGGGTGAAGTTTTTGTGCAATTTATGAAGGAAGAACTGGATCGTTCTACTATTCCATTTCGATTCTCTTTGGTCTTGAAGTTCTTTTGCCAAAGGCCTTCTCTAGATCGTATTAAAGGGTTCATACATAGACGATGGGGCCTTTCGACGCAGCCATTGGTGTCTATGATGCGCATGCTACGAAATGTTTTTGTGAGGTTCTCAAATGAAGAAATTTCTTGAAAGCCATTTCACAGGAGAGTTGCGACATTGAAGGGGCATCATACTGGGCCTTTCAATGGAGGATAGAGTTTAAAGAGGATGAGGAACCGGTGCAGGTACCAGTGTGGATTATGCTTCCTGGTCTCCCTCCGAATCTTTACCAAGAATCATATTTACGGAACATAGTGGCTCCAATTGGTATATTTTTACGTAGGGATAATGCAACACGGTGTGTGACTAGAACTTATGGTGCGAGAGTTTGTGTGCTTATAAACATTGATCAAGATCCAATTTCTTCTATTTGGATTGGAACGCTGAGGCACCCTACAAGTATTTTTCAAGAGGTGGAGTATGAAACTTTGCCGGCATTTTTTTCTTGCTGTAAAGTGCAAGGACATAATCTGAAAACATGTAGGACTAAGCTCAAGGAAGGAAAAGAACCCAAGAACTTGAGGAATATGAAATAGAATAGAGTTTGGGTTCCTAAGGAGGAGAAGGATGAGGTCAATGCAAAGAAAGATCCGCTAGGTAAGACTATAGAATCGTCCTCTGTTTTGGTTATTCAAGATTTAGAGGCCAATGATCAGACGTTAAATTACGGAAGTGGTGTAGGGGTTGTGTCTTTAGAAGTTGAGGTTGATAGGGAGGAAGCTGAGACTTTAGTCCATGAGAAAGATTTGACAATGTGAGCAGAATCAAGTGGAGCCCAAGCTGATAGAGATTTGGTTTTGGTTACGAGCGATGACAAGATTTTGCAGCTTGTGGTTACGTCTCCTATGGATGGGCTGGAAGATAATTCTGAGGCTCAAACAGGAGGTACACGGGTTCCTATATCAGAGGATTTGTAGCTGGTGATTTGCAGCTGAAGATGAGGTTGAGTTGGCGCATCCTGCAAAGGAGAAGGATGGCAGTTCTAACTTTGAATTAATGAGAAAAAAGTTAATTCCTAAAAGAATACTAAGAAGTCCTACAAGCGTTCCGAGCAGACCCTCTAAACATATTCAATGATGAACAAAATTATGTTTTGGAATATAAGAGGAATTGGCACTTCGAGAAAGCGATTACAGGCGTTAGTTCTGGTACATAAGCCTTCTATTCTTTTTCTGGCAAAGCTGTTTCAGGATTATAGTCAACTGAGTTATTGGAGTAATTATTTTTCGTTTAGTGATTGTATATCTAATGTAGACCAGGTTGGTAAAATTTGGTGTTTCTGGACTGCTGGGTTACAGGTGGATGTCATGGGCGGATCAAATCAACATATGTCTTTGATGATTAATTCCAGTGTGTTGATTTTAGTTGTATATCCAAAGTGCAGGTATTTAGACAGGCGGGCTTTATGGGATGATTTGCTTGTTATCAATAATTTGCAGTTGCCTCATGTGATTTTGGGGGACTTTAATATATTGCGAAATGATAGTGAAAGACATGGTGGCAGTCCAAGGTTGCTCACGGCAATGGAGGAGTTTTGTTCTTTCATTGATAATGGTGGATTCGTGGAAATGCCGTTTTTAGGGAACAAATTCTCATGGTGTAATGGGCAATCTGGGATGGCTCGCTCATGGGCACAGCTTGATAGAGCCTTATGTAATCTGAAATTTCTGGAGCTGGTTCCTTCGATATAGAATCATTATTTGCCCATGAGGTCTTCAGACCATTCTCCAATGCAATTGGGTCTCTCAGAGACTTCATCCAGGTATGGTCCTGGCTCTTTTAAATTTCATTATATGTGGACTAGTCATGAGATTTTTGGCGATGTGTGTCGAGTTCTTGGGAGGTAGAGGTTTATGGAATTGGTTTGTGGAAATTAGCAGAGAAATTGAAGATGCTAAAATAGGTACTTAGAACTTGTAACAAGGAGATATTTGGTTGGAATGGGCGACATATTAGAGAGTTAGAAATAAAAGTGGAAGAAGGTGAAATGGATGTTTTAGCAAATAAGATGGAGCTTGATGTCTGGTTAAAAAGGGAGGAAGCTCGCCTTGCTTAACAATTTAAGTAAGATGGATTTTATAGGGTGAAGTGTCATCATCTTTCTTTAAAGCATTACAATATAGGAAACATAATGTGGTAATGGAAATGAAAATGTCTGATGGTCATGTTCTTAGCATGTCGGAAGCCATTCATGAGGAGGCTTGTGTATATTTTGCTGACTTTCTGAAGGCAAATCAGTCGAGTTCAATGCCAAATTTGGCTGATTTAATTGCGGGTGAAGTGTCGGGAGAGGAGAATAACATTTTTGGCAGTTCTCCTTTGTTGGAGGAAGTAAAAAATGTTTTTTTTTCTATTCCTAAGGATAGTAGTCCTGGTCGAGATGGCTTTGGTTCGGGGTTCTATCAATATTGTTGGTCTTTAGTGAAAGATGATTTATTTTAAGCAATTACTTATTTTTTTAGTGGGACTGAGCTTCCAAGGTTTTACATTGCCTCCTATATTGTTCTACTTCCTAAAGTATAGAATCCAATGTCGTTTGGGAATTTTAGGCCGATCAGTCTTTGTTCTGTGGTTTATAAAATATGCTCTAAGATTCTAGTGAACCGTTTTTCAGTGCTCTTTAGCAGAATAATTTCAAAGGAAAAAGGAGCTTTTCTTCCAAGTAGAAGTATCTTCGAAAATATTAGTCTCACTTAGGAATTTATTCATGATATGAATAAAAAAGTCCGAGGAGGTAATATATTGATGAAAATTGACTTTGCAGAAGCCTATGATACGATTGTTTGGGAGTTCTTATTTTGTGTACTGGAAGCTTTTGGTTTCTCTCTAAAAACTAGACAGCTCATGAGGCAATGTGTTACTACACCTTGGTATTCAATTGTAATGAATGGCACGACAAAGGGGTTCTTTAAGGGTGGAAGGGATGTCCGACAATGGGATCCTTTGTCCCCATACTTACTCATTTTAGTGGAGGAAGTACTTTCCCGTTTGATTAAGAAGAAGTTTGAAGAAGGAAGAGTAAAGTGTTATTCTCATCCGAGACATGGCCTTATAATCTCTCATTTATTATATGCTGATGATATGATAATTTTTTCTAATGGAGGAAAATCTTCTATTTTGGAAGTAGTTGGTGTATTGAGTACCTACGCTTCATGGTCGGGACAAAAGGTAAACAATGCCAAATCTCATATTTTTTTCTCTAAGCATATTAATAGTGTTAGACAGAGGCATATCTTATCCATCACTCAGTTCTTGGAAGGGGTGTTTCCATTCAAGTATTTAGGGGTTCCAATTGTATCGAGAAGATTGAAATCATTACATTTCCAGGATATTGTTCAAAGAATTCATAATTGGATTGAAGGTTGGAAAATAAATTTCCTTTCCGTTGGTGCGAGATTGATTCTTTGAAAACAAGTATTGTCGAGTATGCCAATCCATCTCCTTTCGGTGATGCATGTTCCAAAAATTGTTTATATTCGGATTAATAAGATTTTGAGTACCTATTTTTGGGGTTCGGTTAATCGGAATCCTAAGAAAAAGTGGATTAAATGGGAGAAACTTTGAAATCCGGTGGATGAGGGAGGGCTTCATGGTCGGGACACAAGGTAAACAATGACAAAGTTATTTTGTTTTCTTTACGTAAACAATGTTCAAAAGTCGTTACATTCACTTTAATAAAAAAATAAAATAAAAATAATAATAATTCTTCTTATCATTCCATACACCAAACACCATATCTCTTTTATTTATTTATTTTTATCTTTTTCATAAAAAATATGTGATGTATGAATGACGAACAGAACAACTTAATTAGTTTAGTAAAAACTAAAAATAAAATAAAATCTAAAATATATAAAATCTACTGTGTGAGATGATTTTTAGCATCCCTCATAATTTTAATTTTAAAAGGCTTTGTAGTCACTATTCAAACTGCCACTTGGAGAGATCATCCAAATCTCACGGCCATTCAGGCGTATTAAAAGAAGAGCGGTGCTACTGTACCGCTCAGAGTAGCCCACTGCAACTTACCACCAGGCCAAAATCACATTTTTATTTTTTTTCAATTTTTTTTTCATATTTTTCATCATTTTAAAACATTTTTAAAAAATATAAAAAATATAAATATACTAATAGTCACTTCCTTAACTATTAAGTAAATAAAAAAAATTAAAAATAAAATAAAATACATGAGATGTCAAAATGAGTGGATAAATTAAGTGGGCAAAGTAGCATTTTTCTTAAAAGAATGTGCCAACTTTTTCCACCTTCAATATTTAGAAAGTTAGCAATCAATATATTTGTCCCATCTAGATTAGAGTTGACTGGCCAATCCTATTAAGATATTGTTATTTTATTTTTGGATAATGTTAAGTGGCACGAAATGTGCTTCTCAAATATGCACACAAATGTAAGTGATTTTCTTAAAGTATTTTTTAAACATCCTTAATCATTAAGAAAAAACACAATTTCACTAATAATCACTTTCTTAATCACATCTCAAGAGCATACTTAGATTGAGATAAAACTATGCTTGGGAGTTGCGGGTAACTTGAATGCCTAAAAAATAGTGTATGAGAACCAGATTTTTCATTGCAAACTGTTGACTAAGAGTAGTAGTGAAGGCATTAAGATGTGAGGGGTTTGAACTAGTGAGAAGAATATCATCTACATATAAGAGTAAAAAAATAGTGCCTAGAGATGAGTGATATATGAAAAGTGAAGGGTTAGCAGAGCTATACTGGAAACCATAGGCAATCATGAAAGTACTAAATTTATCAAACCAGATGCGAGGGATCCGTTTTAAGCCATATAAGGCCTTATTTAACTTGCAAATATAAGAAGAAAAAGTAGGATGGATAAAACCTGGAGATTGGTAAATAAACATCACCATGGACGAAGACATTCTTGACATCGAGTTGGTGAATATCCCAATGGTGAACAAGGGCAATACTAAGAATGATCCGGATGGTGCCGAGCATGATTACAGGAGAGAACACCTTATCAATTTGGTGGAAGCCCTTGACAACAAGGCGAGCTTTCAACCGATTGAGAGTACCGTCGGCATTGATTTTGGTCTTGAAGACCATTTGCAACCAATAACATCCATGTGAGGGGAACAAGGCACAAGTGTCCAAGTGTTGTTGTCTTGGAGAGCTAGGATCTCATCTTGTAGTGCTTTTGTCTAGCCAACATGGTTAAGGGCAGAGTGTATTGCCTTTGGTTTCTTGGGAAGGTCAACAACAGTGTGATAGTGGGTGTACTTCAGGTTGGGTTTGTGGATCCCAGCCTGAGAGTGGGTTACCATGTTGTGGCAAGGAGGATCCGAAATGAGTGGATCAATGGGCAGGAAGGATGCTCGGCAAAGTGGGGAAGTTCATAACGTTGGGCACTAGGAGGCTCAACTCGGGGGTGAAGCCGGAGGACACAGCTCCACGGGAGTCAAAGATGGTATAGGGGTGGTGCCAATCATGGGTGACATGGAATCAGCTGGTGGAAGAGGTACCTGCACAAAAGAGACACTTGTTGGGTTAGAAAGTGTAGAGCGTGGTGAATGCCAATCCATAAATGTTGATAAACTTTGGTCAAAAGCTAGAGGGAGGTGGAGATTCCCAGACTGTTTGTAAGGGAAGGTAGATTCATAAAAAACAACATGTCAGGAGAAGAAGGTTCGACGAGAGGTGGGGTGGTAGCGTTTATACTCTTGGTGTTTGTCACTATAGCCCATAAAAATACATGGGAGAGTTTTTGGGTCAAATTTGTTGTGCTTATTGACCCAAGTACATGGGCAGTATTTAGACCCCAAAGACCCAAAGAGATGTGTAGTCGGGATAATGACCATTAATATGGGAAAATGGTGAGTTCAGATCTAATGTAGTGGAAGGAAGATGATTTATTAAGAAAACAACAGTTGAAAAAACTTGGACCCAAAAAGGTTTTTGAAAACTACTTTGAAAAGTAAGGTCATACCTTATTCACGAATTGTTCGATGTCATCGTTCCACCGAGCCATTCTGTTCGGGGGTATGAGGACATGAGTATTGATGGAGAATACCTTGTTGAAGGTGAAGATTGAGTTGGGTGTTGGTGAACTCACCACGACTATTGGTTTGAAAGATTTTGATATTTTCGTTGACTTGACGTTCAACAAATTTTTCAAATAAAATAAAGACATTAAAAAATCAGATTTGTTTTCATAAAAGAATAAACCACATATATTTAGAAAAAGAAAACAAACTTTATGTAGTTGGATACTTTTGTTTCAAAATTCATCTTTGTTATTGTTACATTTATTGTCAAGACTAAACATTTATTCTTTTGAAGAGATATTCGAACAAAAAGAAAACAAAATTATGAAAACAAAAATGAAGCTTTGTTTGTGTATTTTTTAATTAAAGTCATCTATTATTCAAGTTGAATGTTTACATTCACAGTGATGTTCTTCATTTTGTTGTTGTAATTTTTTATAAAACATTTAAGCAAAAATATGAATTTTAACTTTTTATTATTAGCTTTTGTTAGGTTAATTGATATTATTAACTTGTTGGATTTCTTCTCTCACCTTTCGTAACGTTAGTCCTCTTGGTGAGATTTTTTAAAAATAGTTTTTAAAAAAAGGAGACGGAAATTACTAATCCTTTTAAAACTTTTTCTCTTTCATTCCTAGTATATGAAATATTTCAAGTTTAAAACTAAAACCTATTCTACAAATATAAAAGTGGGTTTTGCAGCGGAAATCATTAAGTTAAATAAAAGACCTTTTACAAAAATAGGACTTTCATACATTACATAAAACCGCCTAGGCTGTAGTCACACTTCCCTTGGGCTATGTCTATCCTAACGCTTCGTTCTCATGTTGTCCATGAGAAGGGGAGGGACATACATAAAAATTAAAGTGAATCGAATACTCAGTAAACATTACTTCATACAACTAAAATATACTAACATAATTTTTCAATCATGCATTCACATTCATCTACATACTTTATATAAGCATTCATTTCATTTAAAAGGATACAAGCTGGGGTTATTTCTTTAAAAAGGTTTTCCTTTTATAAAATATTTACCACACCTTAAACCTTCATTCATAAAGAAACTAAAGCATACATGCATTCATTCATTCTTCACTTACCTTTGGCCGTTACACACTTTTGTGCCCTGTGTGTTCGGGTTAGCAGTCTTTTGGACCTAATTTTGCCTATGGCAGTGGGTTGAGAATCCCTCAGTCAGGGGGTAGTACTGGGTGCACTGCAGTACTACTTACTCGGCATTACAATATGCCCAATCCTTTTGTAACCATTCATTCAGTCATGGTCGTTACGTATTTTCATAAATTAAAACACTCATTTCCTTTCAATCCTTTCCTTTTATTCACTCATTTCCATCCTTTCCTTTTCATTTCTTTTCATTCATTAGTCCATTCCTTTTATAAACATCGTTTAAAAGCATAAGTTTAAACCTTAACATTAAAACATCCTCTAAACGCAAAAACATGAGCATATCGTAAACATCAGTTCATCGCATCCTTAAAACATCATTTCATGGCATCATTTAAAACTTATTTCATAGTTCCATTTAAAACATTAGTCATAGCGTCATTTAAATACAGTTTCATCGCATTATTTAAAACATCATTTAAAAGCATCAAGCATAAACCTCAACATTTCATTTCATGAAAAATACATACAATACATACTACATATAACATCTATTCACATGCTTACAGTTAGTTTGGGTGCACAAATAGAGACTGTCAAGGAAGGCCATACATACATATACCTGTAAACACTTATACTTAGCATACTTTCATAAACTTCCTTTCATTTCATTTCATAAAGTATCATAAAGAAAACATTTCATTTGCATTTCATATCATTTAGAAAACTCTATAAGAGTGAACATAATACTTACCTGGACTCCATGCAATACTTATATCATGCAGTCCATTCATGTGCATGTCAGATGCCAACCTACGTACATACATAACCTTAACGTCATTCTGTTTCCAGTGCATAAGTAACTAAACTTAGAAACACAAACTACACTTCACTTGTTCAGATGTATCAGTTGTTTCATTGAAGCTATAATATTATTTGAGTTCACCAGGTAACAAATGTATAAGTGTGGCATTTATTTCATCAAGAGAATTATTTCTCGGAGTCAATATAGCTCGATTCAATATTTCAAACAAATTCTCTGAGTAATCATGAATGTTAAACAAAACAACATCTATCAATTTTTGCAAAGAAACAACATAATTTTCATAACGGAAAAGCATATTATCAGGTCTTGTCTTTTCTTCAATTGTAATTGGCAATACTCCGTTGCCTAATTGAAGCAAGTAATATAAAAAAATCTAGACCTAATCTTGCTCGCATGTTTTGAGTTAAGAAAATCTTGGTCAAAGAAGGCCATAAGTAAGAAGAGAGAAACTCGCATCAATCTGTTCCTGTCTTTTACCTTTTGGAACAATAGGTAAAATTTGTCAAAAATCTCTACCAAACACAACAACCTTGCCACCAAATAATAATTCTGAATCATTGATGTCTCGAAGCATTATGTCCAATGCTTCTATAGATTATTTTTTTTTACATAGGGACTTCATCACATATGATAAACTTTGTAGCATGTAATAATCTTGCAAGTCCACTTTGTTTACTAACATTGTAAGTGTTGTTTTTGTCAAAATTTAATGAAATTTTAAATCATGAATGTCTTGTTCATCCTCTAGGTAAAATAAATGCAGCAACACCAGATAATGCAGTTGCAAGTGCTATTAGCTGTTTAGATCTTAATGTAGCAAGAAGCGCTTTGTATAAAAAAAAATTTCCTGTTCCACCTGGACCATCAATAAAGAATGAACTTGCTTGATTTGAGAAAACCTTTTGTAAGATTGAATCATAAGCATGTCATTGTTCATCTTTGAGAATTGTTGATGCTACAAGATGTTCTTTTGGAATTATGATAGCCAATTCATCATTAATCTCTGTAGATTGAAGTTGGCCCTCATCAAAATAAATATCATCATCTAAAAGATTAAATATGTTGATGTCCTTCCCCATTACCTATAGTGTGGAAGAAATATGTCGTAAAACTTATCTTTTGATATTCATAGAATCGCTTTCAATTTTTTTAAAGTCAGCTGACATACTTTCTTCAAAATGTTTCCAGAATTCTCTTGCATTTGTAGGATTATAATAAACCAAGATTGTGGCAAATAGTCGCCTCAAACTGTATGGCATTTGGTATAGTGATGCTTCATGTAAACAATATTCCAAGCTATTACCTGTTTCTAACAAGCCTTGCAATGTAGCGTATTCAAGAAATGTTGGAGCGCCAATACCATTAACTGTTTTGAAGTGATTAAAAGATAGAGGACCCCTTATATGCTTTAAAAATATCAGCAGATAATACATTTTACCTTCAAGTGGATTTGCTGCAACAATTGTGTCAATAACTATTTGTTTCTTTCGAGGGGTCCAGATTTTATGTTGATTGCTCCAAACAAAAAACTTAGAAAATTATTTACACAACAATTTTTTAGAGTTTTCATTTATACGATTTGTTGAAAAAAAAAATCTGTTAACATTGATTTTGCATTGAAATCAGAATTCACAAGATTGTTCAAGTAATGATTTGCAGGAAAAGTCACCAGATGTTGATCTTCAAGATGTAAGTGTACGCTATATACTGCTAGATGCATCTCATTTACAATAAACCCAAAGATCCTCCGCATGGCTTCAGGTGCAGCAATCCATCGAGCTGATTGGAATAATTCAATTTCATCAATGATTTGACTAGCTTGTTCAGAGATTACATTAAAAGCAACACGGTCATGACCTTTGTAGATGTATTTGTAAAGATACTTGATTGCTTTAATTGTAGAGCATATTTCAACTCACTGAGGGACAACGTGCAGTGGTGGGTTTGGTGAAGATTAATGGTGGCATAAAACACTTTGAGAGGCTTCTGTTTGTAGTGAAATACTCAGAGAAGAAAAGAACAAAAATACATTTAGTCTTGATGGTGGTTATGAAGAAGGAATTAGGTAGAGGAAGTGTGTAATTTGACAAGAACTTACCACGAAAGAGATGGGAAGTGGTGAAGTTGGATGGCAATCTACGCCAATCATAGTTGGGGTCTTCTTCGAACGGGGTGGCAGAGAAGCACAAATTGGCTAGGCTCTATTTGTTTGTGTGAAATGGAGGTTGATTTCTCAATTGAGTTCGTGTTGTTTGTTCTGTCAGTGTGTTGAGGAGTCAACAGAGGGGAAAGTATATAGATGGAGATAGGGGTTTTACATGTTTAAGCCGGAGTGGTTCTAAGAATTCCCAGTGGGAGATGGACTTGGTATGGTCACGAGATTAGAGGGATAAGTGTAGAGGAAGTGTAGTTTGAATTAAACACGCTTAAAAACACAAAGAAGTAAAATTTTTGACAAACTCTTAATTCGTAATTAATAATTGATTTAAAAAATGTTTATGAAACAACTAAAATAAATAAATAGATAAACACTTTAAAAATAATAATAGCAGCAGTAGTAGTAGTAATAAGGTGTAAATTTATTTTATTGTCCAAATTTTGAACATGCATGTTACAAATTCTCTCCCTCTAAAAAAACTCGTCCTCAAGATGAAACGTGCCTCGTTTAAAATAGGTAGGGATACTTCTCTCTCATGTCATCCTTGTGTTCTCAAGTGGCTTCACTCCAGCTGTGTTGACTCCAAAGAACCTTGACCATTTGAAGGGGCTCGTACTCCAATACATGTGTAGGACCCAGGGCATACTTTTATAACATAGAGACATGAAACATATTGTGCACTATTGATAAGTGTGGTGGCAGTGCTAGTTTGTAAGCAAAGAGATAGGGGCACCATGCGACTGTCTTTCAAGGTGGCCGAACCCGGGTCAACGACAGGGGATTCCATGCATGTAGTTGGGCATGAAAAAATGTGTTTAAAATGGGTCTCTTTACGTCGGCCTAGTTTTACTTACAGATATAATATGTTGATTTGGTTTTAATTTGGTCTTTGCTGCATGTAGTTGACACTTATGTCTTGTATACAGTTTAAATTATATTACGTATTCATTTATGATTTAATTATGATAATAAATTACAATGATTTGAATTTTAAGTATAATCAAATTTAATTTATATTTTTACGCTATAAATATGATCAAGTCTAATTTTATGAAATGAGCCTCACTATTTCATTCATAAAGTTTAGGTAAAATATAATTTCCTACTAAGTTATAATTCGAAAGTGAAGATATGTTATTTCTATTTACATCATTTTAGTATTTATTAATTTGGTATATAATCAAATAATTATTAAAGTTCTCTCCATAGTGTTTATTTAATTAAGTAAAGGATTATAATACATTTTTAGGAAATTAGTGACATATGTATTTCATAAGACGAGGTTTTGGAATTTACGATACGAGGTAAGTAATTTGATCACAAATTACGATCATCACATGTCAGTTTAGATAAATTATTAGTAAAGCCAATTCTTGATAGCCTCTCTTTATGTACCTCGTATTGTCATGAGTTTTGCAAGCATACCATTCATTTTAGTTCCTGATCATGTTAAGTTTCGCATCATGTTTTGGAATTCAGGGTGGCCTTGGGGCCAGAGAGCCTCTTATACCAAAGTTAGTAGAGTATATTTGGAAGTTTGTATATAATGAGAGAGTCTAGATCAGAGAGCTTTTCTTGTACCTGGAAGTTGCTATTTATACCGAGATTCTAGGGGGATAGATTGTGCCTGCCCCCATGGAGTCCATATCCCTTTTACTGTTCCTTTTGTCAGAATCTTTTAATGTAGCGTGCTTCTGTGACAGTGTCATTAATGTGGGGTGTAGCTCGGGTAATGGTGCCATTAATGCATTGTGGTTCCTTGATTTGCCTTACTTTGCTGGCATCTTTGGTGGTTCGTCGATGTTCCCATATTAGAAGATCAAAGGTCCTCCGTCCTTCCCGCTCTACCCTATACAAGTCCCCATGAGTGGGGTGCTGCTGAGCAGCGTCAGGTCTGTTCATCCCAGCCATCACTATTCACCTTCCCTTGAAGATGACTTACTTTGTGGGCAAGTTTAGGCCTTGGGACCTGGCATTAGGGCGAAGCCCATTACTTCCTGGCCGAGTGCTCAATGTGCTCATGAAGTGGGGCAAATCCCCTTCCAGTTACCGAGCAAATTCCTATGTGACGGGTCTAATGGGAATTCTATCTTTCATTCCTTAATTAATCAACTTTTGCAACTTTGACTTTGTGGCTTTCTCAACTTCTAGGCTTTCTCGCCACTCATGTGTTGTACTTATGCTCCCTTGCAATATCAGAGTGGCCTTTTTGTCTTTAGACAATACCTGGCAATGATTCGGCTTCAACTTGTATGGGTTTACTTTGATGATTCTGCTCCGCATTAAATGGCGCCCCTTCAATCCTTTTGTCATTACTCTCTCTAGGCAATTACTTATTCCCATGTTGCATTACTAGATAGGCTCTGCTAGAATTGCGGCGATCACGAGATTCCGCTACTCTGTGGGGCACGTGGGTTCCTACTGCCTCGAGATGTCAACCTTCGAGCTTGCCTATATAATGTCCCCCTCATTCTTGACAAAGGGTTACATTGTCTATATTCTCTTCTGCTAGATATCCTGTGTTCCTCTCCCTCTTTGAAGCACTTCTTTCTGTGTTGTTCTCTCTGATTCCTCTCCTTCTTTCAAGCACTTCTCCTTGTGTTGTTCCCTCCGATTTCTCTTCTTTCTCCCTGGTTGCTAATGACTCCCAAGAAATCATTGCATTCTTTTAGGTTGGCAAGAACTTTCGATGATACCCATGTTGTAGCTGGATAGGGCGACACCACTCTAGAGGAGTTTGCTGGTTTCTCGTAGCTTTCAGAGGTGACTCTCGTTGAGTTGAAGTTGCTAAGGGAGACCTATAGGGTTCCTCAGACTGTAGAACTTGAGGTGCCTCCTCCTACTAAATGGGTACTAGATTCAGAGGGTTTCGCCTCCGAAGTGGCAATGTACCCCCCCCCCCCATGTTCTCTAGCGGCCTCAGACTGCCCTTTTGTTGTCTAGTGTGAGAAGTGTTGGATTTTTTCAAGTTCGCGCTTGCTTAGCTCCCTCCTAGTGCATTGAAGATCCTTGTGTCGTGTTGCATCATTCGTCATGGCGCGTTGGGGGAGGCCAAGGCTGACTACCAAGATCTCATGGCATGTGAGTTATTCCACCCCCACAATATTCTGAGGCGAGGTCGTAACACGTACGACTTCAAACCAATCCAGGCTTGGGTTCGGTTGGAGTCGCAACATACTACCATGAGGGGGTGTAGTCGCATGTTCTTTCTTTTGTCCAACAAGGGGTAGGAGTTCCCTGTTGGCTAGGCCAATCGTCGTGCATTCCTTATTTATGCCATATAGGGGGTTGTGGGCGATGACAAGGATTGTTGTCCTACCATGACCCCGGTCGAGACACTCAAGATTGAGGTTCTCTGTGCTTGGGGGAAGGCCCATCCGGATGAGGTTCTGCCAGCTGAGGACAACCTTCGTCAGCATCTGGCCCTCAGTCAATTTGCTCTATGATGTAGCCTTCTTGTTATGGGAGGTCATGTTCCAGGTCCATAGCCGCTCTCCTAGCCTATCGGTGGAGGGAAAGGGAAAAAGCCCTGGAGGATTTGCTTGTCAAAGCTAACTTTGACGATCTGCCCATTCCTCTCAGAGGTCCTTCTGCAAAGGTGCTCATTATTTGGCTAGAGCCTTCGTCGCCCAAGAGCGATGACGATCATGAACCTTCCTCATGCTGTGTTGTTGGCTCAAGGAGTTGTCGCGGATGTTCAACCTGAGCCTCCTATCCTCGGGTCTACCACTGAAACTGTTCCTGCGACCCTACTTGATCCTTTGGTTGCGATGGTGCCTTCAGTAGTCTCCTCGTTCCTCGGCATGGACTTCAAGCGGGTTCCTTCTCCCTTGCCCACAGAGCCTTTTGCCGAGGATGAGGGGTCCCTCAAGCGGGTTTCCATCTTAGAGTCGCCTCTTCTACACTCTCCCAAGGTCGAGGTTGCCTCAGCTGGTGATGAAGTGGTAGGGCTCGCTGCTTGGGCTGAGGAGGCAATGGCGAGTGTCCCTCTAGCTAAGGTAGCTACGGTGTCTGTGGTCCTTGACACAGATAAAAAGGCTATTAATGATGTCCCAACGGGCTTTTGGCCATTGGCTGTGAAGAGCCTAGCCGACCATATTTGCAAGGCGAATAGTAGGCTCAAAAGGCTTTTCACTGGGGTAAGATCTTTGTTTGTAAGCTCTTTGCACCTCTTGTCCGTTTCCATCTTTGATTTTGGCCCAGACTTCTGTGGCAGGGCTTGGAGCGTTGGTGGCATTCATTGTGGATGGCCAAGAGGAGGTGGAGAGTGAGAATAGAGCACTTAGTTCACTCGCATAGCTGACTTTATGCAGTGTAGTAGAGGAGCAGAAGAAGAAGGAAGAGGTTGAGGAGGCCCTTGTTGACTTGTCGAAGTCCCAGGATGAGGTTGGCCTTCTACGTCTCGAGGTGGTGCTTGCTTCCATCTGGGATCTACGGGAGGAGCTATCGTATGTCCGTGGTGTCCACGATGATTCCTGGCACTTTGGTTACACTGACGGCTTGGAAAGGATCAAGACTCATATCCTCCAGAATCCCCGATGCAATCTGAGCGCTTTAAGTGTACAGGAGCTTCCCCCGGATGAAGTGTAAGTGGAACGGGCTGCTCTCCTTGAGAGGGATCTAATCCCAAGCACCCTTAAGGGTAGCTCTGCTAGTTATAATCCCGCCCGCTGATGGTTGATGCCCTCAGCTGTACTCCGACTGGCTCTTTTGACGAGTCTTGCTCTTCTCTACTGTTCGAGGATCTAGTTTCAAAGTTCCACTTCCAAAGCCGAACCTCGCTTTCAGCCTTCATTTTCACACACTCCAACAAGCAATGCCTCTTCAAAGATTACTCTTCTATCATCATTTCGCCCTACTGTCTTCACCTCCTCCAACAATTTCTCAACCCCTTCTATTGTCATCAACTTTTGGCGACTTATTGGCAGTTGTTGTCACTGTATGACTCAATTAGTTGCCTCATTACATTCATTGTTGATTTTCTTTGAGGTAACCTCTAGCATTATAGGCATGTCATAATGATAAAGATCATTGTCTGCCACTTCTAATGGAATTTTCTTTGAGGTAACCTCTAATATTATCAGCATGTGGTAATGATAGAGATCCATGTTTGCCACTTCTACTAGAATATAATCTGATCAGGCTTCGATTTGCTTGCGCCTTCACAATTTTTTGTCATATCTAGTTGACTTATGTTGTATGTCACTGGAATTTGTTGTTTCACATTGTAACCTGTCTTGTTCTTCGTAAGCTTGTGGCTACACGTTGTAACTTGTGGCTTCACGTTGTAACTTGTCCTTTGTAAGCTTGCGGCTTTATTTTGTAACTTCTGATCATTAACGAAACAACCTTATACTTTGTTGTACCAGGTTACTTGTCTTTGCATATTCTTATTCGATGTTTCCTTCTTCTTATTCCCCTTTTTCTATGGTCGACGTAGGGGTTTTGGAGCAGGAAACTATGTGCTTGGCATTAGGCGGCGCAGGGGGGAATTGTCATCTTACAGAGTTTTACAGTCCACCCTGCCAGCCCCTAACCTAATCCTGACGACCGCGCTGGCCGATAGCTCTTCTGCTTATACTGTCTTCGTTCACTTCTATTAAGCAATTGTCCTCTTGGGTCCTTTAGCGATATTATTTGGATGTCTCTCCACTTCTTCCTTCGCTGATTTCTTCCTTCTTGTCATCTGTGTTTTGGATGGGCTTTACATCGCCTAGTCCTTTAGTTCTTCCATTCTGTGTTGCAGTGCTTTTTTTGGTATGTAACTAAAAGAAGAGAGAAGCGACATTAGCCTATGCTGGAGGTCCCAGTTTAGGAGGGTAACCGATGAGTAATAGATTTTCGAAAATGCAAAATTGGTATATGCCAGTACGATCCTAAATTTTATCCAAAATGGGATTAGACCGGACCAGTTACACCCCTAGTCACTGCAAAGTATAGAATTTGATTCTTCGATCTCAACCGATTCTTTTCTTATACGTATAATTTAGGAAAAAAGCTTAACTCAAACGATTTCGTGCACCCCTTGCGCATGAGATCCAATTGGCTGGGTTAAATGAAACGGTTCACACAAAAGGAAAAAAATGCAGTGCGGGAAACAAAATGGTTTTGGCATGAAAAAACTTTGTCTTCTTAACGGCGGTGACAAGCTTTCCATTGTCGAGCACGACTTTGCAGACTGAAAGCAGTGACGAGGAGGACTTTTTTGCCGGATTGACTCGCCGCCTTGCTCAGTCCTCACGTCACGAAACTTAGAAGCTCACCATTCCAAGTATATCTTGAACAAATGGGAGGTATAGCCCTTGTTCTAGAGAATCGTTTACTCTTGCTTCTTGTTCTTATCTTTTGGGTTTTTGGAAGTGAGTTGTTGTACGGACAATATCTTTGCAAGTGTACAGAATCGTAACAGGTAATAAAGTGTTTTAAAGACAACGGATGTCGAACCAATAGGAAATAATTATGCTATTGAGTACTAAAATTTACTAAATTAATTACTATTTGGAAAACTAAAATTTGAAGAATATATTATCTAAATTAAACTGAAGAAAATAGCATTAAGATTGAGATTTTAAAGATAATAAGAATAGATCTAGAGTGTTTGATCTCATCTAGCAAATCCCACCCAATTTATTCTTCCTTCTTATAGAATCCTAATTATCACAAGTTGATGATAAAAATTCCTTAACTATTCAATATTTTCTCTTGAGCAATACTAAAAATATCTCCAACTAATAACTCCATATCTCTATGTGAATTTAACTAATTGGAGACTCATTAAGTTCTTTGGATTTTTCTTAAAAATAACACTAATCGGGAAAAATATATCTACTTTCGCTCAACTAATAGTACTTAATCCTAGAGTTTTAATCACAAATCGCCTCTTGGTCTCATTGTTATTAATAGATCAAACAATAATTAGTTAGAAAATTGCAAGCATTAAGAATAAGGAATAAACACTCAATTGTGGAAATATTGAAAGAAAATAACTTAGAATATAAATTGTGTGTTCAATGCTAGACTACATCAAAACTCTAGAAAATAGAATTAGTTCATAATGAAACCGAAAAGAAAAACAATAAAACTTGTGTTCTTCGTTGGAGTTAGTTGATGACGCATACAACTCTTACCTCTACTCCCCCAGATCTGCCTCTTTGAAAGAAATGTAAAATAAACTCTGGAATATTTTTACTCTTAAAACTTTGACTCTCTTCTCCAGACTCTCCTATTCATCTCATAAGTCAAGATTAAATAGATGTTGAAATTCAAATCTGAAAAGAAGATAAATGCAGCTACAATCTAGCCTAAAGATCTGGAAAATAATTTCTAAAGACATATGTTAACATAAAAAAAATTATCCCACGAATAATGGGGTCATCTACAATGGAAGATTCAGTGATATGCGGCTTGATTTATAGAGTTCGGGGGGATTTGGTGGTCAGCAGCATATTGATCCCAATTGGGAGTAATTATCTCACCTGGTAGATGCCGTGTGCGCTGAATAAAACTAGTATCCTCACCTACCTAGTGGAAAGGACTCCCGATCTGGATGATAAAACCCTCTTGCCAACCTACCAAGTAGAAAAACTACTTGCTTTTTGTCTCGTTGTTGTCCAAGATATTGTTTAGGTTAGTATTTTAAGTTGATCATTTAGACTAGTTGCCCAATTTAACCACCTGAAGCCGCGTGCCATGTCTTCTTTCCTTCTAGTTGCAAGTCTCCCCGCCTAAATCTCATTGGCTCTCTTCAGATCTCGCTGCCTCTCATCAGTCTGGATCCATAGTCTCTTCTTTTGTACCAAAATGCTCTCCTTTCACACTGAATCTTCACATTCCTTAATATCCAAGAAAATAAAGAAAAATATATAAAAATAAAATAAAGTCAATAGTGTTGAAGGAAAAATGAGATTTTTCATAAATAAAAGAGTAATAAAAATCACATAAAAATCACACTTATCATGAGTCTTCATGCTGCTTCTTTTATTGCCTTAGTCTGTAATTGTCGGGTCACCTTAGACTTTTATCAAACTAACTTGAATGAAGGTTGGAGGAATCGTTGTCATGGCAAAAAGGTTTCAAGCTACTTTATGGAGAAAATGCTCACACTGAAGGAGTTATGTGATGTTTCGAATGGGAATCTCAGAATTTATTTTGCCTGGGCCTAGATTTTTTAAGGTCTCATTATGCAGTCTCGGCATGTCCGGCAAGACCAGGTGCTAAAGCCCCAGGGCACAGCTTCCGTATGGGGAAGACAACACCAAGAGAAGGTGGGCTGGTCAACTCAGCTAAACCAACAAGAGCTATAGAGTCACAACTTTGTGAGAAATACTAGGCTCCAAAGTGGAAGATGTGGGCGCCCTATGAGTACCGTGTCCTAATCTGCATGGCCTTCACTACCTTCTCAACCTCAAAATCAACCGCCATGCCATATTGGTCCCGGTATTTAACCTGTTATCCTCGATGGATCTAATTTCTTTTTGACCAAATTTAGTGTTCAGTAGGTGGGTGGCGAAGCCAGTTCTAGTTTAAACGAGACGTGAAAATCAAACAACCAAACCCAGATCTGATGTGAGTGCTGGTGGCGAGAGAGACATGCCGGTGGCTGAGACGAGAGAGCAAAATAAGAATTGGTTCGTGGGCAGTGGGGGAAAATGGAGCCTTGTTCGTTCCGTCATCTTCTTCACATTTTCACTTTTCTTTTTTAAATTGACCCGCCACGTTAGCAAGGGTGCACAAAGCATGCAAAAAATTGACTGGCTGTAGAAGAGCTGATAATTTAAATGCAACCTTTTAGCAAGGTGATATGACGTGATTCTCTTCCTCCCAGATGAGTGCCCTTTCCGTCTCCCATGAGACAAAGCAACCTAAAACCCAGAAGCTTTGAGTCTTCGTTCACCTCCCCCCTCTCTTTGTTTCACTGAAACACCATACCATTCCCTGCAAATCTTTCCATCCTCTCGTATTTCACAAACCCATCCCCAAATCTTTGAGTCTTCGTTCACCGTTTCCCCTCTTTCACCTTTTCCCCCATCAACTCTTTCCATCATCTCTCACCTTTCACAAATCCATCCTTAGCATCCCTCTTCCGTCTACCCAAAATCCAAAATCCATCCTTAGGATTTTACCCCTCAAAACCTACTAACCCAACTCCCAAAGCACTCGATCGAGAAGATCTACCTGAAGCTGAGCCTTTTAGATTTACGTTCGGTCTAGCTCCTAGAACGTCCCTTTCAATGCATGCAGGACTGACTATATATATATATATATATAGATATATATATATATATATATATATATATATCTATATATATATATATGTATACATGACTCCAAGATTGCAAAAGGCCAGGAAAACACAAAAGCAAAACACAAATGAAGCTGAGAAAAAGGCTAGGAAAGCAAAAAGGCCTGGGTATTCTCTTGATTAGAATTTTGTGATCCCAAACTCTAGTAATGATTCTCAACCATTTAATATTTTTCAAGTAATGTTGAAGCTGTTGTGGCAGGGCAAAAATTGCCATCAAATCAACAATGAAGGTAATATCTTGGAACTGCAGAGGGATTAACCGACCTCGTGCAGTTAGAACTTTGAGGGCAAACATCAGGCACCACCAACTGATGCAGTCTTCTTATCGGAGACTCTTTTGGATGATGTTAATACTTTACATATTGTAAATAGACTTGATTTTGCTAAGTATGTAAATATGCCACTAGTAGGTAAATGGGGTGGCCTTTCGCTTATGTGGAAAGATGATATGGATGTTGAGCTTGCATGGTATATTCGAGTCCTTCACTGCAACCTTGGTTAATTAGTTTTGTTTATTGCCCAGCTCAATACAATTGGAAAAGGAAATTCTGGGACACCATGCATAACATTGTCAGTAACTTTGCTGGACCTGTAGCTAGGTTAGGAGACTCAACGACATTCTTGGTCAAAATGAAAAATTTGGGAGAAAACCTTATGCAACTACCTCTTCTCCTAATGGACTCAAAAAATTTATGAATGGGAAAAGGATGGTAGATATAGGTTTCTCTGGTCCTATCTTCACTTGGTCTAATAATAGGCATAGTCTGAATCTCATTTGAGAGAGATTAGATAGAGGAATAGCAAGTCATACCTGGTCACTCCTTTTTCCTAATGTCACTGTCAAGAACCATCCTCTATACGCCTTTGATCATGTCCCCATCCTCTTATACACTATGGGTAGTAAGAAACATCACACCAGCTTCAAGTTTGAAGAGTTTTGGATAAGGGATCCTACAAGCTAATTGGTGATTCAAAAAGCTTGGAACATTAACTTTCAAGGTAATCCCAGTTTCGTTGCAACAAAAAAACTAATAGAGGTAAAAAAGGCTCTAAACTTTTGGAACAAAAACTGCTTCGGTCATATTAAAACTTCTATAAAAAGTATGACCAACTCCCTCAACCTCATCCAATCCAATACTCCTACTTCTCATTCAAATCTCTTGGAAGAAGAGCTTAAATGAAAACTGAATGAATCCTTGAAAAGGGAAGAGACTCTTTGGCACCAAAAATCTAGAATCCAATGGCTTAGTACAACGGATCTCAACACAAAGTTCTTCCACATGATTGCCACCATGAAAAGGGAAAAGAATTACATTGAGAGCATGAAAATTGACACAAATCAGTGGACCTCTGATCCTACTGACATTCAAACCAGGTTTATTGACCATTTCAAGGATATTTACAACAACCACTAATCCTGATATTGCTCATGAGCTCAATGATCTCTTTCTGCAAAAACTCTCAAACAGTGATAATCAAAGCCTTTGTGAGATACCTAGCGATGAGGAAATTTGGGAGGTCATCAAGAAAACCCCTATCTCCAATGCTCCTAGCCCTGATGAGTTTACTGGTCTATTCTTTAAACACTTTTGGAATGTTTTAAAAGGTGATGTGTGTGCTACTATTAAAAACTTCTTCATTCATGAAAAATTGCTCAAAGAGATAAATCACACCCACATCACTCTTATTCCAAAATTTGGCAACCCGAATATGGTTCACCACTTAAGACCCATTAGCCTTTCAAATGTTTGCTTCAAATTCATCTCCAAAATTCTTGCTAATAGACTCAAAGTTGTTATCCCAAAATTGATCTCTCCACACCAAACTGCTTTTACTCTTGGTAGAGTAGTCCAAAAAAATACCATCATGACTCAAGAAGTCTTCCATCTTTTAAAAAGGAAAAAAGGGAAAATTAGGGAAACGACCATCAAAATAGACATGTATAAGGCATTTGACTACATGGAATGGTCTTTTATTCTCAAAATTTTTACCAGCTTTGGATTTCATCCCGCATGGATCAATTGGATAAAGGAATGTGTTTCCATAGTTAGTTTTTCTGTCATAATCAATGGGAATCCAAAAGGGCTCTTCACTCCTTCTAGAGGTCTTAGATAAGGTGACCCACTATCACCTTTTCTGTTTATCATGGGCACTAAGGTTCTCTCTAGGTTAATTGCTAAGGAAGAGATGAATAATACCCTTAATGGAATTAAAAACAGCAACAATGGCCCAATTCTCACACATTTACTCTCCGTTGATGATCTCATTTTGTTTGGTAAAGCCACGGTCCAAAATTCCGAAACCTTCCAAAATTGTATTGAGAAATACTCAATCTAGTCTGGACATAGGGTGCATACAGGAAAGCCTTCTATTCAATTCAGGCAAAACATAACTCTACAGAATAGAAGAGATATAAAAGACTTGTTGGGTTTCAAAACTACGAATTCTAGGATTAAATACCTTGGTATCCCTTTAACCATTCCTAGATCCAAAAAAATGTTTTTTCAAGAGGTCCAGGAAAAAATTAGTAAAAAACTTGCTGGGTGGAAGGCAAAACTATTGTCACAAGTAGGTAGAACTACCTTGATCAGAGCTATTGCTAGTACCATTCCATCTTATTTAATGTCTACCATGTGGATTCCTCAAAACATCTCAGAAAGCATTGATAGGTCTTTCAAAAATTTCTGATGGGGTTTCAAGTCGAATAAAACTCATAATCTCACACCAAAATTTTGGAAGACTATTTGTCAAGCCAAGTCTATGGGAGGTCTGGGCCTTAGATTAACAACCAACTTCAACAAAGCTCTCTTTGCAAGTTAAGCTGGCAAATGATTAATGGTATCACGTCAAATTGGAAAACTCTTCTGGTGAATAGGTATCTCAGAAACAATTCTTTCCTTGACACCTCTCTAAAAGTGACAGATTCTTGGTTGTGGAAAGGGATTTTCTTAGGGGAAGTGTTTGTCATCAGATTAATAATGGTACCAACACTGTAGTGTGGGTTCACCCGTGGAACCCCAATCTTAACTCCTTCACTCCCACCCGTCAGAATGAGACTATCTTCAAAGATCCCACTCTTAAAGCATCTGAACTCACACTAGAGGAACCTAAAAGGTGGAATGATTTGCTTCTTCATTCCCTTTTCGATTAGAACATTGTTAATGAGATCATCAACATCCCTTTAGCTCATTTTGATTTCCACTCTAGAAAGGATAAAATAATCTGGATTAATCACACCTCAAGAAATCTCTTGGTGAAATCTGCTCATGCTGCCTTTAACATACCCACAGAGAGCAATCAGCCGCATATCAGTTCAAAAACCTGGAAGAATGTGTGGAAAATCAAGATTCATGATAGACTTAAGATGTTCATATGAAAAATCTTGAACAATATCCTCCCAACAAGAGCCTTGCTAAAAAAAAATTCATTCCCTTAACAGATGATCAATCTTAATGCCCCACATGTGAATCTAAGGAAGAAACGCTTGACCACTTATTTCTATGATGCCCCTTTTCTAGAATATTATGGAGACAAGCACCTTGGTCCCTTGATATTTCCTTCTTTACATGCAGAATCATTGTTTACTGGATTCATTGCTTTGTTAATTCCTCCCAAAACATTGGTATTCCAAATCTGGATAAACATAGCTTCCAATTGATTGCCATCATTTCAATGGACAGTATTTGGTTTCTTAGAAACAAAGTTGTGCATGAATCCTGTATTCCTAAAATTGAGACTTTTGTAACAGGAACCATCAAGAATTTCAGGGGTCATTGTAATGCATGGGGCAATAAACATATTTGTAACCATGTGTATGAAAAGGCTATACCTGCAAGACATTATTTTTTAACATTTGATGTAGCAGTTCGGGAATCTGGCAGTACTACAGCTGTAGTGTTCAAAACACCAGATGATTCGGTGGTTTTTGTTAAAACAAGATTTATCAATTCCAAGAATGCCAACCAAGGAGAATCAACAGCTTTGTTCATAGGAATTGAAGAAGTTAGAGCACACCAAATAAAGAAATTAGATATCAATGGTGATTCAGAAGTTGTTATTAAATTGATTGGAAATCCTAAGAAAGCTACTGATTGGATCATCGAACCTATAGTTAGAGACACAAGAATACTCCTGCGATCTTTTGAGAGTTGGTGTATTAAAAAACTTCATTGAGATCATAATCGATGTGAACATAATATAGCGCAATGTGTGGCTTCAAAATGTCTATTTGGAAGCATACCCATTATTAGTATACCCCCTATCTTTTGGATTTTCATAGTGGGAAAGACCCACCTGGTATATGTCTGTAACTAAGGTAGCTTTATCTACCAAGGATTCTCTTTGTTTACTTTAATACAATATAGCTATCTTGCCTTAAAAAAAATAATAAATAAATAAATAAACAAGGTGATATGACAATGATTATCTTGATGTGCAATGGCACCATCAAAATTGAGTATCATCTACTTTAAAAATGGACGAAGTTGACCATACACTTGGACATTAGAGTAATAAATTTTCTATGATATCTACTTTATTAATTATGCACTTTTAACCGGCTCAAGTAAGCCATCTCATGTTTTCTGATGACTACATAATTTTCAGTAGAGCAAAGGTTGAGGAATGGAGAAAAATTTTGGCCATCTTGACCTGTTATGAAGATCAGGGCAGACTTTGAACAAACGAAAGACCTCCCTTATGTTTAGTTCTAATACCAGAGTCTTGGCACAGAAGGGTATCATAAGCAGGTGCTGCCTTGTGTGACAACTTTGAGAGATATCTAGGACTCCCCGCAGTAGTGGGAAGGGCAAAATACAATACTTTCCAAGGTATTAAGGCAAGGGTGTGGCAGAAAACTCAAAATTGGAACACCAACTTCTTGTCTAGAGCAGGGAAGGAAGTGATGGTGAAGGCTATTTCCGCCAATTCCTACCTACACTATGAGTGTCTTCAAGTTGCCAAAGAAATTGTGCAGGGACTTGGAGTCCATGATCTCTAGATTCTGGTGAAAGAATAATAGGAGTGGCTGGGGTATTCATTAGAAGAAATGGGAGATGCTTGGTGTTTTTAAAGTTGAGGGTGGTCTTGGTTTTAGAAGTATGGAGTGTTTCAACAGAGCTGTGTTGGCCATACAAGGGTGGAGATTGGTGCAAAGGCATGACTCATTGGTGGCTCGTATCTTTAACGAGAAGTACTTGAAAGGTAAATTCTTTATTGAGGCAAAGTTAGGGAGATCTCCATCTCTGATTTGGGGAAGTATTTAGGAAGTGAGGGATGTCGTTGGGAGGGGACTAAGATAGAGGGTGGGAAATGGAAGAAGTATTCAGATTTTGGGTCATAAATGGCTCCCTATTTCTTCTACTTCTTTTTGTGTTCAATCTCCTGTCCATGTTTTAGCAGCAGATGCAAAGGTGGCTAAATTAATTGATGATGACAGGAAGGAATGGAAGGTGGAACTCATAGCTAGGATCTTTAATAAGGTTGAGGCTGAAATATTTTGTGCTATCCCAATCAACTGTCTTGGGGCGAATGATAGGATGTTTTGGTGTTTCTCTAAGAAGGGTAATTTTTCTTTGAGTGCTTACCATGCTAAGTTGCAATGGAAAAGTTAGAGGAGAGGGAGAACATCTGTAGGGAGAAAGGATGCAAACCAGTGGAAGAATGTGTGGGCTTTGGAAATGCCGGGGGTATACAAGCATTTTGTTTTGAATGCTTTAAATAATGCCCTTCCTACGAGGTCCAATTTATTCAAAAGAAAGGTGTCTGAGGATCCTTGGTGTTCTATTTGTAAAAGGGAGGAAAAGGATGTGCAACATGCCCTATGGTGTTGCCCTAGGGTTGTTGATGTTTGGCCTGATGCTGGGAGCCCCATGAGGAAGTGGTTGAACCGATTTCTCTAGTTTGTGGATGGGGTTGAGTAATAGGCTCTCAAATGGATGCTTGGCAAGTGTTGTTGCTATTACGAGAGGTATTTGGAGGAGCAGGAATGCCTTTGTGTTTGAAGATAAGCTTGCTAGTCCTAGTCAAGTGGTGAAAACTGCTGTGGCGGGTTTAGAAGAGTTCCAAGAGGCTAATGTAAAAGTGAATGGAAGGTTATCTAGGTGTGTAAAGAGGAGGGAAGGAAAAAGATGGCAAAAACCTTTGAGGGATATATGTAACCTTAACTTTGATGCTGCTCTTGATTTGAAAAATAGGAAGATTGGTAAAGGCATTATTGTTAGAGACTGTCATGGTGATGTTCTGGTTGTTGTTTGCTCAAGGAAGGATCATGTGGTTTCTCCTTTCTTTGCTGAGTGTCTTGCCTTGAAGAAATCTATTGAGCTTTGCTTAGAGATGGGATTCTGGTCTGTCATGATCGAAGGGATGCAAAGGGGATGATTGAGGCAGTGCTCTTAAAGGAGTTGGATGAATCTGTACATGGTTAGCTGATTGACGATACAAAGAGGCTACTAGCACAAGGACTACATTGGTACTTGGGTTTTATACATGGGGAAGGAAATATAGTTGCACATAATCTTGCAAAAATTTCACTACATATAGAAGTGAACTCTACTGGATAGAGGAAGTACCACAAAAAGTTTTACAATATATTTTAGATGATAAAAGTTGTACTGATTCAAGTTTATAAATGAGATGAGGTATTCTTGATTCAAAAAAAAAAAAAAAAAAAGTAAACCTTTCTTTCTAAGCTTCTCGTTAGAAAGCTAGCTAGGGCTCTACCTTTTTAGGAAAACAAGATTTTATTAAAGGAATGATAACACAACTAATTTTTTTATAATTATGTTTTAAAATTAAATATTTATATAAAATGATATTAATTTTATAAGTTATTTGATAAAAATGTCTTTCATTTAAAATATAATTGTATAAATTATTTTGAAAAAATTGTATGCCTATAATTTTTTTTAATTAAATGAAATAGTTAATACAACTTATGGCCGGTTATAATTCATTTATACTATATTTTAAGGGTGTGGTAATGAATAATGATACGCTAAACTTGGTTTCTTTGGAGTTTGGAGCATGTAAGATAGCTTTCCATGCCCACATACCTATACTCTAAAAATAGGAAACAAAAATAATGGATGTTTGCTGCCGACAAAGAAAAATGATTGTTGTAGTTGTAAGTGCGTAAGTGCAGTGTAATCACTTTGAAAAAATTGAATAAATACGGGACCTATACGAAAAAATAATAATTTCTTAATTGTGAATTTCATTTTTTTTCAAAATGACTGCACGACACTTACGCAATCCACGACTGTATGTAGCATTACTTGTCGACAAAAGATAAGATAGGCCGGCTCTCTCAAGGGTAGCACGTGGTCTTTATTTGCCGATCATCTTTAAGAGAAATGATAGTTGCAGTCGTGAATCTTGGATGTTGGACCGATGAATCAATAGAGGGACGTACATGTGATGATTTGCAGAAAAGATGGGGAGTTTTTATATTCTTTAAAAAAAAAAAAAATTAAAATAAAGAGATTGATAAACAAAGTTGAGACATCTAGTGGAGCAAGTAGAGAAGGCTTGGACGATCTAAGAAAAGGATGGAAGACGAGAGAATGGAGGAGAAGACTTAGGATTAGCTAGTGGGGCCTAGGGGTGGGCTGGATGTAAACACCATGTACCTAAGTAGTTTGGAGAGTTACTTCTTGTCACTTAAAATTATATCTCACAATCTAAATATAAACTTTAAATTCTTAATGACACATAAAAATCATTGTTTTAAACCAACTACTTCAATATACTTAATCTAAAATGCCACAAAGTCTCAAAATAAACTTCAGCCTTCCAAAATACCCAATCAATCAAATTAAACTAACTAATAAAGTTCTCTCAAAACCAAAGTACCATCTATGTACTTATTCTACTATGCTCACATAGTCTTGCCCATGCTTTATATTCTTGATTTTCACCTGAAAATATCCAAGACATCTGAAAATATTATGGAGATAAGGAGTAATCAACAATTCAGTAAGTTGTAAACATATACAAGTGTGTCAGCATGAACTAATAACCGAGTGTAGAGTAAAACATGTTATCAAAAATATTAGAGCGACAATTAAGAAATATTCATATTCAAAAATACTTCAGCATAATATAATTGAACATTATTAAAATAGAACGGAGACATCATATCATAATAGAGACCATGTTTAACCCTTGTAGTAGAGTTGTGCTATCCTCAATGGCCAAACCAGATGGAAACAAAAGTGAATCTTCCCCTCGGTCATTTTTGGAACCCTAAGTGTGCACACAGAAAAAATCACATAGAAAAACCACTTCATTTCCAAAGTGGGTGCACTTAGAAACATAAATATTTGTACCAACACAATAACAGAATTAGAAATATCGGATGAGAACCAGAAACAAAATTAGAATGTCATGCTAGAGGTTTTTCATATCTGACAATTCATATGAGAGTTATAGTGCTAAATAAATACAGATCACAAAATCATATACAAAACTTCACAAGTTTCATATTTGCTCTTTTTGCATAGTTGAGAAATAAAATATCAAAAATCTGCTCATGTCTACACCAATCATGAGAAAAATATCTTTCATTTTTCTTATTCATAAACATTGAATAATGCAGAACAAAATGACTAAGATTGTTTCCAATATTCCATGACAAAAATATGCACGTTTATCATAAAATCAACATCGGTCCATTCTTTTTTATGCAAAGTTTGGTATAAGAACACTTAAATTTTTTTTTCTACTTTTCTGAATTTTCTCATAACTGTGTCAAGGGAATATCAATCGTCTCTTGTAAAGAAGAAGCATGTAACTTATATCAATTTCCAGAGGTACATAAATTACTACTTAAGCAGTTCTAGTAATTCAAACCTGAAATACTAGTGGACTATTTTTT
>QEOY01008213.1:435-55625 GCA_003123805.1 Juglans sigillata | reverse complement strand
TATATATATATATATATATATGTTTGGCAAACAATAGATCAACTGGAAGTTTGGACTTGTGATCATGCCGTGGAAGACCCGCGGCCAAGACCATTAATGTTCATCAATTGTCCAAGTCAGCTGTTCATGAAGTTTGCAGATCATCACTGTTCATTACACATAGCTGGCATATTCTAACGCTGTTGTTCCTATCACTGGCCAAGACCATTAATGTGCATCAATTGTCCAAGTCAACTGATCCCAAATTTTCTTCCACCTTGTTTACGTCTTCTAGGCTGAAATTAACATCAACCCATTCAAGCTGGCCTCATTCCCACTAATGGTGATGTTCGTTAAATTGTTTGATAGTTTGGAAAGAAAGGGAGCCTCTTTCCTATATATACCTCTAGCTAGCCTATTACCGCTAGCTCTTCTCATAATTCTCCAAGTCATCTCCAAATTACTAGCTAGCAAGCCTTTCTTTAAACAAGTTTTTTTTTTTTTTTTCAAGTGTCCAATATATGGTTCCCCTAAGCACTCAAAGTGCCTCTTCATCAGTACCACTATCTTCGTACAATTCTCCAAGATCTCGATGGATACATGATGTTTTCCTCAATTTCCATGGTGAAGACACCCGCAAGAGTTTTACAGACCATTTATACACTGCTTTAGAAAAGAAAGGCATTATCACATTTAAAGACGACGAGAAACTTGAACAAGGAAAGTATATTTCTCAAGAGTTCTTGAAAGCAATACGTGAATCCATGTACGCTATCCCCATTATCTCAAAAAACTATGCTTCCTCAATATGGTGCTTGACTGAACTTGCCCAGATTGTCAAATGTATGAGAGAGATAAGTTTGACAGTTTTGCCTATTTTCTACCATGTTGATCCCTCTGAGGTACGAAACCAAACTGTGGCTTTTGTAGAAGCTTTTGCTAGGCATGAAGAAGGCCCTAATATTGATATGGAGAAGATGCAAACATGGAGAGTTGCTTTGAAAGAAGTGGGCAACATATCCAGATGGCATTTTCATCTTAGGTAACATCTTTTCTTTTATTCTTATAGAGGGAGCATGCATGTATATGTTGGAGATTCTCAAATTTGTACCCCCATAAAATTGGATTCCGGCCCGTTGTACCAATCAAATGTTAGACTCGTGTTGATCAGTTAAAGATTTAGTTGTGACAAAAATTATAAATTCTAGATGTGAAATCTAATCCCTTTAATTAAATAAATTTAACATTTGATCCTTATGATCTATTACTTTTTTCTTAGAGAAGTGATACTGCATGGATTAGGTTTGGATACAAAAGACATTTCATCTCAATCTCATCTTATCTCATATAGATCATTACAAATTTATCAAATTTTCACACAAAATATAATAAACACTTTAACTTTTTCAAATCTCAAAAGAATAATAATAAATTTTTCATTTTCAACCATTGGCCATTTAGCTATTGCCATCACCCAATTTTCCCTCTCGGTCAGATTTTTTTAAAATATGTATATTTGTCTGACTATTAATTGTATCATCACTCATGGTTCCTACTCTTCTAGGGACTGGCTACCTTCTTAATTTGCATGCATTCTATGGCTTCCTTTCAACCTCAGAGCTACAACTTCCTTCCTCTGGCTTTACTATATGCATCAGTTACTTTTGACTACATATCATTTCATTGCTCCGTAAGCCGATTCCCTTGTACTTTACTATCAATTATATGAAACTACTTCATGCCTTGTCCCTTTGGATTTGGCATCAACAACAAGTCTCATATCATCAATGTACTAAGAAACCTTGATTCCTTATCAAAACCTACGATTCTCCTACGAATTCTAGTTTACAAACAACACTCAAACTCTCCTAATTCTCACCAAAAAACAATGGAAATATAAGGGTCAAAAGTTAAACATTATTAGGGTGCTATAATATTGTAGATATGAGAACGGTACTCTAATTTTATTAATAACCTTTATTTATGGTAGAGTAATACCTTATACAAAAGGAGCATGGAGGTTACAACCAAAATCCCAAAACGATGCTCCTTGTAATGTGCTATATTGCACATTAATACATTACCATACATTTGGCTCTTGAAAGGCTATCACTATCTCATAATCATTAATTATCTTATCATTTTCCCTAGGTATGAATCAATAATTGTCCAAGAAATCATTAAAAGGATACTTCAAGGATTGAGTCGTAACTTTTCAACTCTTTCCAAGGACCTTGTTGGAATAGAATCCCGTGTGGAGGAAATGATGAACATACTTGGTATTGGATTGGATGATGTTTGCTTTATAGGAATTCATGGTATGGCTGGAGTGGGATAGACAACTTTGGCAGAAGTCATTTATAATAGAATATCTTACAAATTTGAAGCTAGCAGCTGTATTGCCAGTATTAGAGAAGAAACTGGAAATCGTGGTTTAGTTTCTTTACAAAAACAACTTCTTTCTAAGATCTTCATGGAAAGGGCAATAGATATATGGGATGATCGTGAGGGAATGAATATGATACGGAATAGACTATGTTATAAAAAGGTATTTTTAGTCCTTGATGATGTGGACATAGAAGAACATCTAACAACATTAGCAGGGAGCCATGATTGGTTTGGTCCGGGGAGTAGAATCATTTTAACAAGCAAAGACAACCATTTATTGAAAAGACATGGAGTGAATGATATTTATAAGGTTAATGAGTTGAATAATGATGAAGCGTTGCAGCTCTTTAGTTTGGCAGTTTTCCAGAAACCCCATCCTGAAGAAAATTATGTGGATTTATCCAAAGGCTTTGTGAAATATGCTCAAGGCCTTCCTTTAGCTCTCAAAGTTTTAGGGTCCTCCTTGTTTGGTGGAGGAACAAATGCATGGAAAGGAGCTTGGGATCAACTGAAAGCAAATCCTAATAAGGGAATTTTAGATATACTTCAAGTAGGTTTTGATGGATTGGAGGATTTGCAAAAGAAATTGTTTTTAGATATTGCTTCTTTTTTCAAAGGAGAGGTCTTAGATAACATTTTAATGGAAATTTTAGAAAGTTTTGGTTACTACCCATACCTTAATATTGATATTCTCATGGAGAAATGTCTTATGACCATCTCATCTAAAAGATTGAGGATGCATGATTTGCTACAAAAAATGGGTCAAGAACTAATTTATGATGAATCCCCCGAAGAGCCTGGCCGGTGTAGTAAATTGTGGTATTATAAGGATGTCCTTCATGTGTTGAAGAATAATACTGTAAGTGGATTAATCTAGATATAAATGTATAGTGTATTTTCATTCTAATTCTTTAGTTTTTTGCAAATATTTCTCACAAAATTTTATTGTTCTTGGTTTTTAGGGAATTGACGTGATTGAAGGCATAGTGCTAAACTTACCTAATCAAAATGAGGAACGATTCAATGTTAGAGTCTTCTCAAAGATGAAGAAATTGAGAATTCTTAAAATTCGCAACACAAGTTTTGTCAACATGAGTTTTTCTAATCTCGGTGATAAGTTATTGAATCTGCATTGACATAGCGACCTTTTAAGGTTCATGCCAACACATGGGTTACGGGTATTAGAATGGTCTAAATATCCTTCAAAATCCTTGTCAAACAGCTTTCAAGCATACAATCTTATTGAACTTAGATTTCCACATAGTCATATCAAGCAACTGTGGAAGGTAATTTGTGTAAGGTGTTTTCTTCTCGTTCTTCTTTCTACTGATGGTACTAAGCTTGTTAATGTTTTTTTTTTTTTTGGGTTCAATATTTATTTTTTTATAACAGAGTTTTGGGAGTTTGAAACGCTTTGATCTTAGCGGTTCTCAAAACTTGTTGGAGACACCAGACTTCACCGGAGTCCCAAGTCTTGAGACACTAGACCTTGAAGGTTGTACAAGTTTATCTAAGGTCCACAAATCTATTGGTGTTCTGAAATGGCTTAGACGATTGAATCTACATGCTTGCAAACGCCTTAAAAGCTTTCCAAATGAGATTAGGTTGGAGTCTCTTGAATATTTTTATCTTTCTAATTGTTCAAGACTTGAGAAGTTCCTAGACATTGTGGGAAACATGACATCATTGTGGTTACTTTATTTGGATGGTACTGCCATAAAGGAACTACCCCCATCATTTAAGCATTTATGCGGCCTTTCCATATTGTCTTTACATAACTGCAAAAAGCTCTCAATTTTTCCGAGCATTATTTGTAGTTTGTCATCTCTTAAAATTCTAGATGTATCTGATTGCCTAGCACTTGGTGGAATTCAAGACATGAATGGTGAGGGGTATCTACAACAATTGTATAAAGGTGGAATTGCAATCAAATTCACTAAATTTTTTGCAGTGCCAGAGTTTGGCTCAAAAGATGCTTGCTCTACACAAGAAATGTTTATGACCAATGATGACTCTATTGGGGCCTTCTATATTGGTTTTGATGACAGAGTCCACTACATTAGAAGCTTGAATCATGAAGAAAGTAATTTGCAGACAAAAGGCTTTGACGTTGTGAGTCTCTTTGATCTCTTCATAAGATGTTTTGTGGGAGTGGTTATTTAATATATTCCCATTAACATCATTCTATTTTTTGCTCTTACTTCACATGCAGGAAACTAATAGTTTTAATCCCAAGGTCATGTGTGCATCTTTCTTGGGAGCTGAAGTTCCAGAGTTCAACATGAGAAGTTTTGGTTCTCATGTAAAACTTCAAATGCCTCCAAACTTAGATAATAATAGTCAGTGGGAGGGATATGCTCATCTTACTATTTATGAAGTTGATGATGAGGTAGAGAATTCAGATCCAAGGATTTTCAAGGGCAATCATCCTGTTGAAGGCCATTTTGTTGAGTTTGTTTATCATTTTGAGACTAATGAAGGTCCTCTAAAAGAACCCTTAGTCCTACGTGCCCCTAAAGACTCTTCTGTAGGGCCAATTGGGTTTGCGGTGTATCTACCAGCCAAGTGGTTTTTGGAGCAGTCAAATAATTTGGATGGATGGAGCTACATTGGAGCATTAGTTAAAACAAGTAGCTCGAACGTGAAGGTAAAAGAGTGTAGGGCACTCCTTATATCTCAACATCCTCATTCTGGATTCGATAATTCCTATGTTCCTTATGGTTTAAAATTTAAAATTAGTCATCATCTTTTTTGTTGTTTGGAAATGGGTAGTCATATTGTCGTACCTATTTGTTTCTAAGGCCATAGTACGGAATTAAAATATGTGAGGTAGCCATCAATGCTCAGTACTCCAGGTCAAGTTGTTTAAATGGATGCAATTGATTTATATATTGAGGCTTCAACAACTCTGAATGCCAATGATTGGACAAGACGTTTGAGAATTCAAAAGTGTGAGATTTGTAGTGCTCTATACCAGCTGATCATGTACATTAATTATTAAAAGAATGTGCCAACTTTTTCCACCTTTAATATTTGGTAGTTCTACAGACCCCGCTCGTAAGTCCCGTTCGTAGATCCCGCTTCACCTGGTTTGCCACGTGGCAACCATGTCTTTTTTTTAATTATTAAAAAAAAGGAAAGAAGAAGGGGATCCTTCATTTCACAATCCCGAAATCCCCTTTATGCTTCTCTAGATTCTCCTTCTTAGAAGTTAGCCCATCAAATTCTGTTAGAAGAAAAAGGAGAAGGAGAAGGAAGAAGTAGAAGAAGAACAACGACATCCTTCATTTTTGAAAAGAGGAAACATCATTTTTAAGCTTGTGATTTTATAAGGTCATTTGGTTCAATGAGTTTTCCAACTCTAACTTTTCTACGATGCAGGCCTCATATGTACTCTCATAACTTTTGTACTCTGTTATCAATGCCTCCCATTCAGTAATCTTTCGATTGAGAAAATGATTTTCATGGGTAACATTTTGTAAATTTGATTCTAAAAGTGGCTTTGTAATCATCAAGAGAATGAACATCATCCAAACCTTCTTGCAGCCTAAGCATCAGTAACTCCTTGGATTTGTTTGAAAGCTCCAACTGCCATGTACATTCTTCCAGTTTCTCTTTCACAAGTATAAATTCACAACCTGCTTCACCCAAACTCTCCTGTAGAGTTCTGGAAAAAATATCCAAGTATCATTCACTAAATGTGTTTCACAAACTTCTTCTTCATTCCTCTGGCAAAGCCCTTCCTGCAAGCATAATGATCTTTTCAAATCCTTTAAAGGAATATCTCCACACAAGTTCTCTGTGGAGGCAATGGAAGGGTAAGGTGGAGGCTTGGAATTGGCTAGGTTCCTCGTCGTTATGTGGAGGCAATGGAAGGGTAAGGTTGTTCTATGGAGGCGATGGAAGGGTATATTGGCTAGGTTTCATTATGTGGAGGCAAGCCAGGTTTTGTTCTATTTCTTGAAGAAGATGAGGTTTTTTAATTTTGCTTTTTAATTTTTTAATTTATTCTGTGGCAGCCATGTCAAGTGGGAGCTGGAAGCGGGATCAAACGAGCGGTGGGCGTTTGATCTGCCCCATCGAGGTCAGAGTTAACTTGCCAATCCTAATAAGATATTGTTATTTTATTTTAGGACAATGTTAGGATGTACCAAACGTGCATCTCAAATATGCACATCAATGTAAATGATTTTTTTTTTCTTTTAACTATTTTTTAAGCATCCTAAACATTAAGAAAAAAATACGAATTCACTAATAATCACTTCCTTAATCATATCTCAAGAGCATACTTAGATTGATATAAGACTACACCATGGGAGTTGGACTAACATGAATGCCCAAAAATTAGACTATGGGACTCAGATCTTTCATAACAAACTGTTGACTAAGAGTACTAGTGAAGGCATTAAGATGTGTGGGGTTTGAACAAGTGAGAAGAACATCATCTACATATAATAGTAAAAAAATAGTGCCTAGAGATGAGTGATATATGAAAGTTAGCAATCAGTTTATCGGCCCCATCTAGGTCAGAGTTGACTTGCCAATCCTAATAAGATATTGTTATTTTATTTTAGGACAATGTTAGGACGTACCAAATGTGCATCTCAAATATGCATATTAATGAAAATGATTTTTTTTTCTTTTAACTATTTTTTAAACATCCTAATCATTAAGAAAAAAATATGAGTTCTCTAATAATCACTTCCTTAATCATATCTCAAGAGCATACTTAGATTGAGATAAGACCACACCATGGGAGTTGGACTAACATGAATGCCCAAAAATTAGTGTATGGGACTCAGATCTTTCATAACAAATTGTTGACTAAGAGTACTAGTGAAGGCATTAAGATGTGAGGGGTTTGAACAAGTGAGAAGAACATCATCTACATATAATAGTAAAAAAATAGTGCCTAGAGATGAGTGATATATGAAAACTGAAGGGTCAGCAGAGCTACATTGGAAACCATAGGCAATAAGGAAAGTACTAAATTTATCAAACTAGACATGAAGGGCCTGTTTTTAAGTCATAAAAGGCCTTGTTTAGCTTGCAAATCTAAGAATACAAAGTAGGATGGATAAAACCTGGAGATTAGTCAATAAACACGTCCCATGGTGAATTTCCCATGGTAAATTTCCTCTTGGAGATCACCATGGAGGAAGGCATTCTTGACATCGAGTTGGCGAATATCCCAATGGCGAACAAGGGCAATACTAAGAATGATCTGGATGGTGCCGAGCTTGACTTGTCACAACCCTGTCCTGGGAAGGTTGGAATCGCTACTTACATACGTGTTGTTTTTTTTTTCTAATAATATACGATCAGCATGAACATAACACACGTGTACTCTAAAATTCTAATTTAATAAAGGGGAACACCTGATAGACATTCTATTTGAACATTCATCCATAAAAGACTGTTAGAGTCCATCATAATTACATGAAACATAACTAGTTCTATCTAGGAAGGGACTTCGCCCCTACCATGCATAGAAAAGGAACTAAGTCAATGTATATGGGATTACCATCACCCCACCATACCAAAAGATACATGGTTTAAAGTCAAACCTGGCAAAACGTCCCAACAAGGGACCCATCCCAACATAAAAACATCTATGCATATAACCCATCAACCATGCAAGGTTGAACCAACAGGGAAGACACTAAGTGTCTGCCTCTCCCTCTGCAATAGTGCTGTGACATACCAGTTTTGGTTTTAGGGTATAAAAGTAATTTTTCCTAGTAAACTTTTATTTTAGAATTTATATTATTATGATTATAGTTTATATTTACTTTATCTTTATATTTTCTATTATAGTTGCTATTTAAGATTTGTTAGAGTTTTGTTTTAATAAGGATTTCTAAAGTGTATCAGATTACGTTTACTACGGTTTTGTTTTGAAATTTAAAGTTTAATTTTTCCTCTAGTCACCGAACCTCATCTCATTGTTAGCCTCTGTGTAAACACTTAAATCTCCAAAAACCCGTAAGTTCCTTGTTTCAAATTTGAAACCCTAACCTCAAACCCGTATATTTCTCAGTGATTTTCGCTAACATCCTAGTGGACAACTCTGTTGCCGAGTATCTTCTACTCGTGCACGTCTCCACTCTCTTGCACGTGCACGTCTATGCTCCTCTAGGGTTTCTCTTATTTTTCTCTATCATTCTACCATTATAAAGCGTACTTACCCATCCATGAAAGGAGAAACTTGTGAACCGCGTGAATCTCCTGTTTCTGAAAATCCCTTTTTGCCAGAGTCTGTGCCGTCGCCCTTCTCCTCGGTAGTCACCTCAAGAGGCGCCGAACCCCTCTCTGACGACTCAGAAGCCGCCGACCTGCAACCCCTGTCGAGCCACTCTTTTTTCGGTAAGGCCTCGACCACCACTAGCCTTTTCTCTCTCTCTCTTGTTTCGGTCTAGTAGTTCCTCTCTGTAACTCTCTATTTTTCTCTCTCACTCGATGCCGCACCACCATAGGGACACCCCCAATAGCGTTGCCGATCACTCCCAGCCACCAGCACTGCCATCGCCTCTGCCCTCCCTCGGTGAGCCACCATCGCAGACCCTCTCCCTCTCTCTCAACTCTCTGTTTTTCCTTTGTTGCCGTGTTTTCGGATTCTTGAAAGAATCCGTAGGTCTTTTGGGCCGTTGGGTCCTAAGCCCTTGTGCGTATGATGGGCTCTTGTCTTATTATTATTATTATTATGGGCCAGAGTTTTGACTTTTTATAGATTATAATGATATTTAATTGAACTTATATTTTAAGTCAGACTTGATCTTATTTTATTTCAATAATTGTTTTAGTGATTTTTATTGAGTTTAATATTACTAGTTGAGTTTATTTTTATTAAATAAATATATTTAGTTAAAGGTTCATTTTAATAAAAATGTTTAAAGAATTGGAAATATGTTTTAAAGTATAATTTTAAGTCTAATATTTGAGTTAATATTTCCTTTGTCAATTTAGTAAGATTTTAATAAAATTTCTATGTTAAGAATTTAATGGAATTTATTAAGTTTCTTATAAGATTTAATAATTATGTTGAGAGATGAAACTTAGTTTAATAATTTAAATTTTTGTGAATTATTTTAAAATAACTCGAGTATTTCTACTAATTTATAAATTAGTATTTTAAGTAATCTAAATACTAGGATTTATTGATTTTAGTGTTAAACAAAATATTTGTTTGACTATCTTTTAGAATTCCAAATTTAGTTAAGTAAGATATAGTATTTATTTATGTATTTCCAAACAATTTAGTGATAGTAATTTATTATATATAGGTCTCAAGTTACGAAATATTATTCAAGAAGAAACGCATCGAGGTAAGTAATTTGACCATAAATTAGGATCATCACAGTTAGCTTATATGTATGTATTATTCAAGCCAATTCATTGACAGCCATTATTTATGAACCGCTCATGTCAAGTGCAAGCATGTCATCCAGCATAGCATACGATCATGTCATTCAGCAATCATGTTTAAATTCAGAAATTATGATTATGTATGTAATATGTCATGCATCTCATGTGTATAAGACACGTAAGCCATCTTAAATTTAAGTGTAAGATAAGTTCAGATCAGTTAATAAGATGGCCATTCAAATGCATGGTACTGATGCAGTTCAGTTTCAGGGTGGTGTGCAAGCCACGAACTCAGTCGTGGTCCACCATAGTATGCTAGAATACTATCAGCGATTCCCCTTGCTGCAGTGGGATGTGGAGTCGGTGCACAACCTTGCACACAAGGTTAAGTGTGTTGGCCAATCAGATAAGTCAGATAAATCAGTCAGTTAGTTCAGATAAACCAGTCATACATAGCATAAGCATCAGCATGAATAGTCATGAATTTTAAGCTCAGCATGAAAGTTCTTATGAAAATCTTATGTTTATTACATTTTCGTTGTGATAGATTTCTTATTGAGTCATCGGCTCATTTTAGTTTATTTTCATGTTTTTTAACCACCCTGATGAAGATGATGATTACGAACAGGCAGGCCAAGAACAGATGGAGCATTTTAGTTTTAGTTCAGGCTTTCTAAAATAAAACGTGTCTTTTATGACATAAATTTATTCAGTTTATTCCTTTTATGTTTTTGGAAGACAATTTTATTAAACCTTTTATTTCATAATAAATTACTTCAGTTTATTTTGCAATTGTGAAATTAGAGAATCTCTTGCCGGATTTATTTTCATAAAAAGTACGTGACACACCTAGCTTACGAAAAGGGAGTGTTACACCAAGGGTCGGTTCTTTGATGCTTCCTTTTTTATTATTATTATTATTTCCAATTCAAATGATAATAAAGCTTGAAAATAATAGAAATAATATAAATGCAGTACTAGTCACGTGGATGTAACAAGTTGTGTCAAGGTAACCAGGATTCGAGACACTTAAAATTGCAGGTGTCTGATATAATTACTGACAGTCACATTAACTGACAAATAATATGTTCTCCAAAAATGTGGCAAAAACACTACATTCCTCATTCTTGAATAGCACGGTTTGTAAATTCTTCATGCTGAGACTACATTAAACGACACTGCCTCTTTTACTTTCTTAGCAGCCCTGCCGTCATGAAAATTGAAGCAATCCTCATCATCCCTTGATATCTTCTTGTACGACATATATTGGCTTGCATGATAATCCAAACCAAACACATACTAATATTTATAGGGTGAACTGACTGGTATCAGATCGTACTAACCTGGCAAGTACATAGAGCACCTTGCTTATCACTCACAAATTATTCTCCTGTGAATGCCTTCTGTGCTCCCGATCTGCATAACGACTCATCCTGTGTCCATCTTCTATGGAGTCATGGTGATAACTCGGTATGTAATCCTGCCGCTTCTTCCCCTCCAACTGCCTGTCCAGTGGGCTCCCAGCTTTTCTCTTACGGCTGTTCAACATAGGAGAAGCATCATCTAACATCTCTCCCTCTTCTGCATTCTCTACTTGCGATCCCCTTGATGACTGGCCCTTTATTGCCGAGTGGTTTCCCACTCCAACTTCCTCATGCTCCTTCCCATGATCTAAATTCTCAGATTTTGACCAGCTTTGCCTTCTATCCCGCTTGTTTTTCTCATCTTCTGCTGCCAATTCAACCCCGTCTTCTAGTTCCCTCTCAATGATATCATCCTCATCCATCACGTCTTTCTTCCGTGTAATTTCCCCACGAGACTTCCTTCTTTTCTCAAGTGCAGCCTTAAGCTTGTCCTTGTCAATCTTCATAGCTTCTTTGGGTGATTGGCCAAGGGGACCTTCCCGGAGCTCCAAATTTCGACCAACCATACTGCCGGACTTTCGTGAAGCATCATCATCCCTCCACTCTCCTGGTTCTGCAGTCTCATTCCTCCCATTATTCCTTTCTTGGTCTTCACCCCCAGGTCGCTCTGTCCCCACCTTGGATCTATTTGGAACTTCTCTGAAGTTATCCTTTTGGGGTACATACTCAGGATGCTGAGCATCTTTAATTTCTACATCCACCTTGTGCTCAGTAATAACACTACCCATCTCCGCACTGCCATTTTCATTACCTTGATTTTGCAAACCTCTTGCCGGCAAGCCATAATTGTCACCAGATGAAAGATCTGACACTAGACGAGATGCAATCTGCTTTGAAACTTGTTCCTCGTTCATGGATGGAACTTTCGTCGGGCCCCGATGACTTGGCCCACTGCCAACACTTCCTTCCACTTCCCTCCCTTGCGATGGGGGCACTCTGTTTTGCTCATAGAGTTCCAGCATTTGATTACTAACTTCTGCAAGACAAAATGACCAAAATGATTTAAGAAAGTATTTAGAAATGAAAACAGAAAAACTACAACCCACCATTTGCACAGAAATACCCAGGGCACATCATTCAGTGTATGCCACCCCCCTAAGGCTGAGACTTCTTCTCACCTTCATCAGGTAACAGAAGCCATCCCTTATCATTCTTTTTCCAGACTGCCCAACATTTTCATTTCAAAGGCACCATCTGAAGGAATGATGTAAGGGACAGCTAAAATCACCTGGTTTTGGTATATTTCCACGATTTTAGAAGGCAAAAAATCTACGAGTAAACAGAAAGCATTTGACCCACAAGGAGATCTAAAGGATGTCTCTTGAGTCCAAATAATTTCTACAACCAAACGAAGGGAAGGAGACCAACCCTCCAATTGACGTGGGGTGACATCAAATTCTTGCCACCAGACCTTCTCACCATCCGATGGAAGCTTCACTTTGAGGAACTTGGCAGCAAGGAAAATGGCACCTGCCGCAATGTGATGAGGCTTAAATTGCAGGCAGAGCGATGTTCTCAGACTGCAAGCCATTTTCCAGTGTGTGAAGAAGAGCAAGAGAAGTGAAACCATTGAACTGGAAGTTTTAAAACTTCAAAGAAAACATTGGGTCATACCCATCATTAACAAAATTCCATGCAACTTGAGCAAGGGCATTCTGAGCAACCTTGAACTTCTTTATAGCTTCAACAAGGGGCTTATAAGGGTGGTGAACATTGAGGTCAAAACCCAAAGTGGCAAGTACCACCCTCTCTCCAAGTAAAATTAGCTCTTTTTGTTGCTCATATACTTCCTGCATTATAGGGAGGGCAATGAGACACCAAGAAGAAAAATAATTTCAAATACCATAAAACAGGAAAAAGGATTTTTTTTTTTTTGGGGGGGGGGGGGGGGGGGGGGGGTTGTTACGAACTAACAGGGGGTAGGAATATAGTTTACCCACAGCTCTTGATCAGTAAGTGAGAAAACTGAGCAAGAATTTATTTATTTTTATATGTAAATATAATAATAATAAAAAATTGGAAGCAGGTGAAAAATTTTCAGATAGGCATGGACTGCAAAAATTTGGATACATGCAGACTGAACAATAATTTATTATGAAAAATTCTATACACCATACTATCATCCCATTAAGTATGATGTGGCACATTTATCACCATTAAATGATCATTTATTGCATGCTTCTTTATCATCTAATGGTGATTAATGTGCCACATGCTACTTAGTATGATTAAAATATGAAGAGAGTGTGGTGTATAGCACTACTCATTTATTATTATGGCAGTTAAGCAATTTACCACCAAACCATACAATCTATTTGAAAGTGGACTGCAACTATGTACAGGCTCACTCCCTCCAATGCAGGGCTAACTTAGATTGACTCATCTAAAAATAAAAATGGTAGGTTTGAAAATGAAACTGAAGGGTGGGTCTCTCTGTCATCAAGAGAACAAGGACATAGGGGCAGAACTTTTACTTATATGTGTGTGTGTGTGTGTGTGTGTGAAAGAGAGAGAGAGAGAGAGAGAGCACAAGAAATACCGGTAGTAACAACTCAACTAGGGAACATCAATTATCTTAAAAAAAAAACAGAAAACTAGGGAACATCAATTTGAGGAACTATACAAAAAACTGGTGTAAGCACCATCAGTAAGTGAAGACCTTCTGTTTGATCCTCTGGGCTGCAGCCGGATCTTTTTTGTGAATTATCTCATAAGAGACGAGAATAACATCTTTAAGTGGACGAGGAGTTTCTTCAACCTTCCCAGCCAGGAACATACACACAGTTGCAATTGTCTGCAAGCATAATTAATGAAGTTACGCACAAAAACAGAATCACGAACACTTTAACTCAAACTCTTATTAGATTTTCTTAATTAATCTAATAAAAAATAAAGTTCTCACATAAATGTCCATAGGGGCAAGGAGCCAAGAAAGAGAACATTTTTTTTATAGGTAATAAAACTAGACGTTAAACGCATGTAGAGTATCTGAATGCGTGAGCCTTGTTAAAAATTGAGGCAAATGCTAGAATCTTAAATCCAGATCACTATTGGCAGAGAAAGAGAACATTTAACCCAAGTCAAGCATACACACGTTATTCAAATATCAAGGAAGAGAAATATCTTAAGCAATAAAAACCAGAAATTGTCAATAAACTAAATATCACTTAGCCAAAACCTTTGTACTAATAAAATAACAATCAATTTGCATAAATGCAAAGTCTGGTTAAGTCTGTCAAATCTATCTAGAAAAAAAAAAAATTATCAAACCAGTATGTCACAGCGATGTTGATCACACTAGATGACTAAAGAAACAGGTGAACACCCTCAAAAATACAATAATGAATAACTTGATTGAGACAAGCATTTCTCAAACCATGTTTGCTTGCTTTTATCTTCGAGACAGTGCTTCAAGAATAATCATCACACATCAAGGGGCATCGGGATCAAACCATGGATCCCAGGATTCTTTAGTTTCATAAAAATAAAAATTGTGGAAAATTGAATGAAGGGGTCATTAAAAAAATTGATGGTATGGAATTGCAACAAGGAAGGGCCCTTCAAACCCACCCGTGGGGAGTAACCCCAGATACACAACCCCACTTGCCAAAGCCATGCATTAGTGTTATAAGTAAACGATTGTATTAATAATAATAGGCTTAGCCCAAGTACTAAGAAGGTATACACGAGTTAACGCCTATCTAGGAAGAAGAAAAAGAAACAAGTCATGAAGGCCAAGGCCATTAAAATCTACAGCTATAGCCTATAAAAATAATATTCTAACAAAAAGTGATGTAAGTTCCTCTATAGAGCGTTCTTTGTCTTCAAACATCCGGTCATTTCGCTCCTGCCATGAGCACCATAGGATGCAAATAGGTACCATTTTTCACAGTAATTTGCGGAGCCCCTCCTAGATTTGACCAACTGGCCAAGAACTCAACCATAATGGCGGGCATGACCCAAGCTAGCTCTAACCTGCAAAACACATCTTCCCATAGCGCTCTAGCAACCTCACAATGTAGTAGAAGATGATCCACAATCTCATCACTTTTTCTGCACATACAGCACCAGTCTACTATGATCACCCCCCATTTTCGTAAATCGTCCATCGTCAAAATCATACCCAAAGAGGCTGACCAGACAAAAAAAGCTGCTCTAGGAGGCGGCCTATTTTGCCAAATCCTCTTCCATGGGAATTGATTGTCTTGTAATTGTGTGAGAGACTTATAGAAAGAGCAAACTGAGAATATGCCTTAACCTATGGGTATCCACCACAATCTGTCAGCCCCTTGAAAGTTCGGTCTCATGGAGTATAGAAGACGAAAAACATCCTCAAAGCTACCGATTTCCCAATCTTGGGTAGCCCTACTAAAGTTCACGTTCCACTAGACTTGATCTCCAGATATCACCATAACATCAGCCACTAAAGCTTCTTTTTCATAGGTCATCCTGAAAACTGAAGGGAATGAATCTTTAAAGACGTTATCACCACACCATAAGTCGCTTCAGAATTTAATTCTAGAACTATCTCCCAATATAAGTCTAGTGTGACGGGTAAAAACCCCCACCCTCATCGAATATGCTTCCAAACTCCCCCATACCACTCCAACGAAAATCACAGTGCAATTTCTCAATCCGAGTCGCCACACTTGCAGGAATTGGGAATAGTTATAGGAAATACATTGGTAAATTAGACAAAGTGCTTTTGATTAAGGCGATCCGACCACCTTTCGACAAGTACAATCTCTTCCAACCAGCTAATCTACATTCAATCTTCTCAATCACTGTATTGCAAATCGATTTAGCCCCTGATGCTGCCTCCAACAGAAGACCAAGGTAATTCATGGGAAGAGAGGAAACCTTACATCCAAGAATGTTAGCCAATTGTAGGATATTGCGAACATTACCAACTAGCACCAACTCTGATTTGTCTAATTTCACTTTCAAACCAGATGTCACTTCAAAACAAAGTAAGAGAGCCCTCAATGCCTACATCTGATTTTGTTCTGCCTCACAAAAAATCAATATATCATTTGCAAATAATAAGTGAGAAATGTTAAGAGTACCCCTATTGGGGCCACCAACCAAGAAACCAATCACAAAACCACTATTAACCAAGGTCGAGATCATTCTGCTAAGCCTCCATAACTATGACAAATAAAAGTATAGACAAAGGATCCCTTTGTCTTAGGCCTCCCGAGTTGTTAAAGAAGCCAACTGGACCGCCATTTACTAACATTGCAAACTTCCCTATTGGGATGGACCATCTGATCCACGAACACCATCTCTCCCCAAATCCACCCCTCCCAAGCAAGTAAATTAAGAACTCTCAACTCACATGATCATAAGCTTTTTCCACATCTAATTAACATAAGATCCCCTTATTGCCATATTTTAATATACTGTCTAAGCATTCATTGGCAATGAGAACTGAGCCTAGAATTTGCCTACCCCTTACAAAAGTGTTTTGGGCTTTCAAAATGATCTTTCCCAACACCTCCCCTAAACGATTTGCAAGCACCTTGGATATGATCTTATACACCTCATTTACGAGGCTAATGGGTTGATAATCTTTCACTTCCGTTGCCCCTAGCTTCTTAGGGACAAGTGCAATAAAAGTGGAATTTAGGCTTTTTCCAAGTTTGCCAACGGAAAAAATTCTTGAAACACCTTCATAAAATCCTCCTTCACCACATCCCAACATGTTTGGAAAAATAACATAGAGAAACCATCAGGACCAGGTATTTTATCTTTAATCATTTTCCTCACCACACCATGAACCTCCACCTCCTCAAAGAGTCTCTCCAACCACGAAACACTGTGGATCTATGGATTCAAAAGCTAGTCCATCGAACTTTGGCGCCATCCCACATGTTCAGTAAGTGTGTGTTCGAAAAAATCAACAACATGCTCTCAAATCACAGGAGCCTCTGTTTTGCCACGTTTATATTCAACATTTCAATGGTATTAGTTCTCCTATGAGAATTGGCCACTCTATGGAAGAACTTTTTACTTCGATCGCCTTCTTTCAACCACAATGCTCTAGATTTTTGGCACCAAGAGATCTTTTCCAACAATATAACCCTTTCTAATTCTAACACTAATTATGCCTTCTGAGATGAATCTTCCAAGGAAAGGACCCGATCCTCCTGTATCCTTTCTAATTCTTGTAACTCTCCTAACATAGACTTCTTCCGATCACCTATATTACCAAAGGACTGAGTATTCCAGAGCTTTAAATCTTGTCTCAAAGCTTTCAGTTTACCTGTCAAAATGAAACTAGGAGTGCCATAAATCTGATATAAGGACCACCATTGGCCTAACCCTGTCCACAAAGCCTTCAGTTTTTAGCCACATATTTTAGAATTTTAAATACCAACGCCATCCTTGAATCCCACCACAATCCAGCAAGATAGGAAAGTGATCTAAACACATGAGAGGAAGCCTCTTTTGGCCCCTTTTGACATAGATCCGGATAGTGGCTTTCCCACCCTAATGAGACGAAAAATTTGTCCAATCTAGACCATGTATGGTGATTGGACCATGTAAATACTCCACCAATGGGAGGAAGATCCACCAATCCCAAATCGAAAATACACTCCAAAAATTCCATCATTGCAGGTCGCATCCTACTTTCTCCTGACCTTTTGCTTGGAAACCTTATAACATTAAAATTCATGATGTGTCCCACCAACTATGAACTCCTACTATTTCCTCCCATAGAAGTCTTCCATTGCTATCTGAGTTTGGCCCATAAATACTAGTGAATGCCCACAAAAAATTGTCTTCAAACATTCTTGAAGTAACATGCCTATGTAGTGCCCAATGAATTCCTCCATGCATCGGTTAATCAGGGGAAACTCCTAATGCGGAATTGAACTAGGATGTCTGAGTCTAAGGTTGTGTTTGGTTGTTGAACCAAACTCAACTCATCTCAACCCAATCATTGATGGGACCCACTACTTTTTCAACTTCCCATAAAAAAGTTAAATTCATCTCAACCTACTTCATACGTTTCAGCCTAAAAAACTTAAATCCATCTCAATGGAACCACAAAATACTATTATTTACAACTCAACTCATCTCATCTCATATCAACATCCAAACATAGCCTAAAGCTCATTGCAAGTCTACCCTTTGACAACTAGGCTACACCCTGACAGCTACCAAGCAAATAATAATATCTTATATATACAAGTATATAAAAGAACAGCATGATTTCAAGCACGTGGACACCAAACCAGAAAAGAGGACAGAACACTGTTAAAGACTTAAACTAGTTTAAAACTTGAATGATCTATATAACAGCAGAAATCCAGACCCTACTAGGAGTATTTAGTTTTTTACATGTGTGCCTACCACAACCCAAATAACAAGGCAGATATTGCTTGAGAAGATAAATAGACTGTGTCACAAAATAACAAAACAAAAAAGTTGAAACAGGAAACAGGAGAGAACCAGTGGGTACAATCCCCACGCAACCAACACCATAATATAACTTTCAAGAACAGCACCAAGCAATTAATGAGAACTGAGATATAACTTCCATTCAAGAAACTCAATGACCAATTCAATCCCTAATAAATGCAATGATAATGTGATACACTGCTCATCTTCAACTAGAGTGGTTGGCACTGAAGACCGGTTCATGGGATGCTGATGATAATGGGTTCAATGGCCTCAAGGCAATAAAGCCGATGACATGGCCAATCACCACCTTCACAAATCCAACAAATGGTCCAAAAGTCCGTAGGCATCTCATACATAACACGAGAGTTTATAAAGCAGTGTTTTTGGTTGTGAGAAAAAGAAAACTAGAGCTGTATTTTTGCGATACAGAATTTCAGTTCAAGATCATGCAGTTGCATATATCAGCGACTCTCAAGAAGAACATCGTACATGCTCGGAAAAGGTGAATGAACCGTTCTCATAATGGTTGTTTTGGAGTTTGGAGTTTGCTGCCTCCAACCCACAGAAATTTCCATTGCCAATTTTTAATTTTTTTCCCCCAAGAGGAGAGAGATGGAGGATCAGAAGCAGTTAATGAGGATGTGAATTAAGTATGGGTATTATAGTTATGGATATGGGCATGCAGAGGTAGGCATGGTGAGGGAAATTTTGATGACAACTCACCGTTCAGGAGAACAGGTAGAAACATAGAAAATTGCAAATGTCGGCTAAACACAAACATGGTGATGAATATAAAATAATATTGAAGTTCTTTTAATGATAATTTATGTACTGAAAAGGGATTAGTGAGATTTGGTTTCTTCAGAGTTCAATGGTTGTTTGATGTTTGTCTACATTGTGTTTCTGTGGGTGGTTGTCTTTCTCAACTTGTTTTGAGCGTTTATTATGGGGGGTTTTAAAAGAGATGTAAATCGTAGAAAAAAAGAATGTAAACCCTGATAGTTAGAGCATTAGCATTTGATTAGCCATTCTATTATTCAAATGTTGACTAATATGTAGTTTTTTCACCTTTAACTAATCATTCAAAACTTAAAGTCTACATTGGATTAGTCATCACACTCTCTATAATAATAAAATATTATTATTTTTTATTATTTATATTTTTTAATTAATTTTTATTTTATTTTTATAATCTTCAATAACCTCCAACAAATCATATTCATTTTTATTTTTACAATCTAATAATCTCATATGTATATAAATGGTAAAATCTCATATGAATAAAAATCTCATATCTATAATATAATAATCTCAAAAAATACTTTTAGACTTGCTATAATTCTTTTCATATTTGAAAAGAATAATGATTTACTGTAACTTATAGTTTGGATGAAAACAATTTAGCTAATTCAATGTGGAGCAAATATGGATGATATTTGTTAAATTTGAAGATGAAAAGGCATTTGGCTAATCCAATGCCAATGCTCTTAATATAATATCCAAGTTTTCAAAATTATTAGTTTTAGATGTGAAGGATTTTTATTTAAGATGCTTCGCAATACAAATAACACCAATTAATAATGTAAAACTTAAATAATCATTGCTTTGAATTCTGAAATGTGCTTGCTGTCATTAGTATTTGTAACCAAACCCTGGTGAAAGTTCACCAACAAAAGTTTAAAATGACATTCTTTAACATCAGATATTATTGAGTTGAAACGAAAAAAGAGAACAAAAAATGAAATAAACAAAAGGGGTCAAAATCTAATGAAGAGAACTATTTTCCATGACCTGTATGTGTGGTAAATTTTAAGATGCCACTTTTAAGGAAGACTGGTCAGCACAACTTGTAGATAAAGACTTATCCAATACCACAAATATATACCGATACTGATTATATGATTCGAGTGGTCCGAACTGATGTTGCTAAAATCCAGGTTCAAAAGAGGATCATTGGGGATTACCAGAATCAAACCATGAAAATTCAAAACTGATGTGCACAACTCATCACAAAAGATTGATCTTAGTTTCACGTGAAAACATTCCATAAAATACAATTATCAGACATGGTTCTTTGAACTTTTTAACATATTTGCTCCAATTAAAACTTAAACCACAACTTTGAATCTTCACCAAAAAAAATTGAACAGTCTCTTAACATAAGAAAAGAAGGAGAAAAGAAACAGGAGAAAAACACAAATATTAAATATGATCACCAAGTGCTACCTAGACAAAATGAAGAGAATGAAGACTTTATCTGCTAGGTTCTTATCTCTATCTGTTAGGTTCTTATCTGCTAGGTTCTTATCTCTATCTGTTAGGTTCTTATCTTTATCACTTCGTCTCTGTCATTGCAAGGCTACTTCAAGCCAAGTAGTCTCTGGAATAAAGTAGCTTTTGAATTAGTAAACATTGAGGTCCGGTTTGGATACATGGATGAGATACAAACTATCTTATCCCAGTTGTACGGCTGGCTTCATCCGTGTACCCAAACGCACGTTAGTTCAGTTTTTAAAAACTCATCTCATCTGTGTACTGTCTGACAGCCCATGTGCAGATATTCAAATTAAAAATTAACAATTCATGCCTTCCTCAGCTATTCGAATTAAAAATTCATAACATTAATGCACAAATAGATGTGCAGTAATTCGAATTAAAAATATTGGAGGAAAAAAGATATTCAAGTTTTTGAATAAATATAATTTTACATTACAATATTCAATTTTATTGGAATACATAATTATGGCACAAATATTTTGATTTCCTAATAGATAAAATAATCAGTAAGTCATAATTAAAATAATATATTTTCACAAAAAAAATTGATATTTTTGGGAGTATTGAATAGTTCAGCAGTTTGGGCTTTGGGGTTTTATTAGGAAATTCGAAACTAATAAATTGGGAAAAAAATATCTACCACACTTTTAATACATATAATTATCTATTACAATAATCAAAATTATTCTAATTTATAATTAGAATAAAAAATTTCGAATTTCTTATATATAGAAAAATAAATAGGTCATAATTAGAATAATATCTTTTTAACAAAGAAATTTTAATTTTTGGGAATAGAGAGTAATCTCTGCCAACAACAAAAAAAATATATAATTTGGGATTTAAATTTGTTTATAGATTTTTTAATTAATAATAAATAGTATTGTTTATTAATATATTCATAACTATTACACAATAATTATTAAATGATTTTCAATAATTGGTGGGACCCATCCCTTTATCAAATTCCAAAAAATAAAAACTATCCCATCTTATCTCACTGTCCAAACACATTTTTTTACAAACTACCTCATCTTATCTCATCTCATTTTAACTCAAAAATTTCACTACTATTCAAAATATCTCGTCTCATCTCATCTAAACTGCGTAACCAAACGAGGCTCGAGTGTGTTACTTCCTATTGGAGTCCTCGTTAGGCTATGAGTAGTGCAGGGTCGTAACATAAATGCTCATAATTAATCAATTCAAAGTACTTATAAAAATAAAAATAAATCAATTCAAAGTTATTTTATGGCATATTTATTCAACACTTATTTTATCGCTGAGATATCCTTGGGAAGAACTATTGAGGCCTAATCACTTGAATAAGAGTTGGTTTTTTCACTATTTCTTATATTTAACATATTTTGTCCACAATATTTTATTCGTGTATTTGTTACTTCTTACTTTGTTTTTTTCCAGGTTTTTTATTTGCAGAGATGTTCTAGTGGGCACTAGTGCAGGGCTGCCGGTTGCATTTGCATTGGGATGTTGACTGAGACTTGAGCAGAAGTTGCTTCTTCTGTATTCTGAATTCTGGGAATGGGAATAGATTGTAATCTGTATATATAGGGTTTGCACTGCTGTGTATTTGTTATTTTGGTGGTGTAACCTGTTATTTGTTTAGTAAGATGTTGTGTACTTGCCATTTCAGTGCTGTAACTTGTTGAATACATGGTGTTGTAAGGCTGTAAGCTGTAACCTTTTAGTCTATTTGTTACATTTTCTCAATTTGTTCTATTTACTATAATTGTATCAAAAAAGTTAAAAATGGTCATGATAATCTGGCTTAACATGCTTAAGATTTGGCTTAAGAGGCCATAATTGGGCTTAAAAGGTGCAAAAATGGGCTATAAAAGCCCATAAATGGCTTTAAGAGCCGAACATGGCAAGGGCCTGGACATATACCAGGCCCACCCTGCCTGACTGTTGGGCAAATGCAGTTGGAGTGCCATAGGAGTAGAGGCGAGAGGCAAGGATCATATGGCCACACCGCTAGCACGAGGGCTGGGTGCAGGCAGGAGAAGGCAAAAGCTGCCCATACCCAATATAAAAACCACATCAAATTCCACAACCATGCTTAACCAACTTTTTTTTTAATAAGAAAGACTATGCTTAATACATCTTAAAATTGTATCATTGGATAAAGCACATTAAGCCCCGGTTTGGATTGGAAACTTATCTCAACTCATCTTATCATTACAACTTTCTCAAATTCTCACACAAAATATAATAAACAATTCAACTTTTTCAAATCCCAAAACAATAATAATATTAAAAAATAATATTTTAACAATATTTTATTCTACTATTCACAAACCATCTCAACTCATCTTTGAATCCAAATGGAGCCTAAATCATTTATCACACAAGAAAACAAGGGATGGACTTCACAAAATAAGGAAACAATGAAATTCCTGATTTAACAATTGCTTGATCACGATTTTCCCATCTAACATCTCACTTTTGTTGGAAAATTAACCCGATTTTTTTGTTGAATAAGTAGATTTATGCCATACCCGTTTTCGAAAATATTTTTGTACCAAATATCAAAGAATATAATGTTCTGCACATCAATGATTATTTGGAGTATGCTGAGCATGTTTCAAAATAAATGTTGGAGAAGCTTTGAAATCCACATTACACTACAAGTCATTTACACTCATGTGATCTATCATTCAATCATAAACCAAGTTAAACAAAGACTAAAGCACAACAAACTCCAATATAATATCCATAGCAAAGAGTAAAGAAAACCTACCCTTCTGTCATTCTTGGCGTGTGATTGACGAAGGAAAAACCGATGACAAAATATTATTGCTGTAGCAATGGTTACCTGGGGCCTGCATTGTGAAGTTCAGATCAACATGTCACTCTGGGCACGTTTTAACAAAGAACATTCTGAAATTAGTTTTTGGACTTTTTTTATATAGTTAAAGAATTTACCAATGGGACTACCTAACAAAAACAATCACCAGATGATCCATTCATATTTCATATACTAACTTCTGTTAGCCTTATAAGAATTTCTCACCGTAGGTTACAATGGTTGAAGGTGGACAATGGCACAGATGATTTGAATAATTTACATGAAAATGCATTAACTAAATCAATCTAAACAACTTTTTTTTTTATCACAGATTTCACTAGTACAATCTTAAGTATATAAGAAAATCTGAAAACCCCAAGGTGGGGCCCAAGTGGTAAAGGCCTTGGCTTAGGGATATCACTCCCTTCAAGGTCCAAGGTTCAACACTTCATGAGTACAAACAATTCTTTGGGGCCACACCCTTTGGTGGAAAGCCAGCGATTTAACCAGTTCCATCTAGGGAAACTTCCGAGGGTGCGGTGCACAGGACCAAAGTTTACTCTGCGGGGTGGGTCCAAAGGGCCCTACCTTGGAGAGGTTCCCCGACATTAAAATAATAATAATTAAAAAACAAATCTTAAATTAAGCTACAATGAACATTGCCTAGAAAATGTGTCCAATCATAAAAATGAAGGCAGATGCAAATTTATTGTTAAGCTCACAATCATTACAATTTCAGTTATTACACTCCCCACCATGTCCACATGATACAAAGTGGGGCTTTGTTCCAAATCTTTGCAATCAGCATTATGGTCAATCCACCTTTTCCAACAATATGGTATCTTGCCAATTTCTATGCATAAACATTTTTCTCCGAAAAGTCATGGCATCCACGACCACAGATTCTTGATACTGACAATTTAGGAAGAGGTACTCTATTGTGTAACTATCTTTTTTTTTGGTAAGACAAAGGGCCTAGGTGTAGTATACAAGATGTATAAAAGAGACATGCAGAAAAAAAGAAAGAAAGCATTAATGTCTAAATTACAAAGTTTTAAGAATCCCGTAGGCAAAGCCTACTGGTTAAATGGTGGGCTTGGGATGGGTTGTAGACATAGACAAACTCAGTTCCATTCAACGAGTTCCCTTGAATTACTTGAGACACAATTCAAAGGGTAGACCATGTATCTGGGTTTACTCCCCGTGGGTGGATTCGTAGGGCCTTGCCTTGGAGGATTTCCATACCATTAGAAAAATGTTCTAAGAAACCCAACGTGGAGAAAGAAGCAAAACCGATTACCATTCCCAATCAAATAAGCGATCTTCTAAATAATGACTTCAAGCATTTAGACTTTAGCTGCATCAAAAGTCCTAGCATTTTCATCCCACTAAATACTCCAAATCAAGAATAAAGGTATAGACTTTCACACATCAATACTTTGATATCTTTTGAAGCATTCTCCCCAACATGCCAAAAGCTCTCTCACTGAATAACAAAACCCAAGATCCCAAATAATGAGAATACTCACAACGAAAACTCCCTAGCACTAGGATGCCTCTATTCAAGACTCGCACTTCTTGGTGGCCGACTGGAACTTAGTTGGAAAACTCAAAAGCTCTGGCTCAAGCTATGCTATGGCCCTTTGTGCAGCGGCATTTGCTTGCACAATTAATTGAGCAAGGCAAGGGAAAAAGAAGTTGTCCCCTCTTCTCTAATAACGCCAGTCATAGAGTGCTCTGTCCGCTTCCCCATATGTAGAAAAGGAGGGAGTAGGGAAGGAAGAACAACCGTTTGACTTTGACACATGAGGTGGCAGCTTTGACTAGGTAACATAATGGAAATGTATTGGATTGTAAATTCTGGAATGACGGTTCGACCCCGTCCTTGGCCTCGGGGAGTGGCAAGCAGCACGGAACTTTAATTAATCAAATGGCATAAGGGGGCTTTCATATACTTTAGAAGGTACCCCCCCCAAGCGCCCCCCCCCCCCCCGGCGGCGGGGAGAGGGCGCTTTGAAATATAACACCAAGAAAAACTGACTTTCTTGCAGATGTATTAGTCATATGATGCTTTTACTAAATGGAAAATATTAACCTCTTCCATCACGCCAACTGTTCATTTGTTACTACTAATTACCATAAACTTTCTTCTTTGCAGTTTACAAGCTCTTCAAAATAAGTGGACCTTGATAACGATGGAAATTGGTGTAAGAGTTGTAACCTAAAGAAGAGTCATGGAGTTATTTGATCCAAGTTGGACAGATACCAACCTAGATAAGAAAGTGGTTCAGGTGATGAAATAACAACATAAAAGCTTTTTCTCATCAGACAGCGGCAGAAATACATATATCTCATATATCATGAATGCACTTTTCAGATGAATGCTGAGCCTTTGTCCACAGAGATCCAACTTACAACATCCCTTATATGAAAAATTACCATCATCAAAAGAAGAAAAGTCAATATTCTCACCAATGAAAATGCTAATGGTTCTAAAGAAATATATTCCATCAGTGAGCTGACTAAATTGAAACATATAGAACCTTATATAAAAAATAAACTAAAGCTGCTCATACTTGTCTTTCTTTTAGCTTCCAGAATTTCTTTTACTTTTTACTTTTACGATTAGATGGAATTATAGTATACTCCGTGTAAGTGGGTGATGCCTTTCTGCCCATCAGTAAAATTCTAACTTATCAAAAAAATAACAGCTTTGACGATGAACATCCACTCTACTTGCTCGCACATCTAATAGCAGTCTACGATAGAACATCATTTAAAACATGAACAGTGCAGATAAACATGCAATTCATTTTCAACCATAAAGAAGCTCCATGTATGTAGAACACAGTTTCTGTTATCTATTATTTTAGTGCAACACAAGCATAAGGTAAGAACTCCCATTTTATTTTTCCTTTGATGATTTAACAGAAAACTCAAACCAAAATCAGATTTAATATCTGAAACAACCGGAAGTGTTGAAAGAACAAGGAAATATTTGGTAATTACGGACTCACACTTTTAGCCTCATGCCCAAATCCTGCAAAAATGTGCAGTACGACTTGCGTAAATATGTTTCTTTCTTCAGGTCAGTCCCATCTCTTCTTGAAGGGGAATTTTCTTCAATTTCCTTTCTTGACAAATACCAGCGACCAACTTCCTCTTGCCTGTCTAGAGAATTTCTTGAAGACCCACCATCAGACGTGCCATGATGAGATGACTCCCCAGGTAAAATTCCAGCCATGTGTATCCCCAAAAAGTACGAAATAATGGACAAAAATACGTCTACTACAGCAAGAAAAGGTCCTTTTCCAGCACGAAACAAACAGATCGATCAGAAATTAAACACCACCTGAATATGATGTACTAAAGTGATCAAAAACAAAATAAAAATCAAACAAATATAGAATACTCAAATTAGTTAAGACTTAAAAAATTGGCAGAACACACTCTAAGTCATCATGACAATGCAAACCTTTTTTTTTTTTTTTTTTAATAAAATGCAAATCCTTTGGACAGTACACATCAATATGAAAAGCTCTTTTGATAAGTATGGCCTTATAAAAAGAAACAAAACAAAACTTTATCAAAGGATATTTAAAATTTGGAAACTAAAGCCATAAGTAGTTATTAATTGTACACCACTTTTTTTTTTTTTTATAAGTTCAAGACAATGCAAATCCTTTGGACAGTACTCATCAATATGAAAAGCTCTTTTGATAAGTATGGCCTTATAAAAAGAAACAAAACAAAACTTTATCAAAGGATATTTAAAATTTGGAAACTAAAGCCATAAGTAGTTATTAATTGTACACCACTACATCATCTTTGCCATTAAGTCATAACCATTACAGCCTTGACCTAAATGCAGACCATCAACAAAAAGTATAAACCCGCAAATTTGACAATCAGCTTTTCTATGATCACTAGCGGTTTTTTTTCTTCTCGGCCTACTATCATTTTCAATACTGAAGAAATAAAATTACGAAAAGCATGTTACATGCTTTTTTTTTTGGATAAGTGAAAAGCATGTTACATGTTATGGAATAATTCCAAAAATCATCAAGGCCTCAGTGTGAAATGCTATGAAAAGCATTAATGACATAAAAATCACCAAAACAGGAATGCTTAAAATCTCAATCGAACATAAAGTTCACAACAGATAAAATATATTACCATTGTATAATAAATTGGATATAAACTGACTTTAAATGCATAAATACAGAAATAATTATATCTCAGAGTCCACACAATCTTGGACACACAATAGGTTTGATAAGAATGTGTATCAAAGTTACTTGGGACTCACCTACCTATCAAGTGAAACATATCAAATCCTACTGCCAAGCTTCTTTAAATGATTTTAACATCATGACAATCCAAGTTCCTCCATGAATCCATCCCCAATCAAACCATTAAAGTCTTTCATGACTAAAATATTCAATAGTGACAAGAAGTTGATGGAAATATCATAGTCCACGTTATATCCCTTCTGATAAACACCTAAAACAAACCAAGCCATTCGGATCATCATGCAAGGGAAGCATCAAGCATGTAAAAATGTAGATTTCATGACTAATTAAGCACGGAATTCAAAAAACGGGTTGTGAATTTAGGTCATATTTATTCTCCTAAATGAATGATTGGTGTATCACACGGTGAATTAAAACTGGTAAAATATACAAGCCTCGAGTAGAGAACAGCAGACTAAACACGGAGTTCACAACAAATGAGCTCTGTGTGGAGTGTCAATTCACTTTAACAACGCCAGTTATACAATAAATAAATAAAACAAAAAAAAAACTTGTGAAAACCTCGAGAACTCACACCTAACCAAGTTCTGGGGCAAAAACCTAAAACTATAATTTCAATGTCAAAGAAGGGGGAAATTATTGGAACCGAAAATAAAACAAAAAGCTCTCATTATGGACAACCTACGGCACACATACAAACCTAATATGCACTTTTCATGTTTAGAAAAAAACGCACAATATTATACAAACCCACGTAATATAAAACATACCCATCAAGACCTAACTAACGCAAACCTCAACCAATTCCCTAGGGAGTCCTCCGACGAAACCCACTCGAAAATTAAATTGGAACCAGAACGCATAAAATCCCGCTTCTTTGCGAACCTAAATAGAACTAAATCTCCCAAATCGAGATCGAGAGGCACTAAAGCAGTTTTTTTTTTTTTTTTTGAATGGCCGAAAAAGAGAGAAGGAAGAAGAACATAATAAAAGAAGAAAACCTAACAGGGTTTTAGAAAAGAAAAAAATGAAGAACAAAGAAGAAGAAGAAGAAGAGAGAATGAGGGCGCACCAGGCTGAACAGTAAGAGCGGTGCGGCTGCTGCTGTATGCTGTCGCTGCTGCGCTTCGCTTCGCGTGTCGCAAGATGCCTTTTTCTTTTGCTCTTTATGGGGGGAGCTGAGAGCAAAGGCTCAATTAAAGGAGGAAAAAATAAAAAAAAGTCTTTTTCTTACGAGTCTACTAGTTGTTTAAAATTACTCCTCGGCTCCTCAAAATTGAGATTATAATATATTAATATTTGAGGTTTATTTTGAGAAATATTGTAAAAATATATAAAAATAAATTTATAAATTAACGTAATTATATCTCAAGTATAAAATAGATAAATAATATAATATAATAGACAGTATAACCGGTCATATGCATGATAACAGATAGAGCAGGCAGTATAACTGACCATATGCATAAGGAAATAAATAATATAAGAGAGATATATAAAATAAATTTTTTCATTAAAAACATAATACTTATAAAGAGACTAATTCTCAAAGGAGTTGAAGGTTGAAGACATTGGGAAAAAGGATTAGGAGATGAAGTGAGAAGGACGGACTGGACAGATAGAGAGGTTTCAGCGAGAGAGGAAGGGATTTCAGATCAGGAATTCTGAATGCCCTTCTTTCCTCATGAAGCCCTTTATATAGACACTTAAACAGTAAGTCTAATAATACATGAACAGTACTAGCCGACACTAAAAATAAGAACAGTATCAGCCGATGCTAAAAACAAATACAGTATAGCTGACACTAAAAACAAACACAGTACAAAACACGTAAACTTGTATGTACACAAACAATAATAATCTTCTGAAGGGATAATATCCCTGACAACTTCCGACTATCTTGCTAACTAATCGAAAAGTAATAATCTTTTGGAGTCACATATTCTGAGGATCGTAATTTGCTAATTCAAGTTCAAATGGGTCTTGAGAATCCATCAGTTGTACTGGATGATAAGGTGAGTAATCTTGAGAGGGAGAGGCGGCTTGGTTACTATAGGAGGCCTATTGAGAAGGAGAGGCCTGATGAGCTGGTGATAATAATACGGATTACTGTAGTGGAGATAATCTGGCTTGGTGTTGTGCTTCTTCTTCATCGTCACTGTCTGATACTTGTGACATTGCTTCAGCTAATTTTTTCAAATCCTTCTTGTTGGTAATGGATGCTAATTGTGCTTGAAATCTGCTTCATTAGACTAGGGCTTCTGGAGTTTTGGTGATTTTTGAAAACATTTCTAATATATGATCATAATTGTATTTTTCTCACCATTTGATAGAAACTTAGCGGGCTAGAAACATAATGGTTTTGAGAGAGGGACGAGGTTTGATAACATATTCTCATTTCATAATCCAATTTAATTTTGTTTTGAGAAAGAAAGGCAGAAGTGGAGAACAATGGTTTAATGCTGGTGGATTGTCATTTTGTAAAATGAAATTTCGGAGACTTTCTTGAAGGGGAAGAGGAAGGTGAAGAGTTTCAGGTCCGTAATATTCCCACCATAGTGAGAACCATTTCTGGCGTGTGGTGATTTCTTGTAATTTGTCAAAATGAATGAACCATGAATGACGCAGGTTTTTATTTTGTTTTAGAAACATTTTTGTCCATACTTACTGGTAATCATAGTAATCATAATAAGGAGGATCATAAGGATGAGAGAACTTTCTTGTTAAATAGGAATTTTTTTTCTCCATTGTTTCAGAGTGAGAACTTGTTTAATGGTGACTTTATGAAAAACAATAATTGGTGATGCAGGTGGAGAAGGTTGGGTTTGTAGAGAACAAGGAATTTCAGAGAGAATAACTGAGTCGGTATCTACTAATATGAATTCATAACAATGCTGAGTTTTCTTAATTTTTTGTGAACTATAATGCCAATCTGGTAAAAGGAAGGCATCAAATAATTTATGGGGGTCAGACAGGTGTTGAATTTCAGATTCAATAGGAAAGATTGGGTGCTAATGAGATTTGATGATAATAGGAGATGAAGAAGGTTGAGATAATAATGGGAGATTAATAATTTGGGAAGGAAAAGAAGCTTTGGAATAGGTCGGTAATTTTGGAGCAGCTAATGGTGAAAATGAATTATAAGAGGGTCTAATGTTTTCTGGTAATGACCCCAATACCGTATATGGTCTTGGAGTTGCGGAGGGACAAGGTGAAGGATAAGGAGGAGATGGTGGCCTCGCATATGAGGATTTGGACTTTACTGTAGACTTTGAGGAAGACATGATTTTCCCTGTAAGAATTATCGGGATAGAAAATCAGGAAGAAAATTAGATTTTCCTTTAATATGTTCAATATCAAAATAAAAAATACTTAATATAGCTTATCATCTGGCAAATATTTGCTTAGCAGCCAGGTTTTTAACATCTTTAATCAAAACTTCCTTGGCTGATTTACAATCTATTCTAAGTAAAAACTTTTGATTCAGCAAATCATTTTGAAATTTAGAAATACATAATACAATAGCTAGAATTTCCTTTTTAATAGTATTATAATTCTTTTGGATAGGATTTCAACATCCTGAATGAAATCGAACAATTTGTTCCAAATCAGTTGATAATTTCTGTTTCATAATTCCTCCATATCCAAGATTAGAAGCATCTGTTTCAACAATTTTAAAGGTATGCGGAGATGGAATTTCTAAACATGGTAATTTCTTAACATTAGCCTTAATTTGTTTTATAATATTAGTATGTTCATCTGTCCAAGGAGGTGAGTTCTTTTTTAATCTTTTAAATAATGGTTTACATAATGGTCTGAGAGATTGATAAAAGTCTGCGACGTAATTGAGACTTCCTAAAAATCTCTGTAATTGGTTCTTATCTTTTATTTTGTCTGGAAATTTATCGGCAAATTCTATAGCTCTGCTAATTGGTGTAATAGTTCCTTGATAAATCTCATGTCCAAAGAATCTAATTTTATTTTGAAATAATTTTATTTTAGGTGATGAAACTACTAATCTATTTTGTTTGATGATTTAAATAAAAGTATTTAAATGTTTCCAATGTTGTTCAATAGATGAAGAAAATATTAATACATCATCTATATAAACTATCGAAAATTGAGTAAAATGGGTAAATATCTCATTCATAATATTTTGGAATTCACTAGGGGCATTTTTTAATGCAAATGGCATAGCGTTCCACTCAAAATGTCCAAAAGGAATTGTAAATGCTGTTTTATATCGATCTTTTTCAACAATTTGAATTTGCCAAAATCCACTTTTCATATCAAACTTTGAAAATACTGTAGCATTATAAAGTCGAGATAATAAATCTTTTTTATTGGGAATTGGATATCTAATCCATTGTAATACTTTATTTAGAGGTTTATAATTGATGACTAGGCGAGAAACTCCTCTTTCTAATTCTGTCTGTTTCTTAACATAAAAAGCAGCACAACTCCATAGTGATTTACTTTTTTTTATTAATCCTTTTGATCTTAAATCCTTAATTTCTTTTTTACAGTATTCTAATAATTCATTATTCATTTGGATAGGTCTAGCTTTGGTTGGAATATTTTTCTCAGAAAAATCTTTTTCATAGGGTAATTTAACTATATGCTGTTTTCTGTTCCATAAAGCATTGGGCAGGTTAGAGCATACTTTATTTTCAATTATAGTTTTAAAATTTTCAATTTTTTGGGTTAATAACGGGTCTTTTAGTTATTATTGGATTCTTTTGTATTTTAATTCTTGTTTTAAAAAACTTATCTGGTTTTCTTTTGTTTTAATTCTATTTCTTGTTAAAAAATTAATTTCTTTGGTTAATGAGATTTCTTTTAAAGAATTAATTTCTTTTGATACTGGAGGAAATAAAAATTTAAATTGAATTTCCTGTCCAAGTATTTTAGTAAAAATTCTTTCTTCTGTTACAGAGAAAGGATAAAGTAGAGTAAGAAAATGATTTCCTAATATTACTTTAGTATTCATATTTTTTACTAAAATAAATGTTGTTTTAAAAAAAATCCACTATTACAAATGTGTGCATTGGATAATTTATCATTTATGTTTAATTTTGTCTCATTAGCTTGAGATAATGTTTCTTTTGTCTTTTCAAAATATTTAGAGGGTATTATTCTTTCTTGTATACAATTTAAATCTGCTCCTGTATCCAGGAGGGCAATTGTCGTAAAAGAAAATCCTTGGTTAATAGAAATTGTTACCTCAGTATACCATTTTTGAAAATTTATCTTTTCAAGGATATTAATGAAGTTATCTGTTTCATCTTTTATAACTAAAGTTGAGTATTCTCCTTGTTATTTATCATGTTATTTATTATGAAAATTATTTTCATTATTTTCTATTTTTAATAGTATAATTTCTTGTAATAATTGTTCATTTGAAACTTCTAGTTTAAGATTTGATGTTTTTAAATTTTTAATCTCATGTTTTATCTTATTAATTTCTTATTGTATATCTTATATCGTAATTTTCTGTTTGTCGATTTTAAATTTTCCTATTATTTTTGAAAAATTATAAGATGTTGCAAATGCCGTTACTGAAGAATTTTGATTACTAAAAGTATCTTTTAACTTTTCTAAGTAATCTTTTCTTTCTTGAGGGTTATTAATTTTATCTATCAATTCTAATATAATGTCTTCTTGTCTTGAAAGTACATGAATAGTTTTGTTATAGATACAATTATCTTTATTTAGATAATTACAAATCTGTACTTCATCTTCTTCGGATTCATTATCAGAAGATTGTTCTGAAAAACTTTATTCTTTTAATTGATAGATTTATTCTTCCTCTAAAGAATTATCTTCTTCCTCTTCGCTTGAATGTATTATAAAAATATCTAATAATTTGTTTTTTAATGCTTCGGATATATCTAATTCATTAATCTGTTGTTTGACTTTACAATTTGAATTATAATGTCTAATTTTTTCACATTTATAACAAACAATCTGTTTTTTCTTTTTATTAGTCTTTTTAGGATTTTTTAGTGGCTTATTATATGTTTGTTTCTCTTTTATCTTTTTATAGAGTTTTTTGTATTTTCGTCTTTTATTAGAATAATTCTTATAGACATTTTTCTCTTTCTTATGTCTACTTGAATGGGTTAATAATGAAGTATAGCCGAATTGTTCACAAATGGTACGTAATTCTTCTCTAGCAAATTTCTTTTCTTTCTCCATTTGTTTTTTTAATCTTAAATCATTGCACATAGTTAATGCAGTTCTATTAATTTTATTTATTATATCACCATATGTAAGATTATGAAAATCAATAGTACCATCTGGTCTTAATAATGATTCTCGTACCTTTTGGGCGAAGTAATATGGAAGTCCGGTTATGAACTTGTCCTTCCAGTATGGTTGTTAGCAATCATTTCTGATCATAACTTTAGTTATAAATACATCTTTATATCAACGGAAATCAGATAATTGGGGGCATTTTAAATTAATCAATAAATCACTAGTTCTTTCTTTGAACTGAACAAGATCACCAACAAAGTGTTTAGTTAATACATATATTAATGTGTTTACAGCATCTTCTATAGGTAAATCATTTTCAATCTTAATCATTTGCATGTTTTCATCATATTTATAAGCATTTAATATCTGTGACCTTTGTTCGTAAGAAAGATAGTGATCCTACTAGCCTTTTAATTGGCCAGTAAACCCTGTGATAATAATGTGTGCTACTTGATAATCAGTCTTTCTATTACTTTTATAGACATTGGCAACCATAATCATCTCTTGGAAATGATTTAATATTTCATATTCAGATAATCCATCTATATTTTATTTATATAATACATCTGGTGCGAAAGCAAATCTTACTATATTTTCTCTTTCCTCGAATTGCATATCCGGCGGAGTGGGCCTAGGATACCAATTTCGAGTAATAGAAACATGATGTTTAGAATCTCTAACTGAAAAGCTATTAACATGATTTCCTCTAATCTTATTTATTTGTAGATCTAGATTTTTAAATTGGTTTTCAATATTACTAATTTCAGAGTCAGATAATACAGGAGAGTTTGTCTTACTTAATACATTAATATGGGGTTGTTTTGAGGTAGAAGCAGAATTACTAATAGTTAATTTTTCTAATTTACTAGAGATTTGTTCTAAAAAATCATATTTGCTTTTAGAAAAATCATTTATCAGTATTTGTAATATTATATTTTTTTTATTGGTGAAGCTAAAATTTGAGTGTTTCTTTGATTAAACTTGATAATTTCAAAATGGAGGTATTCCTCATAAACAGTTTGGTTATTTTCTCATTTAATCCATTGGTTAGTGGTTTTGTTTATAGTAGATAATCGATTAGATTTATATATCTCGAATCATGTAAAGAAATGTATATTAGTTTGTATTTTTTCTAAATCCTCATAATATTTTTTTTGAATATAATCTCTTTCTAATTTTGTAAAAGTTGAGAAGAATATTATTCTTTTGTGACTATTTTCCCCATTCATATAATCTTGTTTAAAGTATTCCTTGTTGATTTTAAAGTCTTATTTATTCAGGATATATATTTGGGCATCATCTCCAATTACTTATGAGTACGTTGGGGAAGAAGGTTCAGATTCTTTTTCAAGATTACGAGAGGTGGATATTTTATCAGGATGACTAACAGTATATACTGGTGTATCTATAATATTTCCAGAAATAATTCCCTGAATCTGTGTATCAAGATTCTGGGATCTAGTATCAAAATTTTGAGATTTATTCTGAAAGATTGATGTAAATGCAGATCTGGGTGTCTGATAACTAGAGGGTGCTGGAGAAGAATAATGTGAAATGATCTTCTAAAGGGTTAAAAAGCTATTTGAATTGTTCCGTCTATTTTTTGTTCTATATATTCAAGATCATTTTTGAAATTATTTTCTATCTTAGGTAATGAGATAATATTCTCTAATTACCATTCATTTGGAAGTGTAATTTGGTTCAAATTGATTTGTTTAGGAATTTGTATATTAGAGTTTTGTGTACTAGATTATAATAGTAATGTATATCCTTTTGGACTTGTAATAAGAGCTTGTGATTCTAATGTTGTTTTCATTAATTTATAGTGGATCCTATAATTTACTGTTAAAGGATGTGATCCTTTCATCATATTATAACCATTTGTTTTAATATTTAATATTAAAGAATGCAAGATATTGATATCAAATAACGAAAGAAAATAATTGGGATAACAATTAAAATAAACTAGTCCTTCAAACAGACTTGATTCTATCATTCCAAGTAAAGAATCATGAAAATTATAGTGCATTCCATCTTTTAAACAGAGTAATACTGAGGTGTTTAATATACTTCTAGTAAGTGGTTTTATAGCCACTTGTACTAATCCAATATGTATGAAAGAGTATTTCTGTTCTTTGTGACGATTAATTGTTTCATTTGTTAATAAGTGTAATGATTCATAATCATTATTTAAACTAATAATTTTTTCTACTGTTTTAATTGTATAATTCGTAAGAAATGATATTTCAGAAAAAATAGACTGTTTGTATATTTGATGATTTGGAACATTAGGAATTGTCCAGTCTTGTAAGTTTTTTTCTATATCTATTATACTATAATCTTCTTAGTTGATGTTATTAAGTTCTGTGGGAATAATATTAGTAGGTTCCTTAGATTTGAACAAAGATTTCATTGAAACAAGTTTTTGAGCAAAGATTTCCTATATCCAAAAAGAAATAAGTAGATTAAGAATTTGAGGGAACACCACCGGGACTACCCTTAAAGCCTTCTGCATATATGGGCTGACCATCGGTTTTTCATAACTTACCAACACAAGCTTCTTAATTTAAATTAAAATTTCTTATAAATAAAATCCGTAAACTCCTACTATATATATGTATTTCACTTAATTATTGTTTTTTTAATTTAGTATCCCCAACTTTTGGTTTTTTTACAAATTGATGATGATTGTAATCTATTTTTTCATTTTATTTTCTAAGATAAGTTGGATAAAGCTTATTTTATTTTTAATGATTTGGGCATTTTGGTTAGAAAAAGAATTTTACTTTTATTAACTATAATCACCATCCAATTAAACTAAAAGGAAAGAAAATTACTCAAAAATTTCCAAATGATTTAAACAATACTCTAATTGATATGTATAGTTTTAAAATCATAAAACTTCTTTCAAATATATTTTTTTAAAAATTTTAAAAATTAAAAAAAAATACAAATTCACTAGTAATCACTTTTTTAACTATTAAAAAAATAATAAAAATAAAAATAAAATACACTAGAAGATGTTCGGCATACAAACATTTTCCAATTCTAAAAAGTATAAAATTACATTTTGAAAAATAACATTAAAGATTTCTAAACTACATAAATTATAACAATTTATTATGAAAATTGATTAAAAAAAAGTTACTAAAACACTATAAAAACAGAAAATGAAATTATTATGAAAGGTAACGAAATTAATGTTTAATTCAAAAAATAAAAAATAAACATTTTTTTTTTTTAAACTTTGAAGAGAGATGGCCCCACGGAGGTGGCCACCCATGGGCGATGGTCAATGTCGGGCACCCCGTTGGTGATCCGGTAGGAACGGGTGGCCAACGCTGCCAACCCCATTGGATTGCCTAAGCAAGGGCTGGCAGGGCCACATCGTGGATGGCCCCGACGGTATCCAACAAGGAAATGGCCACCCCTCTAGGGCTATCGGGCCGAGGTGGCACACTAGGCCTCGCTTGGGCATTCGGATCTGGGCAGCCCAAATGCTACCCCGCATTTCCTATCTTTGTTTTAATTGAAACTTTGTTTATTTTTTTTTAACTTTAACATTAATTTCATTATCTTTCTTTTTGTATTACCGTTTTTTTATTTTCCGAAGCATTTTAGTAATATTTTCTTCAGAATTCTCATAATAATTTTTTTTTATAATTTATGTGTTTCAGAAAATTTTAATTTTTTTTAAATGTATTTTTAGAATTTTATATTTTAAAGTTTTTATTTGCTTAAAAATTGTTCTATTCATTTTTTTATCTTTATGTTTTTAAAATTTTGTGATGGTTCTAATCTTTTATGTGTTATTATTATTTTTTGTTGATTTACGAGAATTTCTAAGATTTTTTTTAATTTCAAGTTTTATTAAAATTCTTTTAATGGTTTATAAGGTTTTTTATGTTTTTTATTTTGTAGATTTTCTAAAATTCATAAGAAAAAGTTCTTAATTTTATATTTTAAAGATTTTCTTAATGTTTATAAATTTTATTTGATTTTTATTTTTAATTTTTAATTGTTTATTTTATCTAATTTATCTCATTATTTTATTTTGAAAACTCTTTTTTAATTTACCTGTTCTTTTTATATTTGTTTTACTACTCATGCTGATGTGGCTTGCCGACCATACATAGTTTGCCAATTGTTGTATTTTGATTGGTCGTGACATGACAGTTAACTATCATATCACAATATCACCATTTACTTTGAGTGTTTAACCTAAAGTTTGAAATTTCATATATTTATATATCTACGTATAGATTTTTATGATAATAAATGAATTTAAATATAAAGGAGTCTCAATTTTAAATTGTCTACACAATGTAGTCAAGCACATCAATGAATCAAATATGAGCAAGAAAGAAAATAAGCTTACAAATAAATATTTTAAGAGTAATTTTGTACATCTCTTAAAAAATTTAAAATTGGATTAAAGCTCAAAAATACTTTTTTTCATAAAGGATCAACTTGCATTTTTTGCATGTGCATGACATATTTAAAAGAGAAAATCTAGAGACCGGTCTGGTTGGTCTTCCTCAATAATCAGCCCTCCAACAACAATCCAACACATAAGCATTTTATTTTAATTAACATGCATTTGCCTCCACTAGAACATAACAGACAACCAAACCATGCTTCCCTGTCTTCATATTCCAACCCAAACCCATCCCCACCCCACTTCATCCCAACCCAAACTCATCTTCACCCTACTCATCTCCAACGACAGAGAGCACGTAATGGGCGACGACAATCGTGGTGGGCGACGACAAGATCTCAAAGATGGTGACGGCAAGATCTCAAAAGGGTGACGGCAACTATGGGGTCTCCGTTTGGTGGCGGCAACGGCGAGATCTCAGTGGAGGCCATGACAAGAAAAGAAGAGGGAATTTCCCCAAGGATTCATGCCCTGTAATTCTTTCACTTTGTGAAAATAGTATTGCAGAAAGCTTCAAATTTATGAAATTACATGCTTTTTTCAGTGAGCCTTTCAGGAGACGGGATAAAACAGTTAGGCCATTAGCAAGACTATTTTCAATGATTACGTGACGGCCGGCTTGCTTGCTTACAGGTAAACACGAGCAAACATTTTTGGGTCTGCATAAGGAAACATATAAATAATTAAATCTTCAAAAGCAAGTCTCTGGTAGAGGGGAATACAACGTTTGCATGCAAGAATGGAATATGAAGAATCCAGTTTCAATTCTCTGTATGCTAAAATGGAGAAGTGCATCCACAAAAGCTACTACAATTTTCATTGGAAATTCCGGTGGGGGAAGGATTTCGAGAAAGAGGGAACCTGGAGCAGAGCAATTCGGTTTTAATCACCTGTATTGTTTTGTATTGTCCTCATACACCAGTTTCTTACGTGTCTTATGCTTATTGGAGGGCTATTTTTATCCTATAAACAGCAGGGCTGTCTAGAAGCGTTTCCCTATTTAAAAAATAAATAAAAAGTTTGAAATTTGAATTTTTTTTGTCATCTTTCACGTGCCTGCTTTGTTTGAAAATTTGAAAAGTAATTGATACTCTTTTTGACATATGTAAAATGTAGATGATTTTGTTTAAAATTTGTTAAAAATAAATAATACTCATTTTGTAACATGCGAAAAGTAAAATATTAGATTTGAAAATTTTGAAAAATGATTACTATTTTTTTGACATATGTGAAAGGTAAATGATTTTACTTGAAAATTTTGAAAAGTAAATAATGTTCCTTTTATCCTATGTGAAAAGTAAGAGATTAATTTTGAAAATCTTGAAAAGTCATTGATGTTTTTTTTGACATATGCAAAAGGGAGATGGTTTTGTTTGAAAATTTTAAAAAGTAGATAATACTCCTTTTGCCAAATGCAAAAAGTAAAAGATTAGGTTTGAAACTCTTGAAAAATCATTGATGCTTTTTTTGACATATGTAAAAGGTAGATGATTTTGTTTAAAAATTTTGAAAAATAAATAATACTCCTTTTGTCATATGCGAAAAGTAAAAGATTATGTTTGAAAATTTTGAAAAGTAAGGCCCTGTTTGGATGTTGAATTTAGTTGAAATGAGTTAAGTTTTTTATGAATAATAGTGAGTTGATATGGTTGAGTGAGTTTTATGGGGTCCACTTAATATAAGTTTAGATGTGTTTGTATGTTAAGATGAGTTTAGATCTATTTATGGAAAGTTAAAAAAGGTTGTGGGTTCCACATGTAAAGATGTGTTAAGTTGAAAAAAGTTGTACGTCTCACTTGTAAAGAGGTTTTGAGTTGAGTGATATTTAATGATTTGAGAGTTATGTATTTTGATGTTAGAATAGGTCTAAAACAGAACTTAACTGAGATGAGCTGAGCTCATTCAAGGATCCAAACGAAACATGTTGTATTTAACAATTGTAAAAAGGAGATACTTTTATTTGAAAAGTGAGTGGTGCTCCTTTTTAATTTGAACATGAAACCTCATATGTCTATAAATAGCTCAATGAGATCTTTATACTACGATACATCAACTACAAGGTTTATAACATTCATTTATCAAAAGTTTTCAATCTTTCTTTTTTAAGTATTGAGCCTTAAATACTTATTCATTTTGAGAGAGATATAATTTGTGTTGTATTGTTTTTATTTTACTCATTGAGAAGTGTTATTTGATAACCTACCAACTATGAGTTTTGTATCAGTAAAAGGGTGTAGGAGTTCTATACGGGGAATAGTTAAAGGAAAATTCTATACACCATACTACCATCCCACTTTCATCCCACTAAATAAGATGTAACACATTTATCACCATTAAATGATCATTTATTGCAAGCTTCTTTATCATATAATGATAATGAATGTGTCACATACTATTTAGTATGCTCAAAATAGGATAAGAGTGTGGTATATAGCATTACTCATAGTTAAATCACCACTTGTAAGGTGATTGTAAGTGTAGAAGGTGTTCTATACGGATTCTTTGAAGTGGTATTACTCAAAAGTGCAATAGGTTTCTATCTTCACCTAAAAGAGGTTGAATAATGAATTTGAAAATCCTCAAATGATAGCTTGAGACGGGGATGTAGGCAGTGGGACTTAACCTAGATAAAATATTGAGTTTGCTTTTCTCTTACCCTTACTTTTTACTTGTATTTTATTCACATTTTATATTGTGTATTTGATTTATAATTGTTAATATTTTAAAATAACACAATTCACCTCTTCTTGTGTTAGTCATCTGGGTAACAATCAGTAATGTTACATGTACTTACGATTTTAAGTACAAGACTCATTTTATAAGTTTTCTTTTGAAATTCAAATTTCATAATTTTCAACATATCAATAATTGACACTTGGAGAAATAATTTTTTTTACAAGTTTTTCTTAAGTATAATTAACATTTTTCTTACTTCATTTATGCCATAGTTATGGCACTACACACGGCCCATCACACTTGGTGGTTAAATTAAAGTTTTCAATTTCGTTTAAGTGATGATTTCAGTTTGAAACGAATATTGTTACTGTGTTGAATTGAGTTAGGATGTTTTTATCTATGAAATGATTAGTTGGGTGCTTTGAATTATGAAGTGGTTTGAGTTGAGATCACGAAGTTGGTTTGGTCCAGAGGGAATGGTGAAATGTTTGCTTTCGTTCTAGTCGAGATCTAGATAAAAAGATCTAAGATTTTATTATGCTTGGCATGTCCTAGACGTGAAGTCATGAATGGATGCCAAGAGTTTATGCTCAAAACACTTAAATAGTTGCTTATAAATCGACAATATGACATTAAAAAACCAAAGTTATTCTTTTTTATGGAAACAAACTTCATTTAATTTAATGAACCGAAATTACAGTTGTGACTTATAAATACAGGAAAAATCGGGACTACAAGCCAAACTACGCATCTGCTCTGGGGCACCCCTGCACACAAAAGCATTTGTGGTGGACATTGTCTTAACTTCTATAAAACTCTTTCCTAACAAAGAGAGCGCTCTGTAAAAATATAACTAAACGACCGCTCTTCCAAAGAAGAGAAGCACTAGCCCCTTCCGTGCTTCCACGGAAGAGATGTACGAGACTCTGTTATGGACATCAAATCCAATAGCCTATTTCTTTTTTATTAATAACTAAAACCAAAAAACTGCAAAAAGAAAACACATAAAAAAAATTGCAAGTGGGGCTTAGGGTTTCATCTTATCCTAGCCCGCTGCCTCAATCTTTTACTTTCTTTATTCTTTTTCTTTATTCTTCTTCTCCTTCTTACATTTCTTCAATGTCGTTGCCCTCCCTCTGCCGCTCTCTCCTTAGCCCGTCCCCCTCTCTGTTATCGCCGCCCACCACGAGCACCGACTTGAGCCCAAACAACGCGCCCACCACAAGCATCGGCTTCCCGAGCCCAGACGGCATGAGCACCCAGCTCGCACAGACACCTGCCTCCACTGTGCAGAAGACCCTCCTACGCTCGAGCACCGCCGCAACGACCATTGGCCATAACATCGCCCGCCCTTCTCGAGCAGCTCTTGCCCTAGGTTGCGTTTGTTCCAAGCGGCTCGACACCTCATTCGGGGCCAAAAGAAAAGATGAAAAAAGAGATTTATCTGGAAGGTGAAAACACAGATCTCAAAAAAAAGAAGAGGAACAAAAGCCATGCTAAGATTGGGATCACCCGAAAGTACTCACCCTTATTTGAGCTGAAAATAAAGCACACAATAAACAAAACCAAAAATGATAGACTGAAAATAAGGATAGGAGGAAGGTGAGGGGGGAGGAGCCAAAGCTCCCACCCCCTCAAAACTAGATTTGGATTGGAAGACTTTTTAGAGAGAAGTTGGAGTTTCTCTGTAACACCCCCTTCCCGTAGGTTAGGTGTGTCACGTATTTTTCATGAAAATAAACCCGGCGAACGATTCTCTAATTTCATAATTGAAAAATAAACTGAAGTAATTTATTCTGAAATAAAAGGTCTAATAAAATTGTCTTCCCAAAGACATTAAAGGAATAAACTGAATAAATTCATAATCTAAAAGACATATTTTATTTTAGAAAGTCTGAACAAAAACTAAAATGCTCACTCTACTCCTGGCCTGCCTGCTCGTAATCATCATCTTCACCTGGGTGATTAAAAACATGAAAATAAACTAAAATGAGTCGATGACTCAGTAAGAAATCTATCACAACGAAAACTTAATAAACATAAGATTTTCATGATAACTTTCATGCTGAGCTTAAAATTCATGACTATTCATACTAATGCTTATGCTATGTATGACTGATTTATCTGAACTAACTGACTGATTTATCTGACTGGCCAACACACTTAACCCTGTGTGCAAGGTTGTGCACCAGCCCCACATCCCGCTGCAGCAAGGGGAACTGCTGATAGTATTCTAGCATACTATGGTGGACCACGACTGAGTTCGTGGCTTGCACACCACCCTGAAACTGAACTGCATTAGTATCATGCATCTGAATGGCCATCTTATTAACTAATCTGAACTTATCTTACACTTGAAATTAAGATGGCTTACGTGTCTTATACACATGAGATGCATGACATATTACATACATAAATCATAATTTCTGAATTTAAACATGATGCGGAATGACATGATCGTATGCTATGCTGGATGACATGCTTGCATATGACATGAGCGGTTCATAAACAATGGCTATCGAAGAACTGGCTTGAATAATACATACATATAAGCCAACTGTGATGATCCTAATTTTTGATCAAATTTACTTACCTCGATGCGTTTCTTCTTGAACAATACTTCGTAACTTGAGACCTATATACAATAAATAACTATCACTAAATTGTCTGGAAAATACATAAATAAATACTAATATCTTACTAAATTTGGAATTCTAAAAGATAGTTAAACAAATCAATAATTCCTAATATTTAAATTACTTAAATACTAATAATATATTATGATATAGTAGAATACTTGGGCTATTTTAAAATAAGTCATAGAACTTAAATTCTTAAAATAAATTTCCTTTCTTAACATAATTATTCAATCTTATAAGAAATCCAATAAATATTAATATTGTTTAAATATTCATAACATACTAATTTTATTAAAATCTGACTAAATAGATAAATGAATATTAATTAAAATAATAGGCTCCAAAATATACTGAAAAACACATTTTAAATTCTTTCAACACTTTCTTATAAAAATGAGCATTTGACTAATATATTCATTTAATAACATTAAACTCAACTTCAAATACAATGACATATTAATACTCATAATTAACGTACACTTAAACATAAAGTTATAAATGTAATCGTACTTAAAACACTGAAGATACTATGGGAAGGGATTAGAAAGGGTATAAAAGTAATCTCCTTTAGACACTTGCACTGAGTGAAATAAACCTAAAAAGCAACTAATACATTCTGTAGAGAAACAGAGGCAACGGGAGGGGCGTGCGAGACAGAGGACTCACCGAGAGGAGGTATGCGATGGAGATGGGCTGCGCGACGGTTCAGGCGACAAGTGGGGGTCATGGCGGCGCAACTAGCGACTACTTTGTGGTGGTGCGACACCGAGAGAGAGAGAGAGAGAGAGAGTGTGTGTGTGTGTGTTCTGTAAACTGAAAACTACAGAAACAACCGAAAGGAGAGGCTGGCGGCGGTCGTGAGCTGTCGGAAAAGGAGTAGGTGCCACGGGGGAGAGCGGGTCGGCGGCTTCTGTGGTGGCTGGTCAGTGGTTCGACGTCCCTCTAGGTGGCTATCGTTGAAGTGAAACAGAGGCTTCGGCCTTCACGTCTGTGGCTGCTGTGGCGTGTCTTCGCGGCTGGGGGTGGTCCGGTGTCTTCTAAGGTGGCTGGTGGTGGCATCGGCGTATTCTGAGCAGCATGGAGTCGCCGTGGTTGATGGTGGTTCGCGGCACGACATATTGGGTGCTCTGTTTCGTGAGAGAAAAACAGAGTCATTCTTTTCTGTCATTCCGTGCGACGGTGGTGCGAAGTCTCTTCACAGAGGCGTGCACGGTTGTGCATGGTCTAGATGGTGGAGCCGCGGTGGTTTCGTCATCGAGTCGTGGCCCTAACGGTGCTCTGATGGATGGGTGCAAGACAGGGCTGCGTGGGTCGCCCCTTGAGGTGGTCAATGGTGGTGTCGACATACTCTGGGCAGGGGGCTGAGTGCGGCTGGGCAGAGGCTTGAAAATAGTTCTTGGTTGCGGCGTGAGGTTTCTTCATGCAGTATAGCTGCCACGTATACCAATATATATATATATATATATATATATATATATGATGAAAACAAGAGGAAACCTAGAGGAAAAGAGACGTGCATGAGCTTGAAAATGGAACGAGCCTAACGTGGAAACTGACTCCTGACTTCGTGGGCTTGGGTGCTATAAAAATATTTCACCTAATCTAACAATATAAATAATAACTTATTAAAAATAATAAATGTAAAATCTGATGATGATGATGACAATAATAATAATAATAATAATAATAATAAGAAAAAAAATACATAAAACTTATATTATGACCTAAACTTAGGATCGGGTTGTTACATTCTCTCTATCTAGGAAAAGAAAAAGCAAGTCATTTTTCACATGGAGAGACTTCTTTTCTTGCAAAGATTACTTGTAAAAAAAAACCAAAGTTATGAGTGGCCTTCTTTAGGAATTTTATAACCAAACAAAAGCTACACAAGTAGATTTATGGAGAAAAAAAATTGTTATTCAATTCCACTTGCATCCAATATACACCAAAACCTAAACAAACTGCCAAATTGAGCTATATATTAATATCAGTAATTCACACAAATATAACAACACCAAATATCAAACATCAAAATATCACTGTCGATGGTAAAGACTGACTCAACTACGTGAATGGGATCATCAAAAAAGGAAGCTCCATAAGCATGGTGGAAGGACTCAAACATGGGCAGAGTTGTGATGCTTGGAATGGATTGGAGGGGGTGAGGAGTGAGAATTAGGTGCTCCAGTGCCTGGAATTCCTTGGGGGTAGAGTTGGTACCCCATAAATTTGACCATTGGTGCAGAATTCCTGTCTACCTTTGGCTCTGCCCAAGAAATAACACCCAAAACCAAATAGCATGCAGAAGAGAATCAAAGGCACCGAAATCACCATCACCATACCCATTTGATCTTTTGCCTTTTTTCTTCAATCCTCAAGGCCCCTGAGTTCTTCTAGATGTTAGAGATATATAGATTTGTTGCGTGCACTTGGGGAAGAGACAGGAGGGACTAAAGTACTAAAAGAGAGGTTTTAGGTTCTTTCCAAAAGTGCAAGCCATATTGTAAAATGCCTTTGCCAATGGTAGGCATAACTTTTAAGTTTCTAAAAGATACACTTTTTTGGGCTAATCAAAACAACACAAAATGGCTCTGGCTAACCATTTTGTTGTCCTTTTTTTAGGAGAACCGAACTACCTTTGGAAAATTGGAATTGCATATTAGTAATTTTCTCTCTAAAATCTTGCAACATCTTTTGTTTCAACTGTACTCGATTGGTTACTCATAAAAGCAGACAAAGATCCGCATAGTTTGGAGACTGAGGGAGAATCCAAACAAACCAGCATTTTGTGATGCTTTTTTCACAACGCCTAGAACCATAAGAGCAACAAACTATGCAACCTTGGCCCATACATGTTAATAAGTTCAAAGATACGGGAGGAAGAGGTGTGTGATTCAAATAAATTTCTTGTTTACATATGTTTTTTTTAAGATATGTATATTATTAACTTCACTTGTGGCGGAGAAATACCGTGGTTACATTCCAACACTTTGAGTTATATTACAGATGCTACAACAGCACAAATAAAAACAAAATAAAGTTGAGAAATGAAGCTAAATAAAAGGTTTGTCCTTATAATTTCTTAGCTAAATAAAGGTGATTGATGCAACAAACAAAAGAGTTGGGGCATATCTTGTTTAAACCATATAAGTTTTTAATAATCCTTTTATTTAGGTGAGTATACTAGGGGTTGGCTCAAGTGGTAAAGAACCTTAGTCTTGGTGGTATACTCATTTCAAGGTCCAAGATTCGAATCCCACCATTGGATTGAGAGATTTTTCCCTTGAATTATCCGAACTATTCCCGAAAACTTGATGCCAATAAAAAAAAGTATACAAAACCCAAAGCTAATTCCATAATTAATAATAATAGATATAGCTTTTATACGTTCATAATATCTATTGACTCTCAACAAATTGGCATCAAACAATTCTTATCACTGAAAAAGGTATTAACTCCTTTATCCAGTGCTTCATTCTCATTTTTTTAACTAGCAAAATGGATTTATGTCTTTTTTTGTGTACGTTTCCGTTAGGAGAATGCCAGAGATCCACTCTAGCGGGTTATCCACCCCACTCCACACTGTCCAATCACATTTGCTAAGGAGCAGGTGGAGTTCAAGATCCACCACCACTCAAGCCATCTTTCCCATTGCTCATGACAAAAACAACATCACAATGCCTTCGGCACTCCTAACAACCAATGGTGTACTCTCTCAGCCGCATTGTTGCCTTACATGTTGACATAAACCATTTCCATTCAGATGATGTTTAATGTTTTTGTCCACAACACCCATTGATATTATTGGACATATAATAAAAATAATTTTACAATCTGACGTATCATAAATCACGATAACCTCTTTGTAAGTATGGGCCTAGTAATTTTGCTATCAATTAACCAAGAAAATAATCTTTCATTGATTGAAATGAATGACTCAGGAGGACTAAACATGAGCAGCTGTCGGGAGTCTCATTCCTAACCAACAACACCAATTTTTAAACCAGTGCTAAAAAATAAGTTTTAGAACAATAGCAAATAAGAACTAATCCAATTTTATTACCATCTACTGCCAATGCTTATCTACATGGGGCTCCACTTGCGTCAATGCATATCCTTGTTGATAATCCACCTTCTTGCTCTCCAATGATCACACTGAGAATGCACTGCTTTACTTGTCAACCTTTAGTTCTAGGGTGCATTTGTGATCTCCCACAACCAACCACATCTGAGTCCACCACTAGATGAAGCACCAAGGCCTAAAGTCAGCGAGTCAGCCAGGTTCTTCTCCAGACCTACTTCTAAGGGTGGGCAACGAGGCCTCGCAACCCGCTACCCCACCCCTCAGAGGGGTTCCGCCCTGCCCCCCACCCTGCCTACTTATTTTATATAAATATATATATACATATTTATAAATATTTGTTATTGCTTTTACTATATATAAATATAGTAATATGTATTAAGTATATTTTTTACTTAATTAATACTTTGTGCAAGTTATAGTGTAGCCTAATATGACCTTTATATAGGAGGCCAAGACAATACAAATCTCTTACTTAAGTAATGTAGGACTCTTATATTGCCTTGGCAAAATATGCAGTAGAAAATTTAAAAACTATGTTATTATTTTTTAAATTATAGTCATACTTAGAAATTTAAATTTACAATTTGGGTCCACAAATGTGTTGGAGTGAGGGGAGGGGGGATGATGGATCCACACCTGCCCCCAACATTCAGGAGGGGTGCGGGGCTACCCCACTCTTGCATGGGCAAGTAGCATCCCTACCTACTTTCTTAACAAGCTTAGGGGTGCCACAGGACACCATCTAGATTTTAACACATAGGAAAAATGGGAGAGGACAGACAAGAAGGAAAGAGGGAGCGGGATAGGGATAGGAACATGAGGATGGAGGAGAAGGAAATGGATGGGGACACTTTGTTGAAAGACGAAGGTAGAGAAAGAAACAGAAGGAGAGGCATATGAGAGGGGCAATCAAAGGAGGGCATAGGAAAGGAAACTACCCATGACCAAGCAATGTTCTCATGTGTTGTTGATACAAGCTTAAAGGGGAAAATCATGTTATTGGTAGAATGCTCACCAAATTCTGAAATAGTCTCCCTAATAAAATAATTTGAACTAGATTTATTACTATAAAATTTAAAGGAACACAAAAAGATTTCTAAACTGCATTAAACTTTTGCGAAATAATTATAAAAAGTTACCTTAATGATCTAACATATATCTATCATACATATTCTTGAGACATTGTGTACACCATGCCTATATATATTTGGCATATAGACTACTACGTGAAATTTTGTTATACACGTACCATGGTTTTAAAAAATTTTGTTTTACTTTAATTGTATAGATCCATACATTCACAACTGTTAAAACCCCATTAGTTATCTGGTACATTTGTTGATATATCATTTCACTCTATATACACACTTTGATAAGAACCCAGTGATAGTTTCAATTAACAAAAAAGAAGAGATTGTAATGGGAAATGAGATATGATTGTTCGAGGAACCAAAAACCTCCAATTTCAGCAAATGCCTTTGTGTAATTCATTCATAGCAAATACTGAAACATTCTATCAGTAATAATATCCCATGCATAACTGAATTATAGGGAAATGACAGTAATACCCTTAATGGGCTGAAATACTACAGACATACTAATGGACTCAATTTTAAGCCCACATCCGAAGTAAAACCAGGCCACTTGGCCTAGACCCACGACAACAACATAACACAAGTAAAAAGTCAACTAATCTTTAGAGTTATCCCTTCAGTTCCATGCCAACAACTTGAGACAAAGATGGAGGAACCCTAGATCATAACAACAACTCCCCCTTCAGAAGACCTTGCCCACAAGGCTGGGATACTGACGGCCGTAGGTGTTTGATGGTGACCCAGGTAGAGTTTTCCTCTGATTCCCCTTTCCATTTAACCAACAACTCAATCAAAGGCCGATTCTTGACTTTCTTCATTCTTCTTTGCAAGATCTGCTCAAGCTCTACATGCATAGCTCCATGTATGTTAAGGGAAGGCATTCCTATCACCGAAAGTCCCAAATGTTTCTTCAAACAAGACATATGGAACACAAAATGGACAAAGGAGCCTATCGGCAACTATAATCGGTAAGCTACCATTCTGATCCATTGCAATACCTTGAAAAGGCCAAAACATTTGGGGGAAAATTTCTAAGTTTGGCATCGAGCTACACTGTGTTGCCTATATTTCTAAAGCTTAAGGTATACCATATCACCTTCTTCAAATTATCGTATAATATGCTTGCTGTCATACTGATTTTTCATAGTTGCTTGTGCCTTGAGTAGAGTTTTCTTTAAAATAGTAATGATCTCATCTCGAGACCTTAGCTGAGAGTCCACCATGGCAATTTGTGTGGTCCCTGCTACATACTATAAGATGGTGGGAGGGAGAAACCCATACAGAGCCTTGAAATGGGTAAGCTTGGTGGAAGAGTCTCCGTTGGTGTTATACCACCACTCTCTCTAGAGCAACCAAGTCACCCACTCTGTGGGTCTGTGGCTGACAAAACACCTCAAATATTGCTGGATAACACAGTTTACCACTTTTATCTACCCATTAAACTAAGGGTGATAAGCTGAACTATAGGCTAATTGAGTACCATGCAATCTGAATAGCTCCTTCCAAAAGAAGCTAGTAAATGCGACGTCCCTATCTGTGACTAGGGTGGAAGGCATGCCATGTTCTTTAAAGACATGAGATATAAAAATTCTGGCCATTATAGCTGCTATGTAGGGGTGGGAGAGGGGAAGACAATGAGCATACTTAGTGAGGCGATCTACCACCACCAGAATCACTGCGTAGCCTTTGGATGAGGATAGGACTTAATGAATTCTATAGAAATATTTGTCCAACTTATGGATGAGATGGGAAAAGGTTGGAGTAAACCAATAGGATGCAGGTTTTTAGACTTACACTACTGACATGTAGGACACTCCTTTATATGAGCCTTAATGTCTTTTTTCTTCCCTGGCCAATAAAAATCAACCTTTGCCTTGTGGAAGAATTTTTGGTACCCAATGTGCCTCCCATAGGGGTTGCCATGTACATACTAAAAGACTTGTGTCTTAAAAGTGGAATTCTTAGGTAAATAAATTCTACCCTTAGTAACAATCCATTAACTAAGGAAAACTTTCGAGTCAAGAATTGCCTTTGCTGCAATTTCTGACAAAGTTATGCATGCTCCAAGTCAGTCTATTAGAGGCCCTCAAATCTTGTAGCCACATTGGGTCCAACACTGTGATGTTAGCTAATAACACTTCCCCCTCATTCTCAAGTTTTCTGGACAAGGCATATGATACCTTATCCTCCATTCTCTTCTTATATTCGATCATAAAATCATAACCCAATAGTTTGTTAAACCAGTTTTGCTAAGAGGGGGTACCAATTTACTCCTATAGCAGAAACTTCAAGCTCTGTTGATATGTCCTCACAGTAAATTCCCTGGCCAAAATGGATGGCCGCCATTTTTTTATAGCATAGACTTGATCCAGAAGTTCCTTTTCATAGGTAGATAGGTCTAAAGCTTTTCCCTTGAGAGCATGGCTAAGGTAAGTCAAGGGTTTGTCCTTCTGCATCAAAACAGCCTTTGTGCCTACCCTTGAGGCATCACACTCTATGAGAAAAAGGCTTAGGAAAATTTGGCAAGGCTAGCACTATTGGTTTAATCATCATTGTCTTCAATTCTTCAAAGGCCTTAAAGTCTGCGATAGTCCATTGGAATGAATTCTTCTTCAATAGGTCAGTAAGTGGGGCAACTAAAGATCCATAATTATGTACAAATTTCCTGTAATAGCCCGTGAGCCCCAAAAATCCTCTCAAGGATTTGAGAGAGTTGGGTAAGGGTCAATTGATCATAGACTTAATCTTCGAGGAGTCAGCTTTTTACACCTTAGCTGAAACCAAGTGTCCCAAGTATTCTATCACCTTACATCCAAATTTCCACTTACTCTTTTTAGCAAAAAGAGTATGAGCAGCCAAAGTTTCTAACACAGTAGCCAAGTGAATTACATGGTCGTCCTTAGTCGTACTATATATCAAAATATCATAAAAAAAGACTATCACAAACCTCCTTAGCTAGGGCTGAAATACCTCATTCATCAACCATTGAAATGTGGTTGGGGCATTCGTTAGTCCAAAAGGCATCATTAAGAGCTCATAGTGGCCATAATGAGTCCTAAATGTTGTATTTGGAATGTCTTCCTCCTAAACCCTTATTTGGTGGTAGCTCGATCTTAGATCCATCTTAGAGAAAATAGTGACTCCATGTAATTCATTAAGAAGCTCATCAATGACTGGAATGAAAAATTTGTCTTTGATGGTCTTCTTATTTAAAGCCCTGTAATCAATACACATCCTTCAGCGACCATTGGCCTTTCTCACCAACAATACAGGGGAAGAGAATGGTGATTGATTGAGCCTAATTACCCTACTAGCTAGCAATTCATGTACAATTTTTTCTATTTCTAATTTTTTATAATAAGGGTATCGGTAAGGTCACATAGAAATAGGGGCAGTCCCTTTCTTAAGTGTTATGTGATGATCACAACTCCATTTAGGAGGCAACCCTTTAGGTTCCTAAAAAACCCCACTGAACTTTCTCAAAACCCTTCTAATTTTGGTGGCACTGCTGTCTGCACTTCTTCTTTTCTTACTTCTGAAATCTGGAGCAACATTCTTCTTCTTTCCACCTTAGTGAGCTGGGATAGCTTTAAGCCATCCATCATTTGTGTGTGACTAGGGTTTAAACCCATGAGTATGACTGACCCTTTGTCTCGAGTGAAAGTCATGGTAAATAGGTTGGGCTCTGACTCTGACGGAGTTAGAATGCCCAACTACGACCTCCAACTCGAAAGTCTGAGGCCAAGTTGAGCACTGACTTCGAATCTGAATCAAAGTGGATTCTGACTTAGATTAGAGTTTTCAGAGTCATCTGCCGAAGCCCAAATTGGAGTTAAGCTATTTTTCTTCCCAATTTTCTTACCACTTTCCCTGCATCCAAACATTATTGAAATAGTCCAAACAACACAAAACATATGAAAAAAAATAAACATCCAAACAACCCAAAGCATACGAAAACAATTAACAAACCAAAATACTTTCCAAGCATCCAAACAACATCAAGGAATGGATCGAAAAGGAAGCTTTGCGGCATGGCAACAGAGATGAGATATAGATTGGGCAGAGAGAGAGAGAGAGCAATGGTATGCATTGTGGGTAACATTTCAATTAAATGATTTCACGATTGATGAAGATAGGTAGAGAGAAAACGAAGTTAGAACAAAGAAAGAAAACAGAGGAATATTCAAGAAAACATAGCTGCCGTTGAGACTCCAGTATAGGCTGAAGGGCTGAGGGAATGTTCATATGTAGGGTTTGGCTGAAAGAAGAGATGAATATATAGAAGGTATAAACGACATCGTTTTAAGATTTAAAAAATCTTTGCAAAAAATCACAGTCTCGTACACGGGGGAGCTCAAACGCGGGTCGCATGTTGCAAAACGCATGGTTGCACTGTTAGGCCACTCAACTACCTATTACTAATTCTACAATATTAAATATATTAAGTATAAATGCCAGAGTCGGAGCCTACATTAACTCCAACTCCGACCAAAATTTTCGGAGTAACTCTGACTTTAAACTTCGAATTTTCTAACTCTTTCGGAGTTAGAGTAGACATCGGCCACAGTCGAAGCCATCAGAAGTTTTGAACAACCTTAATGATAAGAGAAGAAAAATTCTAGGCTCAAGGGTTCTCAACCATTGCATCCCAAGTACCACATCACATCCCCCTAAAGGCAGTCGGAGAAAATCAGTGGAAAACAAGTGACCTTGTAACAATATTTCTGCCCCTTCCAGTTTTCCCTCACTTTTAATCATTTCCCCATTAGCATCGATGACTTCTATTGTTCTGTTGTCTCAAGGGCTAATTGAGCCTTGGGAATAATGGTAGGATCAAGGAAATTATGGGTGCTACCAGTATCCACTAAAATCAACACTAGCTACCCTTTAACCATTCCCATTACTCTCATTATCCTTGGACTAAGAGAACCCGCAATGGCATGCAAGGAGATCTCGAGTGCCTCCACCCCTAGATTCTGTACAGCCACCTCCACTTCTAATAACTGCTCCCCATTAATTTCCTATTCTGCATCACATTCTTGATCAAACTTCATACCCTCCATTACATATAACTTGGCCTTTCTGCACTTGTGGTTGAGATTTTATTTCCCATCACAATAATAACAAAACCCATTGTCTTTCCTAGGGCCCTGTCCCACCCCGCTTCTGCTCAGCCCCTATTCAATAGGGTTGAGCACCCCGTCCGTCAGCTGCAGGGGACGGGTGGCCCCGCCCGCATCTGACCCCAAAGGAGGGGGCGAGGGCGGGATAGGGACGACCCCTGCCCTGCCCAATATTACTTATATATATATATATATATCAAATAACCCAGGCATGAAACGACATCATGCTTGGGTTTTTTTTTTTAAATATATCCATAACGAAATGACGTCATTTCGTCAATGGAAAAACGACATCGTTTCATTTTTTGTTTAGAATCCCCCTTATGAGACCACCCTCCCACCCTCCCACTCACCTAGAATCTCTCTCGCTCCGTCGCTCGCTAGTCGCCGCACTCTCTGAGTCTCGCTCCGTCGCTCGCTGTCACCGTAGCCGTCGCCGCAGCCTTCCGTGACTTCGTCTTCATCTCCGTCACCGATGGTAATAAAATCTTAAATCTACTACAATTTTTTGTGATACTTATTTTATGGAATGGAGATTGGAGGAAGGATGTGGTTTAATCGGAGATGGAGGATAGGATTTTGTGAATTGTGTGCTATGGAGACTTGATTGTGCATGTGGTTCACTGGTTTGAATGGTTGATGAACAATGTGTACAGTGTGTTCATGTGTGAATCTCTCCGTGATTGGTTTGATTTTTTCATTTTTTTCGAAATACCAATTTAGGGTTCTAATATGAAATCCTAAATTAATTTAGGGGTTTCAAAATTTAGGGTTCCAATTCGAAACCCTAAATTAATCTAGGGGTTTCACCTTGAAACGCGTAGTCATAGCATGATTTGGTTGTGTTTTTAATTGAGTGTTTCTTTTATATACTTTCACATTCTTATATTTTTATGTAAAAATTCTTTACAACTTTTATAACCCATTTTAATTGGGTATTTAATTTTTTTTTTTTATGTTTGATGTTTTTAAT
>QEOY01008212.1:7331-19652 GCA_003123805.1 Juglans sigillata | reverse complement strand
ACTTGAACACCATTATGGTAGATGTCATTGAGCAAAGAAACTAAATAACAAAAATCTACTGAAAACAGAGTTCGAATACAAAAGAGCTAGGTAAAATACGCTTGAGCAAAATAATGGGATTGACAATATTTTGAGGCTGCTGCAAATCCTAGACAGAATTATTTGTCATATACATCAATTTTGAGGCAAAATATTTTGAGGCTGCCCCAAAATAGAGGACGGTTATTTTGTAGTGATTTTTCCTTTATGTGAAAATCCCACGTCATTTATATTTGTTCCAGCCATACCACTGTCGTGTAGCAAATTTTAAAACAAAGGCCTGCTCTCATTTTCTCCCTACACCAAAATAACTTAAGCATTCTATCATAGACCACTCTCCATTATTCCATCACTAAATTCCTTGTCTATTTTTTCTTCATATTGTTGGGTGTTTAATTTAGATGGTGTGAATTTTGCACCTAACTCACCTAATCCTATTACAAGTCTTTTGAGTTCAAACCCTCGAAAGCTAGAAATCATATTTAAACATATTTTTTTAACTTTCTAATGAACACCCATGATGATCAAAAACTCTTCAGTGGCTATTGAAGCAACTGCTTAAAGATTCGAAGCAAGTTTTGGCCTTTCTATCGTAGTACTTTGTATACATTTTGTATGCTTATTATTGTTTCCATATTGTTCACACACACATATATATATATATGTATATATATGATGAGTCAGCTAATTGATATTTGATGGCAATGGCGGCAATCCTCATCACCCTCCAATCAGTGCTAACAATAACCAATATATATATATATATATATAGACTCTTTACAAAAATGACTAATGCTGTGTAAATGGAGAAAGAAAACATATTTTTTTAACTTTCTAATGAACACCCATGATGATCAAAAACTCTTCAGTGGCTATTGAAGCAACTGCTTAAAGATTCGAAGCAAGTTTTGGCCTTTCTATCGTAGTACTTTGTATACATTTTGTATGCTTATTATTGTTTCCATATTGTTCACACACACATATATATATATATGTATATATATGATGAGTCAGCTAATTGATATTTGATGGCAATGGCGGCAATCCTCATCACCCTCCAATCAGTGCTAACAATAACCAATATATATATATATATATATAGACTCTTTACAAAAATGACTAATGCTGTGTAAATGGAGAAAGAAAACATATTTTTTTAACTTTCTAATGAACACCCATGATGATCAAAAACTCTTCAGTGGCTATTGAAGCAACTGCTTAAAGATTCGAAGCAAGTTTTGGCCTTTCTATCGTAGTACTTTGTATACATTTTGTATGCTTATTATTGTTTCCATATTGTTCACACACACATATATATATATATATGTATATATATGATGAGTCAGCTAATTGATATTTGATGGCAATGGCGGCAATCCTCATCACCCTCCAATCAGTGCTAACAATAACCAATATATATATATATATATATAGACTCTTTACAAAAATGACTAATGCTGTGTAAATGGAGAAAGAAAACATATTTTTTTAACTTTCTAATGAACACCCATGATGATCAAAAACTCTTCAGTGGCTATTGAAGCAACTGCTTAAAGATTCGAAGCAAGTTTTGGCCTTTCTATCGTAGTACTTTGTATACATTTTGTATGCTTATTATTGTTTCCATATTGTTCACACACACATATATATATATATATGTATATATATGATGAGTCAGCTAATTGATATTTGATGGCAATGGCGGCAATCCTCATCACCCTCCAATCAGTGCTAACAATAACCAATATATATATATATATATATATATAGACTCTTTAAAAAAATGACTAATGCTGTGTAAATGGAGAAAGAAGTGGAATTTAAAATGTTCAAAAAAAGCTTTGATGTGGGCTTGCAAATCAAGAAAGTAGGATTTTTCTTGTATGATTGTTGGAGTAATATGCACTTCTGATCTTTTTGTTATTATGTGAGATAAAAAAATATATGGTTGTTGAGATGTCAAGGCATTAATAACGTCTCCTATTCTTTAGTCTTTGTAATGTTAAACACAAGCAAGTATAATTAATAATACTGATCTATTTCTTTTATTTATCAAGCCATTGAATGCCCAATATACGGGCCATACAACAAGAGATCAGCCTGTACTGTTGGGAAGAAAGAAACAAGTTCAAATAAGAAGTTGGAAAATAAATTTAAATTTCCCAGTTTTGAGTGGGAAAATAACAAACAGTTGTGCTTGAGAAGTAGGAGGGGTCATCATCAAGACTCAGTTAGATGTCTCAACACTACAGAGATTAGAACCTATGTCGGGCATCTCTTAATGTACCCGCTTGTCCTAAAGACAGACATTAGGGCATTGATCTATATATGCTAGCTGCGTCTGGACTGTGCCGAGAAAATAATACTATATATATATATTTTTTTGATAATTAAAAAGATATATTGCTCAAAGACTAGGCCTAGCCCAGTATTTACAATAGCGGACCCTGATTAAGAGGGCGCCAAAGAGACAAGAAAATCATGAAGGAAAATGCCATTAAAATCAACTGCAATAGCCCAAGTACAAAGAGTGCTATAAAATAATGCTAACAGTTCCTCTAGCGATCTCTCCTTGTCTTCAAACGTCCGCGCATTTCGTTCCTGCCATAGACACCACAAGATACACATTGGGATCATCTTCCAAACCCTTTTAATCTGATGTATACCTCCAATGTTTGGCCAACTAGCCAGCACTGCCACCACTTTCTCCGGCATGACCCACGCCAATTCAACCCTACTAAGTACCTCATACCATAAAGCCCTTGCAATCACACAATGCAACAGAAGATGGTCTACCGATTCACCCCCACACTTGCACATACAACACCAATCTACTAAAATAACCCTCCGCTTCCTCAAATTATCAATCGTGAGTATTTTACCCAGCGATGCTGTCCACACGAAGAAAAGAACTTTAGGGGGCGCCTTATTCCTCCAAAGCCTTCTCCACGGAAATTGAGTACTTGGCTCATGGGAGAGAGCTTTATAAAAAGACCGAACCGAGAATGCACCTTTTCCATCCGGTAACCACCATAACCCATCTTCTTGTTGATTGCTTGGCTTCACAGAATACAAAAGCCTATAAAAATCTGCCAAGCTGTCCATCTCCCAATCCTGTATTGCCCTACTAAAGCTAATATTCCATTGAAATTGCCCCCCCAACATCTCCATAACCTCCGCCACTAAAGCCTCTTTAGCACTTGCAATTTGAAATAGAGGAGGAAAACGATCTTGTAAAGCATTATCACCACACCATATATCTTTCCAGAATTTAATCCTAGAGCCATCACCCAACTGAATACGGGTTTGTCGAAGAAAAACCTCCCAACCTCTTCTAATGTGTTTCCACAAGCCCACTCCATAAGTTCCTCTAACTTCTTTTGTGCTCCAACCCCCCCCTGACTCACCATATTTGCACCTTATCACCTCTCTCCATAATGCATCCGGTTCATGACTATATCTCCACAGCCATTTACCGAGTAGCGCTCTATTGAAGGTCCTCACATTTCTAATGCCCAGACCACCTTGAGATATAGGGCGACATACTATCTCCCACTTAACCAGGTGAAATTTGAACTCATCCCCCAAACCTCCCCACAAAAAATTGCGTTGGAGTATCTCAATTCTGTGCGCCACATTTGCAGGTATAGGAAATAATGAAAGGAAATAGGTTGGTAGATTTGAGAGTGTACTCTTAATCAGTGTGAGTCTACCGCCTTTCGACAAATACAGTCTCTTCCAGCTTGCTAATCTCTTCTCAATCTTCTCAATCACTGACTCCCATAAGGAGGGTGTCCGTGCTCTTACCCCCAACGGAAGCCCCAAATACGTCAACGGTAGAGAAGCTACCTTGCAACCCAACGTACTCGCCAGTTGTCGAACATTTGGAACCATACCAATTGGCACCAATTCGGATTTGTCGAAATTCACTTTTAACCCGGAAACTGCTTCGAAACACAATAGTACTGCCTTTAACGTACGCACCTGACTTTGTTCTGGCTCGCAAAACACTAGAGTATCATCTGCAAACAACAAATGGGATATGTTAATGACCCCTCTATCCGGGGTTCCCACGGAAAAACCCTCCAAATAGCCATTATTCGTCAAAGCCGAAATCATCCTGCCTAATCCTTCCATCACAACAACAAATAACAGAGGTGACAACGGATCTCCTTGTCTCAGACCTCGCGTGCTATGAAAAAAACCTGCTGGACTGCCATTTATTAAAACAGAGAATTTCGCCGTTGATATGCACCAACGAATCCATGTTATCCACCTCTCTCCAAACCCACATCTCCCTAGTAGGTAGAGAAGGAAATCCCAGTTGACATGATCGTACGCCTTCTCCATATCTAACTTACAGATGATCCCTATTGAGCCTGCCCTCATTTTGCTATCTAAGCATTCATTAGCAATAAGTGCCGCATCTAAGATTTGTCTACCTTTTACAAAGGCATTTTGAGGCTTTGTTATAATCTTCCCCACCACCTCACTTAACCGGTTTGCTAACACTTTGGAAATAATCTTGTAAACTCCACTTACCAGACTAATGGGGCGGAAATCCTTAACCTCACTTGCCCCCACCTTCTTTGGAATCAACGCAAGGAATGTATTATTTAGGCTTTTCTCAAATTTACCAACTACAAAGAGTTCTTGAAACACCTTCATAATGTCTTCCTTAATAACGTCCCAACATTCTTGAAAGAAACCCATAGAGAACCCATCTGGCCCTGGAGCTTTATCCTTAGCCATTTTCCTCACTACTTCAACAACCTCCTCTTCCTCGAAAGCCCTCTCTAAACGAGACACATCAGTCAGACCAATAGAATCAAATACCAGGCCATCAAGAGACGGCCGCCAACTAGCGGGTTCAGTTAGTAGTTGCTCATAAAAGCCAACTATATGGTCACGAATAACATGGTCTTCTCTGCACTCCTCACCTTCAATTCTCAACATCTCAATGTTGTTGTTTCTCCTATGGGAATTTGCTACACGATGGAAAAACTTTGTGCTGCGGTCACCTTCTCTTAGCCACAATGCTCTTGACTTTTGCCTCCAAGAAGTCTCTTCAGCTAAGATAATTCTCTCTAACTCCGCATCCAACAAAGTCTTCCGAGCTACTTCATCCGAAGTAAGGGATCTAGTCTCTTGGAGTCTCTCAAGTTCTTGTATCTCTCTCAACTTGCCTTTCTTGTTTTCACCTACATCACCAAAGAATTGCCTGTTCCACAACTTCAAATCTTTTTTCAACATTCTCAATTTACCCGCCAAGATGAAGCTAGGGGTACCTTGAAGCTGATACGAGGACCACCACTGCCTTACTCTTTCAACAAAACCATCAGATTTTAGCCACATGTTTTCAAATTTAAAGTACCTCTGCCCTCCACGGAGGCCACCACAGTCAAGCAAAATAGGCCAGTGATCTGAGCTAATACGAGGCATACGCTTTTGCCAAACATCTGGGAAATGACATTCCCAATCTGGCGAAATTAAGAAGCGATCCAGCCTAGACCAACTTTGGTTGTTAGCCCACGTGGCGGGACCCCCAGCAAGAGGCAAATCTACCAAATTCAAGTCAGAGATGCATGCTGAAAATTCTACCATAGCTGGACGTCCTCTTCTATTTCCAGATGACTCACTCGGGAATCTAGTAACATTAAAATCGCCCCCTATACACCATGGGAGGTTCCACCAGCTGTGTATTCCGGCTAATTCTTCCCACAACAATACTCTATTACTGTCCATATTTGGGCCATATACACCTGCAAATGCCCACAAGAAGTTATCTGCAATACTCTTAAAAGAGCACGCAACTGCATACCTTCCTATGAATTCCTCTACTATCTCCACTACTCTTCTATCCCACATTAGCACTATACCTCCTGACGCCCCATTGGAAGCCAAATAAACCCAATCAACGTGTGCACAACTCCATAAACTTCTCACAAGTCTCCTATCGATAATCTTTAACTTCGTCTCTTGTAAACAAACAATATCCGCCTTCCACTCCCGAAGCAAATTTCTTATCTGAAGACGTTTGTTAGCCTCATTGAGCCCACGAACATTCCACGATATTATTTTGGGTCTCATGGAGACACGGTCAGCCCCTTCCCTTTCGACCTACTCCTACTAGAACTCCCCTCAGTGTTCAACGACCACATCAACCTCTTGAGTTCCCGCTGTTTTTTTGTACCAAGCTTCCTATGTTGCTGGTGCCCCACCTCAATAGCCGTGAGCAAGGCCATGAACTGATCTTCATATCCTTCATATTCCAATCCCACAACTTTTTGAATTTCAGTAACCTTCCTAAAAACCCAATCTGAAACTCCAGTGTGCATAGGGAACATAAAATTTAACGGAACTGGTTCACCCTCCCTGTGATCCATTGATGTACCTCGAGTCTCATCCACCCCCGTAACTTCCACCATGTCTACTATAGCCTGATCATTTTCATCCTCAGAAGACGCCCCATCCTTTTCAGATGGAGATCCTTCTGTTTCACAGTCAGTAAAAGCCCCATCCTTTTCGGTATCCTCAGACATAAGCGTGAAAGAGTTCGTCGGAATCTGGGACACCTCCTTTCCCTTCATCGGCGTTGTCTGGCCCCCAATCTCCCGCGGTGACCCTCCCGAGCCTATCGCAGGACCTGTCGCAACGCCTGTCGCAGAACAACCCACTTCGTGCCTGATTTCCCGCGTCTGCACACCTTCGTCGGAGTTAGCTATCGTCATCGGCGCTCTCTGATAGGCTGATATCCCCCCCTGCGACGGCAAGTTGCGCTGCGTACAGTGCGCACCAGACGCACCAGTAGGCGACGCCCTAGAACCGTCTTCGCGAGACTTCGGGTCTCTGGGTCGCGACCCATCCGAAACTGAACCAATGGGCTGAGGCCCATTTTGGCCCACCACTTTCGGCCCATTCACACGCCTCCACCTACGTTTACCAACGTTAGGCTGAAATGTGTTCATTTCTCCAGCAAAGCCCGGCCCCTGCAGCTCCTTCCCCCTACAAATCCCATTCATATTTCGCCCGACCACCCTACGTACGTCCTCCATTTCTCTCTGCAAATTCCTCATTTGGCCCTGCAGGTCTTCAACCACCCAGCGTAGTACTTGCACCTCGTCTCTGCCACGATCAATCCTTTGTATGTCGTTCGAGACTCGAGGCGCGCGACTGTCAGAGGTCCAACCCCCACCACCTTCTCCATTCTCCTCACGCCGTGGTCTCGAGTGTAGCAGCGCCTCCTTGTTCGAGTGCCTCGTCTCCACCTGTGGTCTCCAATATATTCCACCGTAATGACCACCCCTCAAACTCCCCTCCTGCACACATTCCACCAGAGCTTCCTTCACCCTTCTCCAACCTCTCCCTTCCTGACCTTCCGGAATGAGAATGAAGCTTCTCCTCCCCCCTCCTTGTATTCAGCCACCACTAAGTAATATCCCCTGCTGTTATAACACTTTTGTGCTAAATAACAACAACCACCCTCTCTAATGGTGCTATAGAAGTCCTGCTTCGTCCCACTTGAACATACCTCCAAAGACTTCACAAGCCATTGGGCTGTGCTCTTCTCAATCAGAAGTTCTTGCTTCCTCTTCCACCCCTTCTCTGTAATGCAAACAGAATCACCTTCCTTAACTAACGTAAATAATTTGGACTCAACCACCACTTCTCTTATGAGACCCATCACAGCTTCACCATACCAGCAACAGGCAAAAGAAAAGTTTTCGCATGTGTACGGAGAGAAAAGTTTCCTCTGCTATTATACTTGATGGGGCTTGTTTACATTATTTTCAAACATAATAATTCATACTACTATTACTACTATATATATATAGTATATAGTTACTATAAAAGGCTAATTTTTGGCAATCAGGCCCTAGCTATCTAGCTTGAGACTGACATGAAAAAGATATATATATATATATATATATATATTGGCTATGTTGCTAATTAAAAGGAAGATCAAGCAGATTTCTTTTTCATGAACATGATTTTGAATTTCCTGAAAGTGAGAAATTTTAGTTAAGGGGAAGAGGGGATCATCAGCATTATGCAGGAATATTTAGGGCCTAGAGATTCTCTTCTGTCTAATTGGCAGATATGGATAAAAGACAAAGTGAGTTTGTAATTACATTTCTATTCTGAATTAGTAAGGTAGTAGCTAGTTAGGTTTGTCTGGCAAATTAGGCAATTAACCAATATTTAGAAATATTAACAAAATCCATGAAATTCGTGGTTTCAAATGGGATGAATATTTATCATATTCAGACGTACGAGTTGCATATATATATGCATTATACTCATATCCCAAACTTTAAGACTTCTATTAGATCATCACTTCAGACTTTAATTCATGTTAAAACAATGAATTTTGTGTTTTACAAACCAATTAACCAAGGAAAAATGCGAACAATTAAGAGAAAAATGATGTTATATACCATTCAAAACTAAATTAAAAAATGTTCTTGATAATCAACCTGCAATTAATTTCCATATACCTCAACCAAGCCATTAAGTCACCCGACTCCAAAACAAAGACACAATCATAGACAACTCCGGTTCCAGAAGAATAACGACGAAAATAGAGGACGATTACATGGGTAAAGCAAGAGAGTATCTTACCCAACTAGGAGTGGTGGTCGGCTGGATTTTCGTGGGCGAGGTGGTGCTGCAGCGAGGATTCGACAGAGCGAGGCAACTTGGCTGGGTAGGTTGCAACAGCCTCCACTAGTCACGGTGACTGGCTTAGTACGAAGAGATAGTTATTGAGAGGGAGAGTCGGAGACGAAAACACAGATAGAGACAAAGGCAGATAGACGAGGATTTAGAGGCTTACCGGGGTTTCGTGAGTAGCGGATGAGCTGGACATCATGTAAAAAGTGGCTTTTGGCATGGTTTGTAATCACTACAAGAGAGCTAATAGATCAGAGTTATAGTGGAATTCTACTGGCACTACAAGAGAAGTGCCCATCTGCTGTGAAATCCAATCATCGTGTAAAGCCCAAAAACCGTGGGAAAAATTCATTTACTGCATGTTATAATCACCGATGTAAAAGTGTCACAGTTGCTCTACAAACCACCGCAACGGTTACGCCACAAAATGGAAGGAGTTTTAAGGCCGATTGAGATGCCGAAAAAGGCCATTAAGCACTCTGCTGCAAGTGGAATCCATCTGGTTGTTGTAATTGTCGCAAACAACGGTGGATTGCTTGTGGGGTTGAATCGTTGCAAACACCTTAGTACCAGCAGCAGGGTTGAATCGTCACAAACAACCCAGTACTACGATGATTTGTTTCGTCGTAAATTACTTCAGTTTCGACGCTTCTAGATTCGCTGTAAAATTTGCCATGGTTTGTAATCACCGCTGATTGTCGAACTTTGTTGGTTGAAAATACCAATTTCGGCCATGTTAATTCATCATCTGATGAATTACCACTCAAACATTCATCCTCCCCGTGAAATATCAATTGTGTATAACTTGGATTAATACCTATCATAAATAGATGATCTTCGACTTCATTGATTGGTAGGCAGATGCCATTACGGCATCTCCGACATGGACACCTGAACATAGTGCTTCCAGGTGCATGGGCTCGGGCCATATTAAGGAGTTGATTAATCCCTTCACCATATTCAAGTGACGTAAATCTGTTTGGCACTTGCATCCAATTCTTGTCCATTTGAATGCGAATCAAACCAACTAGGAAACCTATGTGAGATAAGGCCACTTGAATTTTTTACAACAAAAAATAAATAAAAGCAAATGGTTGATATGAGATCACGAAGTGCTGAAATAAGAAAGTGGTGAAATGCATTATAAAAAGAAAACTACCTAAATAATGCTTAACACGATGTATCTTAAAGGGCAAAGTTACATATAAACATAGTTACAAGGCAATTAACAATTTCATATAAGGAAACATTGCAATTTGTATGCTCAGAGGCTAATATGCACACTTGGCCATTGCTCTGTATTTACGTTGAAAGTGTAAATCGTGGTAAATAAATGAAGATAAAAGTGTTGACATTCTCTTCTCAGTCAAACATATCCACGCGGATGACATGACATTTCACGTTTATGCATTGTTAAAGAGGTCATGTTACAAAATACCAAGAAGAAGAACAAATTTAATTGAGTTGGCATGGATATAAGGAAATTTTATGGAAAGTTTATTGTAAACTCAAGTTCTTTGCACAATAATTACAACCTATGGATTTGTATATAGATTATTGAACAAAGTTTAGATGTTTAATTAATTGTTAACCAAATGAGATTTATGTTTTCTTTTAGAGCATGTCTTTCGATCGAGTTATCAATGAAATAAAGAGGAAAAAAAAGACTTTTCATTACACTTTGTTTATCACTCAATGAACAGGGGTTGATGATAGAATGATAGATTGATTCTACCAACCATTATATGATCAGCCTCACCTCTATTCTGCAAATCATTTTAAGGATAATATATCTTTTTTCTATAAGTAATAGAACTAATTTAAATATATCTATTTAATGAAATAATGTGTTTTATTTATTAAAATAATTTTGAAATGAGTAATGCATTATACAAAATAAATACTCTTCGTAGTTGAATGGTTATATAGCAAACTGTAGAATAAAATCTACAAGTTAGTATGAGATAGATTCATGAAAGAGCCTTTTTTCTCAAGAACAAAGAACGCAATAGCAAAGAACTGTTATTAAGTGGGCTTCTTGTTAAAGTTCATACAACCACTAAACTTCATTAACAATGCCACAAAATCCTTAAATGGGCAATAAAGAATTAGAAAGCCCACACTAGAAAAGCAATTACCAATATACTATAATAGACCTAGAGTCAAATCTGGATGTCTCAAATTCTCAAGCTATTTGCACTATATTGTCCCTATATCCGAATGTTCCTAAGACTTAACAGTAGTTTGAAAAATAATTGTGGACACAAGTGCAATGTGCTGTCAAGTGTCCCAAGGTGATGTCCCTGAAGCTCTTCTATTCATCTATTTTGGATCCACACACACATTCTGCAGCAATATTCTATTTTGGATCCACACAGAATGTTATGTCGAGAAGATTCTTACCAGATTATTCAGGCCAGCATATATTTATGCTTAAAAGTTCATGTGGAGCTATATAATTCTTAATCTTAACAACTCCCACTCACTTTAACAACTCCCACTCACTTTGATCTCTCAATTTTCACTTTCTCTCTTCTCTGTCATATATCATCATGCCCATTTGCATTCTGGTGTATGTGTTATAATTGTTCTCTCTCCCTTCTTAAGAATACTCTGGTATTGTTCATGGATATTGTTGATAGGTCTAAACTTTTATTTTCTTCTTTTTTTACAATCTCAAGTCAAGCCTTTCTCCTTAGCTACCAAAACAGTAGAATCCCATATATTTTCCTGCCATTAGCCTTTCTCCTTAGCTATCAAAACAAGCCATACAGTATATACTTTTGCTGCTACTTCATAGTTGCTGCAACTCATCATCCTTTGTTTTTCATCCCCTTTTCACCCCTTAAATCAAGCCACAAACATTGTAATATTTCTGTCCATAATTCTAACATCCTTAAAAAAACTAATTTTTAAAACCTAAGCCCACCACAAACAGACATTGACAAGTTTTCTCTACTCTTACCTATGTCACATGAATTGATCTCGTCATTTCCTTGTCTTAAAGTATTTTGATGAACTAAGAGCAAACCTTTGATGCCATCTTGGTGTCTAAAAGCTCTGTTTTGGCTTATATACTAGCATAAATTACATAGAAAATTAAACAACTCCAATAAATTGGCAGCAAGACTTATAAAAAATAAATAAAAAATGGCAGCAAGCAACAAGAATCATATAATCGTATTGATTGTCATTAGTAAATTCTTGAGAACCCGTTTATAGTATGTTCATTCTTAAATGAGTAGGAATTTGTTTGAAAAAATTATTGAATGTTTAATAGCTTCATCAATATAAAGGAATCAAAGGGGGGAAAAAAAACTTATTACCTAATGGGCCTTTATGACAGAAGTTGCTTTATGCGACTGACAAAATTTGCCGAAAGTGCATCGTGATTACCAACGAATATTGTCGAAAGTTAGTGGCTGGGACAATGGGATAAATACGATCGACTTGATCATCTCGAGTCGATGTGGGACAATTGTTTACCTCTCAACGACCTAATGCTTTGGATGATTTTCATGAAGGGGATATGAGGGCCAATAGCCTCAAGAACAAATTGGGACTTTTGGGATGACAGTTTAGTGGAGATTTTTCGCCTGGAGGTACGAG
>QEOY01008209.1:21782-36346 GCA_003123805.1 Juglans sigillata | reverse complement strand
GTCTCTCCCATTCACTCTCACTCTCAGTCAGAACTCTCTCACGCCACCCCTCTCTCATGCCGTCAACAACCACTCATCCTCGACACCCTCTCACCTCTCGGTAATCGGTATGTGAACATTGAACAGATTTAGGGTTTTTATATTTCTCGGTAATGATTCATTTCATTGCGACAATTCATTGCAATTTGCTTCATTTCATTTAGGGTTTTTAATATTTATTGAATTTGCAGATTTAGGATGGATTACATCTCAATTTACTTGATTTAGGGTTACAAATTTAGCATGTGTTACATTTCAATTTACTTGTAAATTTGTAATCTTTGCAGAAGTCATGAATATAGTCCTTTGATTTCTCTGCTGCTTTATGGATTTCATTTCTTTAATTTAAAATTTTTTTTTTTATGATATTCATTATTCTGTGTATTTTTGTATTCTGTGTATTCTTTATTAATTTGTGTATTCTCTATTTCAAATTCTGTGTATTCTCTATTAATCTTTATTCTGTGTGTATTGATATAAGGAACCCAAAAGCTTTTTTTCTTGTGCTATGTAACGAGAAACAGGGTACTTTGCCCTTTTGACTTGTGGTTTCAATTCCTGTACTTTTGATTCCTTATATCAATTTATTTGGTGTCTTTTGAACACTTATAAAAAAAAGTCATTTTAGGTTGATCCTTCTTCTTTTTGTGTGTAATTTTTGTCAACTGGTATCAATATGTGCATAATTTCATATTGTAAAAACTTTAATGAACTTCTGATTTATGGCAGATTTTTTTTTTAATGGTAGATGATTAAAACTGAAAAAGGTGACCTGAACCGGTAAAACCGGAAGTACCGGCTTAGGGGTGTAATAGTTGCGGTATCGGTTCTTCAAAACTCAAAACTGGTGTATATCGGTTCGATTCCAAAATTTATCCAAAACCGGACCGAACCGGTTACACCCCTACGTGGAGGCCAAAACTTGATATTTTGGCTTTTGAGACTATTGATATTCTAAGTGCTAATTGGTTAGAAAGACTATTTGACGAGGGTGAGGTGGATCGTGTGGTGAGAAGGATGGCCAAAGTTAAATTCCCTGGTCCAGATGACTTCTCCATGGAATCTTTTTAGGAGTGTTGGAACATCGTGAAGGAGGATGTTATGAGTGTTTTCCATGAATTCTTTTCTTTTAGGAAGTTCGAGAAACGCCTTGATACGACATTCATTGCACTCTTTCCAAAGAGGGCGGGGGCTTTGGTTGTGAAGGACTTTCGTCCCATTAGTCTTGTGAATGGGGTGTATAAGATAATATCCAAGGTACTAGCTAATCATATAAGCACGGATATGGAGAAGATAATTTCAAAAATTTCAAAAGTCTTTGTTAAGGGAGACAAATTCTTGACTCAGTGCTTATAGCAAATGAATGTTTGGGGAGTGGATTGAGAAGTGGAGTGCTAGGCATTCTATGTGAGCTAGGTATGGAGAAGGCTTATGACCATGTGAATTAGGCTTTTCTCTTTTACTTGCTTGAGAGGTGTGGTTTTGGGGAGAGGTGGTGTATGTGGATTAAGCATTGTGTTTACCACTTTTTGGCTCTCTGTCTTGGTAAATGGTACCCTTTGGTTTCTTTTAATTGCTCCTGTGGTTTGAGACAAGGGGGGGACTTGGTGCCCCTATTTATGTGATTATTATGGATGCGTTTAGTTAGGATTGGAGGTTGTGGTTGATGCGGGATTTCTCTTTAGCTTCTCGGTGGGAAGTACTAACAATGGTTTTATTAATGTTTCCCATCTTTTTGCAGATGGCACACTACTTTTTTGTGATACAAATCCGAGTCATTTTTGGCAATGAAGACTCTTGATTTGTTTTGTAGTTGTCTCTGGCCTAAAGGTGAACTTAGGGAAGTCTGAGATGGTGCCGATGGGCAAACTCCAGAACATTAGAAGTTTAGCAAGTATTTTCGGTTCTAAGGTAGCTTCATTGCCTATGAAATATCTAGGTCTTCTTCTTGGGGCCTCTTCCAAGGTTAAGGCTATTTGGGATGGGGTAGTGGAGAAGATGGAGATGAGATTGGCAGGAAGGAAAAGGTTGTACTTGTCAAAAGGGGGAAGAACCACACCAATCAAGAGTACAATCTCTAATCTTCCCACATACTTCCTATCTCTATTTCCCTTGCCGACTAGGGTGGCTAATTGAATTGAGAAAAAATTTTGAGCTTTTTTGTGGGTAGGAATTGGAGAGGAGACCAAGTTTCACTTGGTTGAGTGGAATAAGGTATGCACTCTGAATTCAAGTGTAAGGTTGGGGGATTGAAATCTGAGGATCTTTAACAAGGCACTTCTTGGGAAATGGTTGAGGTACCATCAAGAAGGGGAGTTTTTGTGGATGGCTATTATTGAGTCGGAATATGGGAGCTCGTGGGGGTTTGGTTTTCCAATGAAGTGAGGGTTGCGCATGGTGTAGGTTTGTGGAATAATATTAGAAATGGATGGGAGGTTTTTGTTCGTTTTATTAGTTTTGTGATGGCGAGGGATCTAGAGTCAGATTTTGGCATGATATTTGGTGTGCTAATTCAGCCCTCAAGACTGTGTTTCCTTCTCTTTTCCAGATGGCTCTTGATCAGGAGGCATCCGTGTCAGAGCTTTTGGATAGCTCTAGTGGATCCTCATAGCAGAATATTCGTTTTCATAGAGCTGCTCATGATTGGAAAATAGGAGTTATTTCTGTTCTTTTCAGTTTATTGTATGATTCAAACATTTGTAGTATTGAGGGGTACGGGATGCTACGAATCAATACTGGGAATAGGAAGTTCACTGTGCGATCTTTGTACAATGGCTTTGTCATGTCAAAATCATATTTCGTTTTTTTGGAAGTGCATTTGGAAAAGTTAGGTGCTGGCTAAAATTGCTTTCATTGGTTGGACTACATCTCATGGGAAAATATTGACTATGGACAACTTGAGAAAGTGTGGACTCGTCATGATGGATTGGTGCTACATGTGTAAGAAGAGTGGTGAGTCTGTAGATTATCTTTTACTTCACTGTGATGTGGCAAGGATGTTATGGGCGGAGATTTTAACAGGATTGGAAATGCATGGGTGATCCCTAAAAGGGCGGTAGAATTGTTTGCTTGTTGGCAAGAGATTCAGGGAAATTCCGATATTGCGGATGTGTGGAGAATGATTCCTTTATGTATCATGTGGTGTCTTTGGTTTGAAAGGAGTGGTCAAAGCTTTGAAGATAGGGAATGTTCTTGGGTTGAGCTTAGAAGTTTCATCTTCCATACTTTCTTTCTTTGGGCTTCTGCCAGTGTTTACAATGGAGCCAGCTTACATGATTTTCTTGTATCACTTTCTAGCTCCTAACTTTTAATTAGGTGTTCGCTGTTGTATACTTCCTATGTACTTGGGCTATGCCTATTTAATAGTTTTTATAAAATTTTATATTACTCATAAACAAAAGGGTATTTTAGCACATCAAATATTCATTCAATAAATGTGGTGGTGGTTCATAGCAGCATAAAGGGACTTGCCCGAGAATGATTCTTCTGCCAGACTCCAAATTATTCTATCATGACACTCTGTTCTTACCCTTGCTAAATAGAGAAGGGCAAAGAAAAGAGATCAGTGGTTCCTCAACTATTTCAATCTGACCGTTTATGTTATGGGATCTTGTAATCATTTCCAGTTATTTTTTGTTCCTTCTTTTAGTTAAATAGAGGATAATGTTAGTCTCTAACAAATAGTAGATTATGGGTTATGGAGTTATTGAGTTGATTTGTTATTTTATTTAGTTTAAGGGTTTTGATTTGCACAGACCCCTAATGTGAACAGTGCATTTACTGGTTATATGTACTGTTCATGTGAGGGATCCGTGTACACAGACCCCATGTGCCAAGTATTTCCATTAGTTTATTGCATCTCCTTTCTGTGATTTGATAACTTCTTCCACCACAAAAGGTTGCCTTCGCAATGAATGGATTATGCAAGTTCCTGTGTCCTATATTCGTTGTTTTTATTCCCCGGATATCTGGCTTTAGGTTCTGAGGGTGCCTTGGTTNATCCATTCCTCAAGGCTCTAGCAACCTCGCAAAGGAGTAAAAGGCAAAGGACTAAACATGAATTAAGTGATACATGAAGTCTAGGACATACCTGATTTGGTTTGGAGGATGATATACTTGTGGGGGACTTGCTTTGACTAGGAAAGTAGGCCTCGTTTTCCTCAGTAAAATAGGATTGAAGAGAGTGACTGGAGATTGTTACTCCCTACTTGGGCATAAGCTTAGCAGCACCCTACCTACTGGGGCACCTAACAGGTGTTTGGACAGTGCCAAGAATGCAGTAGATTTGCAAGTGCTCCCTTTAGTCGGGTCCAACTAGAACCTAACCCTGGCCTCACCCGGAACTAGGCCTTTGATGATGATTGTTGGATGGTCCTTGTGAAATGGCCTGAGAATGGTGGGAGGTCTTTCCTATAAAGTAGCACATACCATTCTCCCCTTCAAGAGATGGTAATTAGGGAGATTGTATTGTAATACCAGTCCTTTTAAATTTTGGAGGGTCAACCTTGTGCTTCCATCTTTCATTGCACATGGTTTTCCCTTTCGTATGGCTCCAAAACCTTATTCATAGCCTGACCATTATTACTGCCAAGCAATAGGTTTCTTTTTGTCTCGTCATTTAGAAATAAATTCTGCTTACATGGACTAGTAATTAATAATTGATGATTTGCTAATACCCTTTACGGATAAACAAAAAAAAAATTGATGATTGGCTGGACCACTCACTGTCGCAATTTGGAATTTTTAGTCAGTCATGGCATTTTTACAATTTGGGTGATGTTAAACCAGAGTAACAGATTGGATCATGCCACCAGCTTTTTTGTTTTCATAAAATTGTTATGACCTCCATCCCCTTTCCAATCTTCACGTAGGAAGAAGACTTAAAATTACTACTGTTTTTGGAGATGGTAGAAACTCATTTTTCCATGATACAATCTTGGCATGTCGCACTATTAAAATTCTGTAGTGGGTAGTATTTAGTTATTTGACGCATTCCCCCCAAACATATTGAATAGATATTCTGCTATACAATTTCCTGTACTTACCCATATGACATTTAGTTGCCAAATGCTCTCGGACTTAAGATTTAATGTTTTCATTCTATTATTCCAATGGCTTCCTGAGATGCACTAGTTACTTACCATGATATGACAGAAGCGACCCTTAGATATATATTATTACATATAAATTGTCCTTGGTAGATGTTTCTATACATTTTTTTTCTCAAACTAGTCATTCTACCTCTTTTTAATGTTTAATCCAATATAGATTTTTTTTCCTATTGGTCCTATAGGAATTTGATAAAATGTTGCCTCGTGAATCATCACCTGAAACAAAATACCAGCTCCGAAGAACANGGGTCAACCTTGTGCTTCCATCTTTCATTGCACATGGTTTTCCCTTTCGTATGGCTCCAAAACCTTATTCATAGCCTGACCATTATTACTGCCAAGCAATATGTTTCTTTTTGTCTCGTCATTTAGAAATAAATTCTGCTTACATGGACTAGTAATTAATAATTGATGATTTGCTAATACCCTTTACGGATAAACAAAAAAAAAATTGATGATTGGCTGGACCACCACTCACTGTCGCAATTTGGAATTTTTAATCAGTCATGGCATTTTTACAATTTGGGTGATGTTAAACCAGAGTAACAGATTGGATCATGCCACCAGCTTTTTTGTTTTCATAAAATTGTTATGAACTCCATCCCCTTTCCAATCTTCACGTAGGAAGAAGACTTAAAATTACTACTGTTTTTGGAGATGGTAGAAACTCATTTTTCCATGATACAATCTTGGCGTGTCGCACTATTAAAATTCTGTAGTGGGTAGTATTTAGTTATTTGACGCATTCCCCCCAAACATATTGAATAGATATTCTGCTATACAATTTCCTGTACTTACCTATATGACATTTAGTTGCCAAATGCTCTCGGACTTGAGATTTAATGTTTTAATTCTATTATTCCAATGGCTTCCTGAGATGCACTAGTTACTTACCATGATATGACAGAAGCGACCCTTAGATATATATTATTACATATAAATTGTCCTTGGTAGATGTTTCTATACATTTTTTTTCTCAAACTTGTCATTCTACCTCTTTTTAATGTTTAATCCAATATAGATTTTTTTTCCTATTGGTCCTATAGGAATTTGATAAAATGTTACCTCGTGAATCATCACCTGAAACAAAATACCAGCTCCGAAGAACAAGTTCAGCCTCTTTTTGACATGATGTCAGAGCTGAAGGTTTGCAGTTTCGAATTGTTGGGACTAATATGCCGGGTGGTTCCTGGGCAGCTGCTTTGGGATTTCTTAACAAGGCCGCCGATTGCTTCCACCGATGCGCTTCCCACCATTAGAGTTTGGCTTTATGCAAATTTATGACCAACTGATTTTTAAATTATATGCTGCTGCAAAAATGCCATGTTGATAAATGTACCGTGTTGATAAAATCAGGAAAGAATGGAGTCCATATTAGTTGCATATTGGTTCAACATGATCTTATTAGTTTGATCTCTTTAGCAATGGGAACTTTAATATTATGATTGACTAAGTTATTCTTTGTAAAACTCGGGGGTTATGTCGTCTTCATGGTGCGTACATATCAGTGAAGTGGGGTTTTTACTATCATGAATTCGTTTTGTGGGTCTAAGTTCATTAGTTGTTTGAAATCTGTTTAAACATGCAATTGTAGATCCGAAGAGTTGGATGCTCAAGACTCAAGCTGGAACGTTTTGCAGATTGATTAGAATGCGCAGTTTGGTGGTGGTTTGAAGATCACGGTGGCAGCTTGTCTTCATGGATTGAATTCCTGGTTCTACGGTTTTCATGGTTAAGATAGAAACTATGGCACATTTTTTAGTATTTATTTATTTATTTATAAAAAGAAATAGGCGATGGCACCGAAGGTTTCCCTGCACAGGTCTGAAACAAGGCAATTGCAGTTGGGTCAAATAATTGCAGTTTTCACTTTCAAATCTTCACTAGTGTTTCGATAGTGTCTCTGAATAGCCATCACTGGAAATGGAAGAAGTTATTCATTTTAGTTTTATAGTAAAATAGAAATAGAACCCTAAAAGATACTAAACTATTTGAAGATTTAGATCTCCTAAAGTTCGAATAGTTTAGAGTGGGACAGAGTTAGACACATTAAGGTTAGGTTTGGATAGTGAGTTGAGTTGATTTGAAATGAGATGAGTTGAGATCGAGTTGAGTTGAGATAAAAGTTGAATAAAATATTGTTAGAATATTATTTTTTAATATTATTATTATTTTAAGATTTGAAAAAGTTGAATTGTTTATTGTATTTTATGTGAAGATTTATGAAAGTTGTAATGATCAGACGAGATGAGATGGGTTGAGAGTATTTCTCAATCCAAACCGTAAATGAATTTTACAACATTTATAGTTCTCTAAGTGAATTTCTTGAATAGTATTAAATATTTAATAAATGTTGTAAGATTCACTTCTCATCTCTATCTCTCATTTTAGATCTTGGGTTCTGAAGGAATCTCTAAGAAATATAAATCCACTATTTGTTATAGTGCAATAGGCAATTGATGAATCATATTATACCCAATTTTCTTTATACACCTTTTAATAATAATGAATTATTTGACGTTATTTAATTGAAACGTGATCCAGTCTCGATGGATAGATCACCAACCAACACTTTTTGTGCCTGCGGATGGTCAAGTTCTCCCTACTTGAACCAACACAAGGCAGAGCAGCTCGTCATCCCCTCTATGCCATCTCACAAGTGTTTGGATACCCTAGGGCAGAGCTACCTAATGAAATATTTGGCAGGAGATGGGTTTTCAAGTCCCCAACGCACCCCGAAGGTTTTTTTTTAATTGTTCTATTCCTTTAAAATTCTCTTCTTTTTACATATAATATATTTTTCTATAAAGTGGCCCTCAAGTTTAATTAAATAAAGAAAATAAAATTTTGACCAAACACCCTCTATGCTATAGTGTTAGGTACAAAATAAATTAGGCTTAGCTCACTGTATGATTATCATTAAAGGTAAAAGGAAGAGAAAGAAAAGACGAGTTGAAAGAAGTGAAAGTAAAGAAAGTTAAGTCAAACACGCAAAGAAAAAATGTGACAATGACATAAAGCTGACAAGAGATCAACTACTCTCAAGAGGCCTCAATAAAAGGGGATTTCCCTACAAGACACCATAGACTTATCGAGGCCTTCTTCTACCTTCCTCTTGGGGGCTCTAAAGACATAATCTTCTTCCTCTAGGCAAGAGGAACTTCAACTTCCATTGTGCTATCTCTATTGTACTAAAAGATACATGAGGTTATGAGAGATCGTACAAATCACCAAGCATAGTGCATTTGCCTCAAAACCCCCTGTGGATGACTTTATGCTGAACCACGTAAATTTGTGTGCCTCTCTTTCCTTTACATCTCGTTTATTGTCTACCTTCATGGATGAACTCAAGAGTACGGTATTAAAACCCAAGCCACTATAGTGGATTGTACAATGTTATCATTGGGTTCCAGCCTAGATCGAAAAATGCATCAATAGTTATTGCATACTTTGATTGAGGTATATATGTTTTTTTTAGCTATAGCTAGGGATCAAATCCTCCCTCACCTACCGTGTAACGCCCCATTTCCAGAGGTCTGGAGAGTTAACTCTTAATACCTCAAATCAACTTAAATAGTACAACTATAAAATCCGAAAAATCCAATAAAAAAAATTAATCAATTTAATCAATCCAAATATCTAAGTTCCTCCAAGGGACAATAAAGAAAATCTCAATGACATAAATTAAAAACTCTCTAAAACTCAAAATTATCCTTAACTCATCAAATCAAAATATCTGAAACATAAGTTCAGTTTACTAACTACGACTCTCAAATAAGCACTTGTACCCTTGGGCACTTATTTCACTCTGATCATCACACCTGCTAAAACTTTCTACTCTTGTTCTCCAGCTGAACCATCAAAATTATCTGAAAAATATATGGAGAGAAAGGGTGAGTTATCAACAACTCAGTAAGCAGAGGACATATAATAGTATGTAAATATGAGCATTTACAGAGTTCAGGATGCAGAACAAAAATATTTTCTTTTAGAATGCAGAATCAGAATAATGTTTTCAAAATGCAGCGTCAGAACCTATTATCAAAAATATCAGAGCGAAAGTTCAAAAATATTCATAATCAAAATCCTTTTGGCATAGCATAAACTGAAATATCACATCTTATCTTATCGTATCAGAACAAATACCATATTTAACCCCCATGGTAGGGTTGTACAAACCCCGGTAGTTAACTGAGCAGAAACAGAATGTGAATCTTCCCCTTATTCATTCTCGGAGCCCCGAGTGTGCACATAGGAAAGACCACGCAGAAAAACCACTTTGTTTCCAAAGTGGGTGCACCAGAAACAGAAAACTTGGTACCAACCCGAACAGAGGCCACAGTTTTACACCCGTGGTAAGGTCAGAACGGAACAGAAACAGAAACAGAAACAGAATATTATGCTAGAGGTTTTCAGAAATCACATCAGATCATATCATAGTACATAAAATTTTCAGAACTGAACAAAATCATAACAAAACATAATTTATGCACAAAATTTCATATTCGCTCTATTTTTCAAAGTTCAGAAACAGAATGTCAAAAATAAGCTCATGTCTACACCAGTCATAACAGAAAATAATTTCTTCTTAAACAGAATCTCATGAGTAATACAGAACAAATAACTCAGCTCATTTTATTTTAATGCAAAGTCTAGCATAGGAACCCCGCTTGCCTGAACTTCTTAGCTTTTTCGAAATTCCTAAAAAATGTCGAACAATAATTAATCGTCATCTATAAAATAATCACATAATTCTCGTAAATGTTCAATTAATCACGTATTTCGATATTTAATCCTAAGCTTATAAAATAACCTATTTAATTCCTCAAAACCTAAAATTACCAATTATCACTTTCTAAAATCGTCAATGCTAATTTAATACTATGACTAAAACATTTAAAAATCAGACCTATTTATTAATGAAAACAACTTATGAAGTTTAATACTAAGTAATATAATTATCCCAAAATATTTTAAAATAAACCATAACTATTAATAAATAGACTAAAATATATCTAAAATGTAGAAATAACATTACACCAATATTGTTTACTCTTAAAATAAACCTTTACTTAATAACATGATAAAATACTTAAGATGTCTCTGTAAACATAAATAAAATGAATCTACTAGTATATAAAATAAAAATTTAAAACATACTAACACAATTTACTCGAAGGGTAATAATGTATTTAAAACACGTTATTTTTATTTTAACTTAAAGACTTGCATCACAACTAAACTATCCTATTAACATTGTGAAATAAAAAAAAAAACACAGAGACTAATAAACGCACTGAGGCTCACCGAGAGTGAAGTGAAACGTGCGGCGGGGCAAAAGGGTTGGGCGGTGGACGACAGTGGTCACGGCGGCAGGGCACAGAGATAGAGAGACCAACTAATGAGAGAGCGAGGGTGAAACGCGAGAGAGCATGGAGAGTGAGAGGGAGAGATGAGAGGAGTTTACGTATCATGCGACGTGCATGGGGGCTTCGGGTAGTGGCGCTGGACACCTCTGGGTGGTGGATGCTTGCTTTTCGGCGTGGTCTGATGCTGCTGGCGGTGGCAGCATTGCGCAACTGGGGCAAGGCATGGTTCTCACTTTGAGCGACAATGCTCTGTTTCCATGGTTCCAAAACAGAGTAGCTCCAGTTCTTTTCCTTTTGATGGCCGATGGTGATGGTGGCATTTATATGTTGAACGGCTGAGGAGTATGGGTCAATGGGCGGGTCTGGTGGCTTGTGGTATCGTTGTCGTGTGAGTGGAGCTGGTTCCCGTTTGATGACACGGAAAGACTAGGCGGTGGGGGCAGTCCCAAGGTGCTGCAACAAGGCGCAGTTGGTTGCTTCCGTCGTGCGGGATGTGGTTCGAGTGTTTCGTGCTTGGCTCGTTTGTGGCAGTGGTTCAGGTGCTGCACGGCTGTGCTATGGGGAAGGACTCACAGGGTGGAGGAGGAGGAGCCTTGGGGAAGATGAATGCAACGGCAAGAGGGGTTGGGCTGTGCAGTGTGCGTGAAAAGTGTAACGTAAATAAATATAGTAGAACAAAAGAAAAACCCTAGGGATAAAAGAGACGNACGGATGATGGTGATGTTGACGTTTATATGTTGAATGGCTGAGGAGTATGGGTCAATGGGCGGGTCTGGTGGCTTGTGGTGTCGTTGTCGTGTGAGTGGAGCTGGTTCCCGTTTGATGACACGGAAAGACTAGGCGGTGGGGGCAGTCCCACGGTGCTGCAACAAGGCGCAATTGGTTGCTTTCGTCGTGCGGGATGTGGTTCGAGTGTTTCGTGCTTGGCTCGTTTGTGGCAGTGGTTCAGGTGCTACATGGCTGCGCTATGGGGAAGGACTCATAGGGTGGAGGAGGAGGAGCCTTGGGGAAGATGAATGCAACGGCAAGAAGGGTTGGGTTGTGCAGTGTGCGTGAAAAGTGTAACGTAAATAAATATAGCAGAATAAAAGAAAAACCCTAGGGATAAAAGAGACGTGTGTGCGGATGGAAGGGTAAGCCGTGTGTGTGCATGCATGCTAGGGGCGACGGAAATAAGCTGTGTGAAAAAAATATAGACGGAAAGAGAAGAAAAATAAAAAAATAAAAAAAAACATGCGGGGAAAAAAAAAATAAATGGCCAAGATCTCCAAATAAATAAAATAAAATAAAAAAATCACTACTTAAGTCCGTAATATAAAAACTTAAAATATCAAGCTGAAATAAATAAATAAATAAAATCCATAGTCCAACTATACCAATTTTGGGTCCGGGTGTTACATACCGGCCTACCTACACACTACAAAGGCTCGTGGGCCTAATAGAGTGAGCCCATGAAAATCAGCCTCCGGTAGCCAACCTGAGCCATGCAGTGTAAGCCCCAAACATTTCAACACTACTAGCAGATAAAGGGAATTCAAATCCTCTCCCAGATAAAGGCAAGATTTAAATAATAACAAACCCTGACCCAATTTGAATAAAAGGATCAGATTGTTGCACGAGCCAAACGAGCCATATCCCCTTTCCTATATATATTAGAGGGGATCCACAATCGAGGTAAGTGACTTTCTAATCTGGGATTCCTAAAGATGTTACACAGGTTATTTGACTTAGGCATTAAAGACGTTTCATACCCTTCAAGCCTTCTCTGAGTTAACTGGTGCAAGGTCATTAAAGGTGTTCACAGTGGTGAGAAACACGTCCATAAAAATTGTGTCGTCTGTGTGATTGGTAAATTGCATCCCAACATGCTTTTGGCATGCCTGTAACAACAAGCACTCAAGCAACTTGACACCAGGAAGCTATTTCTATGGACGTGGAGGGAAGACTGGCTAAAATGGAGGAGAAATTGAGAAAACAACGGAAATTGAGTCTCTCCAGTGCGAAAATGAGGAGGCCCTGAATCACAAGAACATCGCCTTAGGAGAGGACACTGCACCAAGCTATATTGATAGGGAAGAGGCAGAGTCGCAAAGTACAAGAAAAACCCTTAGCAATGACGATGAGAAGAGATTAGCTCTTTCATTTGTAGGCGCATCTTCGTCTGTAGACCAGCTGCTCACTAGCACCGACTTACTGTAAAACGCAGAGATCATGGAAGTATCTCTCCCGCCAAAGTTGAAGGTCCTACTGGTTGAAATGTACGACGAGTCTAAGGATCCCATTGAACATTTAGAAACATTCAAAGCCTAATTGACACCCCACGATTTTCCGGGGGAGATTGAGTACTGAGCATTTCCTTTAACCTTGAAAGGAGCTGCCCATGGATGGTTCAGAGCACTACAACTCGAGTCCATAGATGGCTTTGAGGAGTTAGGTAGGCAGTTCTTAACCCAATTTATGGCGAGTAGAAGGAGAAGGAGACATGCCACATATCTACTCACCGTGACACAAAAGTGAGGACGAAAACCTAAAGGCTTAACTCTCCCATTTCAACAAGGAGTGCATGATGGCAGACGACCAAGATGAAAAGATCACATTAGTAGCTTTGCTAGGAGGAATCTAGCCCAAAAACCCGTTTATGGCTGAATTGGCGAGAAAACTCAAACCACTTTACGTGAATTCATTGAAAGAGTAGACAACTTTGTCAATGCCGAAAATACTCTTTGGCCCCTGACCGCACCAAGAAAGTTGGAGATGGAGCAATCGAAGGACCAAACAAAGAAGCACACCCCAGGAAGAGACCAAGAAAAGGAGCCAAGAACCAAAAAGAACCCACATGAAAGAAGGCGGGGGAAACAGGCATTCCGGTGCGAATGATGAATTATAGGGTACAATATTCCAGCATGAATGTCCAAGACAGGATTGGGGAGCCGATTCATGACAACAACCATATTCAAAGAACCCAGCAATTTTGCACCTATCATAATGTAGGGGCATCGTATGGAAGACTGCCACACCTTGAAAAGAAAATTCGAAGAGATGCAAGACAGTTAAAAACTCAAGTGTGTAGTCGCCCGAAACTCTTCGCCTCCTAGGCAACCAGGCGAGAAGAGGCAAGACCGAGAGCAAAGGCGACAAAGAAGTGAAAGCCCGAGAAGAAGAAAAACCACTAGGGAACACCACGATTGACCCCCTCGCCAAGGTCAAGACCGAAATGATCCTCCCATTGGGGAGATTTGCACCATTGCCAGAGGATTTGCTGGAGGCGGCAAAGCAGCCTACAACTATAATATCCTTTAGCGATGACGACTGCAAGAGAGTAATATGCCCATATGACGATGCATTGGTAGTGACTATGTTGGTGGCCAACTACACCACACGAAGGATACTCATTGACAACGGCAGTTTGGTTCACATTTTATTTTGGGATGCTTTCATGAAGATGGAAATCAGCCAAAGCAGACTACGCCCAACACTTACCCTGTTAAAAGGGTTCTCAGGAGAAGCGGTGGAACTTGTTGGCTCAATCGCCCTACCAATTTTAGCAGGATCCGGTCCCCATACGACCACCATAATGACAAACTTCTTATAGTGAAGACCCAATCATCTTACAACACCATTATTGGCTGACCAACCTTGAACGGTCTCAGAGCTGTTACTTCCACATACCACCTAAAGATGAAATTTTTCGTAGAAGCAGGCATTGGGAAGTTTACGGCAAGCATGTACTTGCACAAGAATGATATGTACAAGAGCTTAGAGATAGAGAAAAAGATGTTAGAATAGTCAAATCCTCAGCGGTAGGCGAACAATTCCCACCCCCTCCTCCAGAGATCATGGTACATGAAGCAAAAACTTGAGATGAAGAGACCTTGAATCAAGGCAAGCCCAACAATCCTCTCGAGCTAATCACCTTGAACCTAAATCACCCAAAGGCCATGATAAGGACTGAGACCAAAATAGAAGGTGAAGAAAGGCGAGAACTGCAACAGCTCCTAATCGAACACTGGGACGTATTTGCTTGGAGCCACAAGAACATTACAAG
>QEOY01008209.1:776-15137 GCA_003123805.1 Juglans sigillata | reverse complement strand
ATATATATATATATATATAGTAGGGTTCCTTCATAATGTTGATGATGAACCAGATTCAACTAATCACATTTATTCAGATTCGTATGAATTTTTTTGTGATGATATTATGGACAAGATGATACCTTACTTCTTCTCGAAGAAAGCTTATATGATATTTTATAATCTCAATGCACCAAACTTTCCATTTGATGATTCTAACAAGAAAAGACGTCGAGTTCAAAGGACAAATGCTTCTTTTGCTGCTCTTCAGGAGACAGAGCACACCCTCATGCCAATGTGTGTGGTAGCGAAACATTGGAATTCATGGGTTAAATCCATGAAAGAAATGGATTTGCAGCTGAGAGAGGAAAGCATTCACCTATTGGCCTTTATTAGCCGAGGAACTCAACACCATGAAAGGCTTCCAGCAGATTCAGCAAGATATAATGATGTTGTTTCTCAAACCTAATTCTCAGACGCTATTGCCTTAAAGATATATAGAATTGCATTTCTTAATTTGAGATTTCTATATTTCATACGAATCATCACAAAATCTTTTTTTTATTTTTATTTTTACTTTTTGAGACTTGAGTTCGAAAAGGGAAGAGGGAGAATTCAGAAAAGAAATTGATGAAGGGGAAATAAGAAGATGAGGTAAATTACAGATGACCCTGCACTTGGAGACCATTAAGACCCACATGACCCTACACAGGTTTCTCAGAGAGATAGCTTGCAGACCTTTTCCCCTAACCTTGAAGGGAGTTGCGAGAGGCTGGTTCGAGTCATTGCAGCCCGGCTCAATCAACAACTTCGACGAGTTGGCTAGGCTGTTCCTAACACAGTTCATAGCAAGTAGATGGAGGAGATGTTTGGTAGCCTACCTCCTAACAGTCAAACAATGGGAGGACGAGAGCCTAAAGGCCTACTTGGCCAGGTTCAATAAGGAACACATGATAACAGATGATCAAGATGAAAATATAACTTTGGATGCACTGCTCCGGGGCGTGTGGCCTCGAAACCCATTCATAAAGGAGTTGGCGAGAAACCCATTCATGATGGAAAAAGCGTATGGCTTTATTAATGTCAAGGACACTCTCCAGGCGTTGACCGCCTCGAGAAAAACTAAAATGGAGCAAGTAGGTCGGAAGCCTAATGTGACAAAGTAAATGAAAGCCTAAAAAAAAGTCAAAGAAGGTCAGCAAGAGAGGAGGCAGTACAAAGCCTAAACCTCAAGGGGATAGGCCCCTCGACATGCACAACCCAACTTGAGCATGCAAGAAGAAGGTAGGATAGACAACCAGGGAGCCAACAACCGTGAAGAAGTGAGAGTCCCCGAAGAAGGCGGGTAGAGAGAGAACCCCCAGCGGAATCCCTCTCGGCGTACCCCGACTAGTGGAAACAGTCCTATGAGATTCGAACCATTTGTATGACCTCATGTTCGAGTTGTGTTGCCTTGACAGCCTGTCCCTTTTGGCCTCGAGGCGGCGACACGAGTCCTAGATTTCCTCCAGCTCCACCACCCGGAGGTCCAGTGACTCGCGTAAGCTGACCTGTTCCTCTTCCATGAGTTTGGCCTAGAGGCGACATTGGCCAAACTCTTCGCAGGACTGGGCCAGCTCGCCCTGAAGGGTGGCCATCTCTTAACGCAGCTCAACGATCTTCTTCTTCTTCTTCTTCTCTCTGTTGGCATACGCTTGGGCAAAGGCCACCTATGCTTCATCCTGCTCCATGTTTGCCTATGAAAGATTGAAACTGGCCAACCTGACAAGGGATTAAAATGCCCAGACCTTCGCCTCTAGATCTCCCCTCTGGTTCACGATCAGCGCAACCAGCTGATCAACTCATTAGTAGGACAAAAGAATGCATATAAAGTGAAGAACATGAAACAAGAAGTGACAGACTGACAGTAAAGTAAGTTTCTTACCGAGGAGAAGAAGGCCTTTAGCTTGCCAACCTCCCAACTTATGGCCTCGGCATGGGCCCGGTCATAGCCTAAACTGGAATGCGGGGCCCCGCTTCCTCTAACTCCCAAATATTGCCCCCCACACCCTAGTTGCCACTAGGGCGAGGAGGGAATTTGGGAGGAAATGCCTTCTCCCCCCCCCCCCCAGTGCCCCCGGCGAACGACACCCCGACGTCACTTCCTCTGCCTTATGGACGGGCGCACCTCCATGCTCAAATGCACCCTCGACCTTAGGGATCATGGCGATTTAGGGTAAAGACTCCCCTCCTTCCTGCTCCTCAAGCACCACTCCTACACCACGACTAACCGTAGCATTCGTAGGAGCGCCCTTCCCAGTCGCCGCCCTGAGCTCCTGTAGAGTTTTGAAATCCCTAGATTCCTGACTGGAAGGGATGTTCAGGATAACCCCTTCTTCAACTCGAGGGTCTTCCATCGACCCCACGGCAGTCAAAGGAGGAGTCGCCTTAACCAATTCTTCCAAGGCCACGGTCGAAACAACCTCAGTCTCTTGGGACATGCAGATAGAGGACTTCGGGATGGAGACCCTATCTTCGTCTAGGTCCATGACCTGAGTGTCGCTCGGAGACAACCCCAAATCAAGGTCAGGGTGCGAGGAGACGACTTCCTCAGTGTTGCCCAAGCACACTATCACCTTGGCATCCCCAACCACTTCGAAATCCCCCGTGTTGGGAGAGGGGACTAACTCTAGGGGAACCTCGATTGGAGGAAGAAAGATCTCATAATCACTTGGGGGGGTCGAGAAAGGCCATCTCTAGTTCTTATTCCCCTCGGCTTAGAGCCCTTGTCGGCACCATGTTGCTCGATGGGGAAGAAATCTGGGACACTATCGATGGGGTGGGAACCAGAGTCACCCCTTGTGGTGGGGGCGGCGCTTGCCTAGCTCTTGAAGCACTAGCAGTTGCCGAGGAATGTGACTGTTCATGGATGGTCTCCGCGGCTCTTGAGGAAGAAGGGCTGCGAGAAGATTGGCCCACGGGAGTCTGTCTTTATGGCCCAAAGTTGCTACCATTGTCGCACGACCCGATGACTCCTCGATCTCGATGCGAGGTCTTCCCCCTTCCCTCCAATTGGGGGCTGGAAGGTCTCATTCGTCCTTGAGAAGATGGTTGACTCTCCTGCTGACCCCTCCAAAAAAAATGAGATCAGTCCGAGGACATCAAGAAGCAGTCTATGTTGGCTCTGGTCAGCTAAGCCTAAGAGTTGACATCATTGGGATGTGCCCTCACCTAGGCAAAGACGACCATTAATTGGGGCTTGCTCATGCCCGAACGTCTCCAAGTTGATCTATTTGTCGTCCAGTACAATGCCCCCAAATGACCCTGACAAGGAACTTGCAACGAACCTCCTCCCTGGCGGGAAACTCCCAACCTTTTCCCATCACGAAGAAAAACCATTTGAACCAATCTTTGATGCGAGAGTAATAGGTCTCCAAGCTAGCAACTCGATACCTTGATCGGGAAAGATAACTGCATAGGTTGTCGTCCAGACGTAGCACACTATGGTAGTCAGTCTAGGTAGACCTCATCGAGGGGTTCCAAGATTGTAGGCCAAACGATGTAGCAGCACATCAAAATTCTCCCCATGGTGGGATGAAGTTGCGCTGGAGCTAGACGAATGATGTCTTAAACCTCTCGGATTGGACGGTAGAAGGGAAGTCACAGCTCGATGGTGTACATCAAAGGGTATAGGCCACTCTTCTGGCAAACCCTTCCTAGTCCACAGCCTCTTGGCGGTTCGCCGGGGCCTCAAAGTTTGTAGAGTCAGGTGATAAGTGTCATTTTTATGTGACTTTTATTCACTCTTTCATTCATGAAAAGTATCATTTCCCCTTCAATACTATTGATTCTTTTTTCTACATATTTTTATTTATTTTCTTGGACTTGAAGGAATGAGAAGATTTAGTACAAAATGAGAGCATTTTGGTACAAAAAAAGAGACTACGGATCCAAACCGATGAAAGACAGCAAGATCTAAAGGGAGCTAGTGAGATTTGGGAGAGGAGCCTTGTCTCGTGGGCAGCAAAGAGATTTATCTTGTCTAAAGGTGAGAAGACTTACCTCTCGGTAGGCGAGTAAACTCGCGACTAGAAGGCGAAACCAGAAGCCGTGAAGATTTGGTGACAAGACTCTAGGCGGTTAGATTGGGCGACTAGTCTAAATGACCAACTTAAAAGATCAACCTAAACGACATCGTGGGCAACAACTAGAAAATGTGAGAGGAGTCTTTCATCCTAGTCAGGAGTATTTCCAATCGGAGAAGGTTGTGTGGTCTTTGTGACATTCACGCCCGTTCATTTGTGACCTTCCCGCTAGTTATATTCAGCGTACATAGCATCTACCCAGTAGGACCCTTCCTAATTCTGCAATCAATCTATTGACGACCAAATCCTCCCGAACTCCGCAATTCAAGCCGCATATCACTGAATCTTCCATTTTAGATAATTTCGATATTCATGGGATAATTTTCTTTTATGTTAACATCTATTTTTAGAAATTATTTTCCAGATTTTTAGGCTAGATTGTAGCCGCATTTATTTTGTTTCCGAATTTGAGTTTTGATATCTATTCAATCCCGTCTAGTAGGATGATGAATATGGAGTCTTGGTTCTTAGTCTTAGTTTTAGTTTTAGTCTGAGTCTGAGTTTAGAGTTCCAGAATTTATTCTTTAAGTGTTCTTTTGATAATGCAGAACTAGAGGGCAGAGGCGAGAGCCGCATTCTTCATCAACTGACTTTAACGTAGAACACCATTTTTATTCTTTTTTAATTTCATTATGAAGTAATTCTATTTTCTAGAGCTTTGATGTAGCCTAGCATTGAACACACAGTTTATATTGCAGGTTATTTTATTTTCAATATTTCTATGATTAAGTGTTTATTTCTTGTTCTCAATGCTTACAATTTTCTAGCTAACTATTGTTCGATCTTTTGAATTGCAATGAGATGAAGATGTGATTTTTGATTAAAACTCTAGATTAAATACCATTAGTTGAGCAAAAGCAAAGATGCTTTACTGCGACTAGTGTGATTTTCAAGAAAAATCCAAAGAACTTAATGAGTCTCCAATTTATTAAATTCAAATAGAGATATAGAATTATTAGTTGGAGATATTTTTGGTATTGTTCGAGAGAAAATATTGAATAGTAAAGAGATTTTTATTATCAACTTGGGATAATTGAGATTTTATAATAAGGAAGAATAAATTATGTGGGATTTGCTAGGTAAGTCAAATACTCTAGATCTATTCTTATTATTTTTAAAATCTTAATTTTAATGTTCTTTTCTTCAGTTTAATTTAGATAAACCATTATTCAATTTTCAATTTTTCAAATAGTAATTAATTTAGTGAATTTCAGTACTCAATAGCATAATTATTCCATGTGGGTTCGATAATTGTTTTCTTTAAAATACTTAACTACTTGTTATGATTCTGTGCACTTGTAGTTATATTTTTATGAAAACAAGTTTTGGGCGCCATTGCCAGGGAATAATTATTTGTTATTAATATTGATACTAACTAGATTTTTACTACTTTGGATTTTATTTTATTTGTTTAAATTAGATCTTAGTTTGATTTTTTTTCTTTTCAGGAATTAGAAGTGCATGCGCCGATCTAAATAATTAGAGCATACACTTTTCGATCCTGAAATTGAAAGAACCTTACGTCAGATCAATAAAGAGAAAAATAAAAAGGTCGCCGCCTCAGTAGTTAACATGGCTGACCAGGAGCATAAGGCGTTAAGAGACTATGCAATGCTCTCGGTCAATGGGGCGACGTCCAGTAGAAGGCCGCCATCTATACAAACCAATAACTTCGAGACCAAGCCATTCATCATTCAAATGATCCAACAAACCGTCTAGTTTGGGGGGCTGTCACAAGAAGATCCTAGCATCCATATTGTAAATTTCTTATAGCGTCCATATTGTAAATTTCTTAGAAATTTATGATACTTGTAAACACAACAGAGTGACAGATGATGCAATTCGATCGAGACTTTTTCCTTTTTCACTTACGAAAAAAGCAAAAGCTTGTTTGAATTCTTTGCCGCCTGGCATCATCACCACCTAGGAACAGTTGGCACAAAAGTTGTTAGCGAAATATTTCCCTTCGGCCAAGATAGCGAAGTTAAGGAATGATATCACTACATTCACCCAATTTGAGGGTGAATCATATATGAGGCATGGGAGAGATACAAGAATGTATTGCGCAAGTGTTCACATCATGACCTCCTAGCCTGGCTCCAAGTACAAACACATTTTACAATAGTTTGGGATCCACAAATCGATCTATAGTTGATGCAGCCGCAAGAGGACCATTAATGAGTAAGACTCCTGAAGCCGCACATGAACTTCTGGAAGAGTTGGTGTCTAACAACTATCAGTGGGCCGCAAAGAGAGTAATACCAAAGAAGACGTCCAGCGTCGTTGAGCATGACTCTATGTCCGCAATTGTGGCTCAGTTGGCAAATCTGTCCAAACAAATAGGTAAAATGAACGTTAATGCTATTCAAACTAATGTTGTTTGTGATTATTGCGCAAGAAATTATTCAAGTATAGATTGCCAAGTGGGGAATCCTTTTTTCCAACCGAGTCATGAACAAGCCCATTACGTGTCCAATTCCCAACGTCAAAATAATCCTTATTCAAACACGTTCAATCTCAAATGAAAAAATCACCCTAACTTTTCATGGAGCAATAATCAAGTGCCGGTTAGATAACCTCAACAGTTTCCATAACAAGAGAAGAAACCGACACTTGAGGATACGTTTATGCAATACATGCAAAAGAATGATATGGTGAACCAAAACACATTGGCTTCAATCCGCAATCTTGAGGCACAAATCGGTCAGCTCTCAAACAGGCTTACTGAGAGGATAGCAAGGACTTTACCGAGCAACAATGTGACCAATCTTAAGGAACATGTCAAAGCCATAACGTTGAGAAGTGGGCAGACATATGACCAGCCACAGTCGGTAAATACCAAGCGAGATGAAGAAACGAAAAATGTGGAGTCTAAGAATAAGGAAATCGAGTACGAGGTAAAAGAAACCGATCGGAGTCGACCAACCAGCAAGCTGAGAAAACTAGAGAAAATAAAGGGGCTGCAAAATCCAAAAAATCCAGGGAGTTTACTTCTGAAACTTATTCTCCTTCAATTTATTATCCACCAATCCCTTTTCCGCAAAGATTAAAGAAAAATAAGATTGATAATCAATTCTCTAAATTTCTAAGTATATTTAAGCAATTGCATATTAATATTCCTTTTATTGAACCTTTAGAGCAAATGCCTAAATATGCAAAATTTTTTAAGGATATATTATCAAACAAGCGGAAGTTGGAGGAGTATGAGACTGTGATGCTGACTGAGGAGAGCAGTGCAATTTTACAAAAAAAGCTGCCGCCTAAGTTGAAAGATCCGAGGAGTTTTACAGTCCCTTGCATAATAGGAAATTCTTATTTTGATAAAGTTATATGCGACTTAGGGGCAAGTATTATTCTAATACCTCTCTTTGTTTTCAGGAAATTAGGTCTTAGAGAAGTAAAGCAGACCACTATCTCTCTACAATTGGCGGACAGATCTGTTAAATACCTGAAAGGACTCATTGAGGAGGTACTGTTAAAGTTGATAAGTTCATCTTCCCGGCCGACTTCGTTGTACTCGATATGGAGAGGACGAGGAGATCCATTTGATACTGGGCCAACCCTTCTTGGCGACGGGGAGAACCTCAATTGATGTCCAGCAAGAGAAATTCATTTTGAGGGTCGGCGAGGAGCAAGTCACGTTTGACATGTTTAAATCTATGGAATTCCAGTCCGAAGTACATTCTTGTTTTCAAATAAGCGACCGAGACATGGTCAAAGCCGATGAGACTTATGAAGCTGAATTTCCAAAGCTACCACTTGAGGTATGTCTTACTCACTGTACGTCTATTGAATCCAAAGTTGAAAAGGTTAAGGTGTGTGAGAGATATTTGGAAGCTAAACCTTCCCTTTCTCCTTCAATAAAATCAAAAGTGAAAGGACTAAACTCATCTCAGCCGACAATGCCCAAGCTTGAACTCAAACCGCTTCCATCAAATTTAAGGTATACTTTCTTAGGCCATGACTCTACTTTTTCTGTCATTATTAACAGTTCCTCGAGTGATGTAGAGGAAGAGAAGTTGTTGAGTGTCTTGTGGGAACACAAAATGGCATTGGGTTGGACCATCTTAGACATCAAATGAATTAGTCCTTCAATTTGCATGCAAAAGATTTTAATAGAGGATAATTTTAAACCGATCGTCCAACCTCAAAGGAGACTGAACCCATCAATGCAAGAAGTAGTGCATAAAGAAGTATTGAAACTTTTAGATGCCAGGATTATTTATCCAATCTCAGATAGTGCATGGGTAAGTCCAGTGCAAGTCGTCCCAAAGAAATGAGGGATAACCGTGATCAAGAATGACAACAATAAACTCATATCGACGAGAACAATCACGGGATGACGAGTATGCATAGACTATCGAAGACTAAATGATGCAACTCGGAAAGACCATTTTCCCTTACCGTTTATTGATCAAATGCTAGAAAGACTTACCGGCCACACCTACTACTATTTTCTAGATGGATATTTCGGTTACAATCAAATAGTCATTGCACCTGAGGATCAAGAGAAGACCGCTTTCACCTTTCCTTGCGGCACTTTTGCATATAGGCGCATGCCTTTTGGTCTTCGCAATGCGCCAGCCACTTTTCAAAGATGAATGATGTCCATCTTCTTAGACATGGTGGAAAAAATTTTAGAAGTTTTTATGGATGACTTCTTGATTTTTGGTCACTCTTTTGATAACTGCTTATCTAATTTATCTTTAGTTTTGCAGAGATGCAAGGAGACAAATCTCATTTTAAATTGAAAAAAATGCCACTTCATGGTCAATGAGAGAAGAGTGCTCGGTCACCGCATTTCCTTCAAGGGAATTGAGGTCGACCAAGCAAAGATAGAAGTTATTGACAAACTTTCACCACCGACCAATGTGAATGGCGTGAGGAGCTTCTTGGGTCACATCGAGTTCTATTGTCGGTTTATAAAGGATTTTTTCCAAATTACTAAATCTCTCTGCACTCTGTTGATTAAAGATACTAGGTTTGAATTTTCTGATAAATGCTTGCATGCTTTTGAAACATTGAAAAATAAATTAATTTCAGCACCTATCATTGTGTCATTGGATTTGAATTTACCTTTTGAATTAATGTGTGATGCTAGCGATTATGCTATAAGGGCTGTTTTGGAGCAGAGAAAAGATAAAATTTTTCATGTTATTTATTATGCAAGTTGGATCTTAAAAGGAGCTCAACTTAATTATGCTACTACTAAAAAAGGATTGTTAACAGTTGTGTTTGCCTTTGACAGATTTTGTTCTTATTTGATAGGTTTGAAAGTGGTCGTTTACACTGATCACTTAACTCTTAAATACTTGCTGTTGAAGAGGGATGCCAAACCAAGATTATTAAGATGGATTTTGCTACTACAAGAGTTCGATTTGAAAATAAGAGATAAAAAAGGAATCGAGAATGTAGTGGCTGACCACTTATTTCGCCTTGAGCTTAAAGAGGTCCCTGGCGAAGAGAATTTTTCAATTAATGAGACCTTCCCAAACAAGCAATTAATGGCTATACAAGTTGTTTCATGGTATACCGACATGGTAAATTATTTGGTGTCCAGAATTCAACCAGCCGGGATGACATATCAACAAAAGAAGAAGTTATTCTCTAACTTGAAATATTATTTTTGGGAGGAACATTTTCTATATTGGCACTGCACGGACCAGATAATCAAGAGATGTGTGCCTGAGGAAGAGATGAAGAACATACTCAGACATTGCCACTAATTGGAAGCAGGCGGCCACTTTGGTAGAGCAAAAATAACAGTGAAAGTTTTACAATGCGGCTTTTATTGACCGACTATTTTTAAAGACTCTTTTAATTTTGTTAATTTATTTGATCATTGTCAAAAGGTTGTCAACATTTCTAAGAAACATGAGATGCCTTAAAGAATATTTTAGTGATTGAATTATTTGATGTTGGGTATAGATTTCATGGGTTCTTTTCCATCCTCATATTCTAACAAATTTATTTTAGTTGCTGTAGATTATGTCTCCAAATGAGTGGAAGCGGTCGCCTTGCCAACCAATGATGTGAGGGTCATAGTGAATTTCCTGCATAAGAACATTATTCTTTCCCGATTTGGCACGCTGAGGGCCATAATCAGTGATGGCAGGAAACATTNTCAGTAATGGCAGGAAACATTTTTGCAATCGCCAATTTGAAGCACTACTGACTAAGTATGGAGTTACCCATCATGTGGTGACACCATACCATCTTCAAACGAGGGGCCAGGTCGAGGTGTCTAATCGGGAGCTGAAGCGCATACTGGAAAAGACCGTGAGTGTCTCTCAAACAGACTGGGCGAGAAGGTTAGATGATGTGCTATGGGCCTATCAGACAACATTCAAAACACCGATCGAACGTTACCTTATCGGCTTGTTTATGGAAAAGCCTGCCATCTACTCGTGGAGCTAGAACACAGAGCCTATTGGGAGACGAGAACACTGAACTTTGATTTATAAGCGGCTGGCAAGAAGAGAATACTGTAGATCAACGAATGGATGAGTTCCGCAATGATGCTTATGAGAATACTCGAATTTATAAAGATAAAATGAAAAGATGGCAAGATAAGCATGTTCTGAGTAAGGGTGCTACCCGCCCCCTAAGATGAGAACACCCCTTCCTCACCCCCTGCCCCCACATGGGCGGAGGTGGGGAATTTTTCCCCGTATGGGCGGGGGCGGGGTACCCCGTCCGCTTGCTGGGGTGCGGGGGTCGACCTCCATCTGTTCGCCTCCGCCCCCTTTCCCCCTACTGGGTCTTCGGCCCTACTCAGTTATCTGGACCCTAAATGACCCATAATTTATTTTTGGGCCACTTTGGGCCCAAAATTTAACTAAAAAAAATAAACATATTTAAAAATTGGAATATATATAAATATATATATATATATATAACTATTAACCATATACTAAGTTTCAACTATTAGCTAATTAAGTAATAATCATCACTAAGGCACTAAACTATTACAATTTACAATTATACAAATTAAGAGAATTAATAAACTATTACAATATTACAAATTCCTCTAAAAATATTAAATACTACAAATTGTACTATTAATTATTGTAGTAACATTACACTTAATTGTAAATTAACAAAATCATAACTTTTCAATTTGATCAATTTGGGGTGGCACTATGGCAATGAGTTCACTGAGTGGNGAAATATTAATAAGTTCAAAATAAAAAAAAATTAGAATTATACTAAAAGAATTAGATACTAAAATATACAAGCAAAATAATTAGATACTAAAATATGATATAAAATTATAAATGTAAAAAATAAATAAGGAACAACTTGTGCAAACCATGGAAATAGTGGGTCCAATACAAAGTCATACTGCATCAGAGGTAGCCGTAGACGCCGTCTCATGTATCACTATAACAATAAAATTTGAAATGAAATTAAAGAATACCAATTAAATAAAAATAAATTAATTAATAAGAAATTAGAAAATGAAATTAAAATACATTCCAGATCCAGGCTTATCACCACCCTTCTCCTCGACGTCCGCCTCCTCATACTCAAGAACATCCGGAACATGAATTGGAGTTCCCTCTGGTCCAATTCTTCGTGCAAATCAAAGCCTCCCCAGTGGTAGGAGCTAATGAACTCCGAAATGAATCTAATACACGCCCTCCGGTGCTAAAGGCCTATTCTTAGGCTACAGTGCTAACAGGGAAGACCAAAAGACTGCGGACTATCTCTCCAAGGATGAGATACTTCATGACATTCATCTTCTACCAACTTAATATATCGAAATCTTGTGAAAATGGTAGAAGCTCTGCTGCTAAGTATCTGTCTATCTCTGACTGAGCCTCTACAAAACTTCGGATGAAGGGGGTCTTCTCAAACCTCTCACCCCAGTCCAATCTACGTCTTTTCCCAATGGACCCAACCTTGACTTCTAGAACCTGTGAGGGAGTAGGTGTAGATGCCGCAATATTACCATCCCGCAAGACGGTAAACTCATCAAATAATCTACTAAGGGTTTCCCAAACCCATGCTGCAATAAGCTCTGGCCATGCTTGCTCGTACACAAGGTCCAATCCAAATACAATGCCATCCACCTTAAACCTCGGGTCAACGACGATAACTACATATAACAAAATATTAGCCTTAGTAAAATCTCCCTAATACTTTTCATACTTTGTCCTCATAACTAATGCCATCCCCCGCAACCTAAGGTGACTACCTGCGACCATGTCATTTAATTCTTCTTTTATCCTACATATTTGTTTTCAGAATATGGGATGCAAGGTACAAAGTTCTAGATAACGTCGTGGTGACCTCATAAAAAAGCCTCAAGTTATTTTATATTCCAAGTTATTGAACACACAATTTATATTCTAAGTTATTTTATTTTAAATATTTTCATGATTGAATGTTTATTCCTTATTCTCAATGCTTACAATTTTTTAGCTAACTATTGTTCGATCTTTTGGATTGCAATGAGACCGATAGATGATTTGTGATTAAAACTCTAGGATTAAACACCATTAGTTGAGCGAAAGCAGAGATGCTTTAACACGACTAGTGTGATTTTCAAGAAAAATCCAAAAAACTTAATGAGTCTCAATTAGTTAAATTCACATAGAATAGAGTTATTAGTTGGAGATATTTTTGGTATTGTTCGAGAGAAAATATTGAATAGTTAAGGGATTTTTATCATCAACTTGAGATAATTGGGATTCTATATTAAGGAAGAATAAATTGTGTGAGATTTGCTAGGTGATGTCAAACACTCTAGATATATTCTTATTATTTTTAAAATCTTAATTTTAATATTCTTTTCTTCATTTTAATTTAGATAAATCATTATTCAAATTTTGGTTTTCCAAATAATAATTAATTTAGTCAATTTTAGTACTCAATAACATAATTATTCCATGTGGGTTCGATAACCATTTTCTTTAAAACACTTTACTATTTGTCACGATTCTGTGCACTTGTAGATATATTTTTATGCGAACACCAGGCGTTCTAAAGGAATTCCTGAATGACCTCGAGTTCGCTAGAGTAACTGCCGAGGCCCAGAGATACCCATCTTCGCCTTTGAAGTGTTGGGACTCATTGCGAGCCTCAGAGAGATCTTGGCCCCCGAGAACTCTTGAAGATCCCTTTGAATGGGATGAGCGAGCACCCTGGGAAGTGAAACGAGAAGTATTTTTGGGCGTCATTGATAGGGTTTGAAGGCTGGTGATGAAGAAGAGGACTGGAAAAAAGTCAAGAAAGGAAACAGATGATGGGCTTAAAGAAGCGGCGAGTGAACTAGAAAATCGTGAAGTAGGAAAGTGGAAAATGAAATGGGGCTTGAGTTTAAGTAGAGGACTGCAATAGTAGAGTTTCCCAGATGGGGAAAGTAGTAGGCGTCATGGGGAAGTGAAACGATGGGTGACAGGCCCGCAACTTTTGCTTCACAAGCAAAAGTGGGACCACGCCTTTAGACGCAATCTCTAACATTGAAAGGAGAGCGGTCACATGTGACAAGCCGCCTTCTGCACCAAACATCACAACCTGCCAAAGAATGAAATTATTACAAAAGTCCTATTGTACGTGTACGGTGAGAATTTGTGGAGTAACTAGAGAGGATGCGAAATCCCCTACTAGGTTCGGCCCAATTGAGAGGGATATGTATGCTTCTCTCTCGGGCTGGGTTGAGACCACACTAAAGGTTATCATAGATTGACCCCCCTTTTGTGCACTGCCCACTAGCTGCGCAAAGGGTAAAAGGCTTACTGGGGGAGGAGAAGCCTAAAGCCCAGGCAGCAGAGCGTCAAATGCAGGGTGACGGGTCGCCAACACTCCTGACGTCGCCCTGCACATATGTGTAATGATAGGGTCATGCCGTCGAAAGGCTAACACACGCACAGGTAGGGGTTGCAGTAAAGCAACCTATCACCAATAGTGCGTGCGACGTGACCCCCATCACTAACAAAAAGTGTGCAATAGAGTTTGCTCCCACCAACCAGTCGCAAGGACGTGATCTAAGAGGGCAACATTCGGTTAAAAGCAGCAGAGTAACGTCCCGTATGAAAGACATATGCCTTTTACACAAGATAAGGGGGACCACTTCGGCTAGCGGTATAAAAGCCAAACCTCAGGTTAGAATTAGCTTATGCTCACTTGTTTTACTTAAATTCTCCCAAAAGGAAAAGGAACACTGACTTAGGCATCAGAGGTTACTCATAACCCCGAGCCATCACCTTGCTTTGTTGCAGGTTATTGAACCTAGTAACTTGTGTGCGAAACA